>LFRF01000047.1:0-90929 GCA_001189435.1 Tolypocladium ophioglossoides CBS 100239 | reverse complement strand
CCTTATGTGCCTACGCCCCTTACAGAGGAGAATATAAAGTTATAATACTACCGCTACTATATAATATAGGTTAACTTAGATACCTACTCTCGTATACTTAATTACTAAGTTTAATTAAGATATATATAAACAGCGAGGAGGCCTAGTAATAGAGCTTAGAGCACTATCTATCCGCCGGGAATTTCATAGCTTAGCTATATAAAGATAACCTATAACTAGGCTGGTCTAACTACCGATATATTAACCTTAGCTAACTATGCCTAACGAATAGAGTGCACTCAATAGCTAACAGCACGTCCGGCACTGTAAAATTTCGCTATAACGCCTAGGGACGAACGCAACAGTATACTAGGCTATACGCAGAAATAGGGCTCGTAAATTAGCCGTTTATAAGGATTCCCCCCTATCGCTGGATCCAGCATTTCTAGCAAGAGCTACCTACCCTAATAGCAGGGACATCTAAAAGTACAGGTGCAAGCTGCGGGCGCATCTCTCGAGATATCCGCATAATTTCAACCCCTCCTTCACCTCGTTTCCTTACCTGCAGGACAACTCGCTGTGGCTCAGCTGATGAAGCAGAGGCAGCCGAGTCCCAGGTAGAAAACCAGCAGCGGGTAGACTGCAATGGCCACGCGATTCTTGACCACGCCGCTGCCGCCCAGGATACTGACACCAGCAGCAAGGGACCAAGTAATAAGAACGAGGTAGACGGGTATGCGTGCGACCCAATGTAGCTTGAGCGCCGACATCATGGCGGCCAGGACAAGAGGGAACAGGGTGTAGCCGATAATGCAAACGCTCTGCGCAAACGAACTGGATGCGGAAATAGAGTCAGCAAAGAGGCTTACGAGGATAGGGCGAGTTGGGGCGGCGTCGTGACGTACATGTTACCACCGAGAAGTTTGATCTGCAGCGTCACTACAGCTTCGCCGAGCCAAATCATGGCGAAGACGCCGCTGAACACGGCGTCCTTTTGGTCGGCGCGAGCAGTGAAGCTGAGGAGCAGGCTCAGGAGAAGGCAGAAGATGAGAGGCCCCCACAGGTCCCAGTCCCGCAGGCCGGGGCTCATGTTGCTCTGCAAGAGGGCCTCGGCGTCCATGACGCGGCTGGCGAGCCCCGTGAGCTCTTCCCTCGTTCCGGATATGCCAGCGCCACGGATGTTGGAGTAGGCGCCGCGGAAACCGGCCTCGGAATCAAACATAGTCCCGCCCAGCAGGTATCGCGGGTAAAGCACCTCTCTCAGCTTGGCCCAAACCGCGAGCAGGTCGCGGCGCAGCGTCTCCCAGACCGTCTCGTCAATGGTGTTCTGCGGTGCACTGCGGTCCTCGCCAGGAATCGTCGAGGTGAGGTAGCTCTCGTTAAGCGGGCGCGACGAGGATTGCGAGCCGATGTTTCCCGCCAGAGGCTGGCGCGACGACCGCGTCCCGAGAGGGTCGTCGAAGTCGTTGAGATCGGCTAATACAGGGGACGCGTGTCAGCCACGGAACTCCCCAAGGAGGCGCCAGCAAGCAGTATGGATTGACCTACCATCGTCAGGGTCAATAAGGTCGTCGTCTTCGAGGGCCGGGTGGCTGTAGTTGCCTCTTGCGCTGGACGACGACATGGCGGACGTGGCGGCGCGCTGGTCTGGATAGGTAGCTTCGGGGCGGCTCGCGGAGTTGAGGGTTTCCTGGGCAGCGACAAGCGCGAGTGCCTCTGGCGGTGCGTGTCGCCTTGGATGCAGCCCGAGTGAGCTCGTTTTCAATGGCCTGCGCTGTGAAAGGCGATGCTCCCGAAGCTGGTGGTGATGGCTGGAACTGGGAACGAACTGGAGGAGCTGACGTGGATTGAAGCACCATCCATCCGACCTGGCCAACTGCCACGAGTCCCACGACTTCAGCTCTGCACCAAGTACCAAAGTACCAAGTACTCCGTGCCAACAAGTACTCCGTACCCCGACACCGCGGAGCCCCGCAGCCAATCATGTGCTGCGTGAAGTCGTCAAGCTCCTCTCCCGCCGCAGTTCCACAGCTCAGTTCGTTCTCAACAGGCTCGGGCGGGTCACTTACAAGTTCCAACTACCAGCAAAGACAGTCTGGCACAATCTATCCGCTTCAAATACCATCGCCTTCCTTCTTCATCCGTGTCGTTCCTGTATTGACTGCCTCGGCTGCTGCATGAACCCTCACCGGATGGTTGGCTGAGAAGCATCGGCGAAACCTTCGACGTACAAAGTACGATACGCCAGACGTCCAGTACAGAATCGGCACAACGCTCCTCAAGTCTTCAAGCACAGGCACCTGCACGCTGTGCCCGTCTCTCTCAACCCTCCCTGGATTTCATTTGTTCAGACCGTTTCAACCTCGCAGCCTTTGGCTGAGCGTCCCCCTAAAAGGTGTTTGACGCGTCTCGACGAGCACCCGAGCGAGGCGCGTAGTCGTCTGCCATGGCCGCGACTGCGGACAACATCTTTGACCTGCCGAAGCTGCGCGTCTCGTTTGGCTTCGAGGTAACCAACCGGCAATCTGATGAGTCCGTTTGTTCTTGAGATGGCGCGCTAAATGCCACTGCAGAACGATACGCGGTTCCTCGAGTACGACGACAACGTAGCGGGTATGTGCTCCTATTCCAACATCCCTTTCGCGCACACCCTGTCCTTGTGGCTCCTTTGTATGTCTTCCTCATCTTCCGTCACCGTTTCTAACCCTTCTCGTCACGACAGAGTTTTTCGACGTCAAATTCTGCCCCTTCCAGCCCCTTGATTGTGATCCCGTCTTCGCTGCCGTCAGCAAGAAGCATGTCAGTCGCGCTCGCCCGTCCGCCCCATATCACGGATCAACCAGAGCTGATCTCTCAACTAGATCGTCATCTTCAGACTCTCTCAGAATTCGGGAGATGCCAACCCTTGTGACGTTATCAACGTCATAAGAGATGACGATGTGAGTCCAACCCTCGCCTCCGGCTCTATCCCTGTCCCGTGTGCCTCACACTGACAACCTGCCCAATCTCGCAGGATGAGGCGTCTGGCTGCTGCTGCACTTGGTCCAAGCATCCCATTACCGGATCCCCTTACCTCTGCGTCGGTGGCGTCGACGCAAAGGTCAAGATATACGACGTCTCCGACGGCAGCTTGGTTGAGGTACGCCGCACAAGTCGAAATTTGCACCGCACTTCTACACTACTAACAATCTCGCCGCAGTGCTTCGTCGGCCATGGGGGTGTAAGTTTATCCCGCCTCTCCTTCCCCGATTGATGGCTGCAGCTCATTCGCCATCAAGGATGTCAATGATCTGGCGACGTCGCCCGTGAATTCATCCATCATTGCGTCAGCTTCGGATGACACAAGCGTGCGGATATGGAGCATCGATCCGATACACAGGGCTCAGCCGTGCCTGTGCATTCTGGCAGGCGAAGGACATTCTTGGAATCTCCTCAGTCTGGTATGGCGATCCCTCTTTTACGCCAGCTCTCTCACCATCATCGGCTTGGCGCATGCTTACCGTGTTCCTCAGGCGTTCCACGATACTGGGCGATATATTCTCTCTGCGGGGCACGACCAAGTCATCAACCTGGTGAGTTTCTGTCGCAACCTCTACCGGCCTTCCTTCGATACTCATTCTGCTGCTTTCTGCACATAGTGGACGATTCCAGATCTCCCAACCGAGCCTGTCACGACGCCTCTGCAAGTGCACTACCCTCACTTCTCGACTTCGGCCGTGCACAGTGGTATTGTGGATTGGTATGACACGGCGACGGACTCGGCGAACAACTGCCTTCTTGTCTAGGTGCTAACTTGTTGCCAGCGTAGCATTTTACGGGGACCAGATCCTGTCCAGAGCCTGTCATGACAATGTCATCGTGCTATGGAGAATCGAGGGCTTCTCGTCAGACGGCCCTCCTCCTCCACAGAGGGCAGCTCCTACACCACAGAATGTGGTTCCTACCAGCAAAGAAGACCCCGGCAGGCTCACACGGTCTGCCTTTGTTCCGGTAACATCACCGCTGTGTCCGGCGCAGTACACCCGCGTGCTTGAGTTTCACACCCCCAACTGCGGCCCCCAATTCTTCATGAGGTTCAAACTTCATCATGTCCCTGGGCAAAATCCCGTCCTCGCCTTCTGCAACGCTGCCGGAAACATCTTTTTCTGGGACCTCAAAAGACTGACGGTATACCGCGACTTCATGGCCACGTTGCGTGACCCTCGCCGAGACAAAGGCAAGGTACAGCTCCCAGGTTGGCTCAAGCCCATGATTCCTCGACAGAGAGCCGATGCGGTGGGTAGAATCCGCACGCTGGGCAGTGACAGGGAGTCGATGGCATCGGGGCAGACGGGGCAGACGAGGCAGACGGGGCAGGCGGGGAAGACGGGGCAGACGGGACAGACGGATGGCAACGGCTTCAGCGCCGAGACCCTGGAGTCTTGGGCATCCAGGTACAGCATTGAAGACCCACAGGAGCCGCTGCGGGCGCACAAGACAGAGTCTTCATCGGCCAACTTTGTCGGACGACAGGCGGCGTGGAGCCCCGGCGGCGAGTGGTGTGTCGTGGTGGGAAGCTCAAACACGACGCTGGTGTTGCAGCGCTGGGCCAGGCGGGCTCCCGCAAACGCTCACATGAGTCCAAGTACCTACATGTAGTCTCCTGTGGTGAATAGTGGCCCCGTGGATAAATGAATAGCACATGTCCAATACCGTGCCATACCGTGCCCTATGTTCCCCTGATCGGGAGCGAAGAATACAAGGGCGATGGTGAAGGAGGCTCTTCGCCCCTTTCGACTTGGCCGTCGAGAATTGCCTGGGCAGTCCTATCCAACTCTCCGCCATTTTCCACCAGTCTGCGCAGGGCATCTATGGCCGCCTGCCGCTCCAGCTGTCGCCTGTTCTCGGCATCGTAGCGCTGCGGCGATGTCGTCTGCGATGTGGGCACGAGAAGGTCCGCCGCGTAGAGTGAGGCCGTCGCACGCAGCCGGAGGAAGTGGTTGTCCTTGTAGTAGGGCAGCTGCTGCATCAGCGTGTCCATTCTGGCGGTGATGTCCCGCATGGCAGCGAGGGCCTGCCCGCGAAGCCGATCCGTGTGGGCCCGCAGTCTTGCCTGGTGATCGTGGGCTCCCGGTGCGTGTGCATCGTCGCTGATGAACTCGACGGGCTGCTCCACGTCGTCCGCCAGATGGTGCCCCGAGGACGCGAGCGCGAGCGCTGCCGTGTGCTCGGCGTGGACGTTGTAAATCTCACAGCCCAGCAGGGCGAGCTGGAAGTCCAGGGCGGATACGCTGCGGGCGAATTTGTGGTCGTACGGGTGCTTCTGGATCAGGGTTTCAAAATAGGCCTTGACCTTTTTGATGTTGGCCGGCGAGCCCCATCGCGCCGGCATGCGGATGCCTGTGTATCCCGGAGAGCTCTCGTCGCTCGCCGTATGGACAGCTTCGCCTTGCTGCTGCTGCCGCTGATGCTGCTGCCGCCGCCGCCGCGACGGTGTCTCCTCGCCTTCTCGCATCAGGATTTCCGCGCCCATGGCCCAGAGGTTGTGCTGGCGAACGTCGATGGGCCTGCTCCCGGGTCGGAGCTGGAGGATGAGTCCATAGGCTCGCGCTGCCTTGGCGACGTCCCCTTGGTCGAGGAACTGGTGTATTGAGCGCAGCAAGACATCCAGATGGCCTCCGCCATCAACTGCTGCCGCCCGCCTTTCGCCGTTTCTCTCCAGCGACGGCCTGGTGCTGGTGTTTCCACCCTCCACATCCAACTGCTGGTCCTCGCCACCGTCGTCAGGCTCCGACTCTTGAGCGCTCTCCGCCGTCCCTGGGTCGAGTCCGCGGTGCGGGAAGTGCTTGATTTCGCGGGTCGGGTCCTTGTCCGTATCTGAGAGCCCCGCCACGGACAGCTGAAGGCGCTCCCCTGGGGAACGGCTGAATGGGTTGATGGCGCCGGAGGGGAACGGCGACCACGAGCTACCCAGTGCGTCTGTGGACTGTGCCCTTTTACGCTTGCCCGTCTCGCGCCGCGGCCGTGACCTAGGATCCAAGGTGGCCATAGTTGTCGGGCCGGTTTTTGGGTGAGCGATGTTTGCTTCTCTCGCTCATGCACCGATCGGTGCAAAAATAGATGCTCAAATGAGCATCGCGAAACTCAAATAGGCGACCAACCACCGAATAGAGCGGGGCTGCAATGAAACTCGCCTCAAGATTTCGATGCCCACGAAGACAGACACAATAATCTGCATTGGACACGAGGTTGAAGTCATGCAAGAGTCACCAAGGGATCCATCATTCGTGAGCGCCGACGTGACAGTGGACGAGTGAGTATAGGGTAGGTCGCCTCCACGGCTAGGCGCAGGACCTAGGACCGCGAAGAAACGTGCTACATACTCCGTCCGTACCTAGGTACATACATACATACCATCGAGCTTCTGAAATCCCTAAACAAGAAGAGTAACAATGCTCCCAAGTCCCGGTAGATCAGAGGCGCCCTTTGAATCTTCATACTCGGCCGGCTATGGCGACTACTATGGGAGTTGTGGCCACGCACCGCGTAGGATTCTACGGCATCAAGGTCGTGTCGTCTGGTGTTCGGAAATGGACACACGGAACGGTTCCACCCGTTGCAGATATATAGCCACGGCGCAATGCAGCTGAATTGATCACTCGTCCATCGGTAGTCTGCGCAAACTGCCAAAACGGAGGCAAGAGGGAGAGAGAGAGAACGGCGTGAGTGGACCGCACTCCATCAGAGTCAAACGAAACATGTACAACAAGCTCCATCTACTTTACAGGCGACCAAGAAACCATCTGGTCCCGTTTACATGGCCTTTCGCTCAAAGTACTGCCACTGCCCTTGGACGGGCTTCTCCTCGAGGTCCTCCCAGCTTGCTTCAATGTCAGCAGCGAGAACAAATATGCCGATTAAGGGATTCGACTGCACTTACACCTTGGCCTTTTCCATCGTCTCGACCAGCTGCAGCTCGCCCTCGGCAACTTGGATGACCTCCTCGATGAGGCCAGCACCGATCTTTTGCTCCAGGTCGTGGATTCTAGGGTTCAAATCATCAGCCTCAGCAGTGCCCGCGGCGTCTTCCGGGGAGCCGACAAAACCGTACTGTTCAGCCGTCATTTGCGGCTCATCTTCCCACTCGACCTTCTCGTGATCCTCCAAAGGCTTCCGCTCGGCCCAAATGACCTGGTCTTTCCTCTCCGCGGGGGTCCGGATGCCCTCCAGCTCGCCGCCCTCCTCCTCCTCGCCGTCCCACTCCTCGGATCGGATGTCGCCCTCCTCGTGCTTGGAGCCGACCACAAATATACGGTCGCCGAGCTTGACTGTCCTGGCCTCGCTGCCGTCGACGCGGCCGCTGGCGACGCGGAATTGCTCCGAGTTCTTGCTGACCAACTCTCGCGCCTTGGCAGCCCACTCGTCGTATCCCGGGGGTACCACTTTCTCCACGAGGTTCATTCGGTGCTTCGTGACTGCTTCGACCGACTGGCGATAGAGTGACGTCTCGGGGACTGATTGAAGCTTGTTGAGGGTGCTGCCGTAGAGGTAGAGGAGTGTCGATCGTGGCGTGCCGTGCGTCCACAGACCGGTCAAGCCCGTGGGGGTGCCCGGCTCCAGGTAGCGCGCGAGCACACGAAACGTTGGCCGCATTGTTGCTGAGTACAATGGGTTCGTTCGGGGACGTTGTTTGAGGTTCGTGGATGGGCGAGTCCAAATCTAAGGCTTGATGCTCCGGCTCCAATCAAGTCGACGAATTACCAATTAGCGTCAGGTGCACTATCACGTGACAACATTCATCCGCGCATGCGCGGCAGTGGCACAACGGCGAGACAGATGCGATCTACGGACTACTTACTTCGTACGTACAGAGTATTAACCTGGGTGGCAAAAAGAGCAAGGGAAGAAAAGCAAGACAAATGGAATGATAATTCGGTTGCTCAAACCCCATCGGAGGGTTCACAGATACAACTGGCCGTAGAAATGCCAAACGTTTCTAACTAGAAAACCAACGGGGACTTCGGCTATCCCATTGTCCGTCAACATCAGTCCGGACTGTCAGTCCGGACCGGTTACAAGTGTCTGAGCTCGTTCGCGTCTCCCGAGACGACGAAACGAGTTCGACCTGTGCCACCAGAAAGAACAGAGAGACCTACCACGGGCGATAATAAAAAGTTGATGCCAACATGGCCAAGAAATATGAGCCGCAACTTGTACAGGCGAACATGCACCTTCACGCCCGTCCCTGGGCGAAAAAGGAGGCCGAGTCGGTCTGGATCCAACACACCAGTAGGAAGCAATGGCAAGGGCTATACAATCGTGGCCCCGGAGCTTAGGTTGCTTAGATAGCCTCCTCACGGCTCTTTCGGTAGCTAGCCTGCGGGTGCACACGTCAGCCGCCGTCACGACATAGAGAAGCCAGAGGTACGTCCTACCTCCTGCTCAGTCTGCAAGCCATCGATGACAGGTGCGAGCTCGCTCAGAACCTCATAAGCCTTCTTGTGGTACTCGATTTGGGCGGCGATGAGCTCAGACAGGTTGCGAAGGGGCTCGGGGGAGTCCAAGACCTGGTTGATGTTAGTCATCCATCTGCATGCCCAGGGTAGTAGACGCGACAGAGACATACGTTCTTCATGACACCCACGGCCTCCTCGGTCTGGGTGACGAACTCGTCCTCTGCCTTTTCGATCTCCTCCTGCGCTTCTGGGCTGAGCTCCTGCTCCTCGGGCTGCTCGGCACGAGCACCCTGACCGCCAAGCTTAAAGGTGGTTCCCTTGGCATGGGCCTTGACCGCGTCGAGGGACAGCCTCGACTTCTCGACATTCTTCCTGGCGCGCGTAGCGAACGTCAGGTTAGTGTTGAGGGTCGTGTTCCAGCCGGCGAGGAAGCGGCTCTGGATTTGCGAGTCCTGGGCAAGGCGAGCCTCGCCAACTCTCTCCATCGACAGGGCATATTTCTCGAGAGCGGTGGCCAGGGGGTCCTCGCCGGCCCCGGTGTGGTTCTGGTGCAGGAGCTGGCTGCTGGACAAGCTGGCGCGGGCGGTGGCATGGCTAAAGGTCTTGGGCTGAGGCTTCGCCGAAGGGGGGGCAACCAGGGCTGCCTGGGCCTCGGCCGTAGATGTCGCGGAGGAGAGGAGACTGACTTTCTCGCTCACAGTGCGGCCGAGGTCCTGGAAGGTCTCCTTGATGTTGGGGGGGTAGTCGTAGGCCTCGTTGGAGTATTGCGAGCTTTGCCGGGGACCACTGGTCAGCATGGGTAGGCAGCTAGATAGGAAGGGCGACGCGGGCAGAGAGCCCAAACTCACGTTACGGCAAGCATCTTCTGGTGGGCCTGCTTCAGGGCATCCACCTTCTTCTCGAGGTCGATGTAGTCCGGAGGCAGCTGAGTCTGGTTGCGGGCAAGGGTCAGCCGGGGCATCGCGAGACTGAAGAGCTCCATCGGGGATGGCCTCGTATTACCTTGTCATCGGCCTGGCCGAATTGCTCCTTGGTGAACTGAAAGGTGCGCGACGCAAACGGCGTGATCTGCGCGCCGAAGTCACTGTTCTCGCGAGGCTCGCGGTCAGCTGGAGCAGATATGGAGACAACATCAGCCAGCAAGCGCGCGCGGGGGGGCTTACGAGAGGTTTTTGCCAAAGTTTTTGAAGTCCATCTTGACGGGTGCGATTGGCGAGCGGGCCGACGGCAGAAAAGGTCTCGAGATGATGTGCTTGTGCGTGGCCGACGGTGGAGGAGGTGGTGGTGGAGGAGGACGATTGATGATGATGGAGATGATAGAGCATATGTGTTGCAGTTGGCGCGCGTCCGTTTTCTGATTGGCCCAGGCCAGCGCGCTCCCGACCCCACCCCGATTGCCTCACTGGGATATTCATGCCGTCTCCCGGCATCCATATGCGAGGCACGAGATAAATCCTCAACTGTAAAGAGCTCTTGAAAATGCTTGTCCACCGCGTCTGCTTTGGAATGGGACATCTATAAATGGGTTCAGAGCTGTTGCACCCAGGTTGTTTTGCTTCTGGTTCATCGTGCCAAGTCGAACGATTTACCAAAAGGCTGTTCATGTCACGTTGTTCCCTTTTATACTGGTATATTCTTCTTCCGCGCCACGGCACACCGGCGCGGACGGAATTTCGACTTTGGAGTCGTCGTATCTGCTAGCCACAGTTCGCTATTGATGTGGCTTCTGCGCGCTCTGCCCTTTTGATCGCTGGGTAGTTTTACGGACCAGGGAGGTGGTTCGCCGTCGTTGCTTCTATCCGCCGCCATAGCCGCCTGTCTGCCACGAAAAGGGGACTATGTTTGGACACGAGTGGTCTTCTGCTCCAAAGTTTCATCGAACCTCGGAAATATGGCCCAATTCCAGGCGCCGGACGTCGGGCCTTGAGATTCGTCGCAAGTACATGATAGCTTGCCGGCGTCTGACCCCACAGTGGCAGTCGAACCCGAGGACCAACTGCTGGCCGATCCAGGATCTGAGTCTAACTCCGAACTCGGACTAAAAACAGACTCGGATGAGCATGTAGACAGCAAACTGGTTTCACGCTCGTGGGTCCAAGTAAGAGGAGTGGCGGGACGGCGTACAATGCGTGGTGGGAGACTGGGATTGAGTTTTCTCCTTGGTCAATCGCCAGCCGCCATAACTCAGCCATATCTGTCGCTATCGCAGCCACATGAACCGTCAACTTGACTGTGAGGCAAAATTGATATAATAAGTGGTTTCCACCGTCGTCGTACTCGTCGACAGGTGCAGAGATCTGTTATATCGACAACATTTGACAGAGCATAGTCCCGGAGACTTACACGCATGAATGCGCCTGGTGTATGGGGTCTTTCAACTCCGAAATGGATCAACCGTCTCTCCCAGCTGAATGCCGCCAACTGTGTCTCGACCATGCCACAAATTTGGACTGAAGCATGAGTCTCCTGTAATCAAATGCGAGAATACACTGTTGTAAGAGGCGCCTATAGTCTTAATACTGGCGCGACGGGACAAGACAAGCGTGAGGCAAATCTTCAAGGCACAGATAGGACAAGAAAAAAAGGTCATTAAGTTATCATTCTATCCTTTGAAGTATTATGTGGTGCAACTATGGCTCTGACTCTGTCTTGGGCTTCCCAGTGGAGGAAACATCATAGCATTCGGTGTCAGCCATGCCAAGAAGTGAGCGACGATGCCCTGGCTGCATCCGTAGCAGGAGCAAAGCCGTGACGGCCCTTTTTTGCATCTGAATCAGTGGGGACTATATATTGCCAACAACAGTCAACTCTGCAAAGAAATTACAACCATTCCCTCGTCCTGTAACCGCAACCTCTCGTTCGAGAATGGGTCGGATCGGCTTGCAGACTACACGTTTGTCCCCTTTCCTTTCTCTCCTTTCCCCGCCACTGCAGAATCATCGAACGTACGGAGTAGAACCAACCGCATTAGTGGACTGGCTACGAATACTTGTGCAAGATAGCCTCGCCAGAATTTTTGTGCTTCGCTTTCTGGGAGGTCCTCGGGCCGCCACTCAGTCTTCATGAACAAGCCAAACCTAAACCACTCCAGGAATACTTGAGTAGACTCGCTCTCGACGCATAACTTCCAGTCGGGAATGGTTTCCCAGAATACCTCGCGTAGCTCACCAGCGCTGTCGTACTCGGGGCCAAACCCATTCGCGGCCGGCTCGCGGAAAAACATCTCGATAGTTCGGTGAAGTGACGCAAATGGTGCACTGGCGACGAATTCCTAGTCAATGACAGCCTCTATGTCAACATGTGCACGGCTGGATACGATGATATTATGGGGTTCCATGTCGGAGTGCATCGCGACGATAGGGAGGTCCTCGACAACGGCCGGAATACTATGCATGCAATTATTGACAAAAGTCCCTGATGCGCTCGAGATATTTCTCCTTGTATTCTTCGATCCCTTGCTACTTCTCGAGGGCGATAAGCGAGGACTTGATATATGCTTGGAGGTATTTGCGCACAGAGGAAAAGGGGCCGCCGAGACTGTGGTGTCGATCAGGTTCAATGCTAAGAACAACCTCGTCACCAACGTCGGTGGCGGTAAGCTCGCCGATAAGATGAGTCCCCAGAAGCGGGATACTCCAGCAAGCCTGGAATGCGAAGGCGACTCTCCGTATAAAAACGAGCTTCTCGTCGTGAGATAGGCGAGGGTAAGTTATCGAAGCCATAACACCCGGTATCAGAAACGTTATCTGCCTTCCCATACCCGCGGTATCTTGCCGTCTCTTTTCTCCCGGTATCGGATATACGGGAGGCACTGGTAAGACATGAGGGTCGACTCTCTTCGAAATCAAGGCCATCAACGAGTCCATAGATGCCACATTGCCATAATGGCGTAGCTGTAATACGTAGGCGATATCCAGACTCTCTTGTACCGTGACCTTGTACGAGATGCTCAGCGCACCGTCGGTGAATCTTGTCAACGAGGCCAGGTGCAGACCCGTGGCCGATAGAATTGCCTCTGATAGATCCACTTTCGAAAGAATGATGGGTTCTGGGGGTGAGATTTTCTTCGACCGCCTGTCGATCTTGACGCAGTACCGATCAACAGGCATAGCCGGCCCGTCGATATCCTCCAAGGCCGCAGACCAGGAGAAGGTCGTAGGCGTGGCTCCGATCAGCGCGTAGCCCACACCTCGTCGGAGAACGAGGGCGCCGGAATAGACGAAAGCTAAGAGCGCCGATACGGCTTCGTCCCGCGTCATGAGCTCTTCGGACATGATTAGACGTGATATGCAAAGGAAACGCGGAAGAAGGGCGGTTTATCTGGCAGCGCGGGAGGATACTCGATAATTCCGAGGGAGGGAGGAAACGTGAAGGGGACATCCAAGGTACGAGTATTCGTTCCTATTTATGAGGCAGCAAGCGTTGAGCGTTGGTTGAGTCCGAGGTTGGGAGCGCGGAGGATGCTGAATTTCGACATGGGCGTGGCTTGCTGACCGTATCGTCGGGATTTTATTCGCCCAGACGCTGCGATGACGAGTGGTGAGGACCTCTCCAAAACGAACTGTGCCGTCGAGATGCCGAGTCTCTGAGGCCGAGTCTCTGAGGCCGACCGTCTCGTCCTTTCCTCACAGGGCCGATTCCGGCAAGTTGTAAGTGAGTGTGGTAGTCATTAAGGACCCTAAGTTGTGAAAGTATGACAACTTTGTGGGCTGCACCGATGTCGAGCGCCAAGTCAGTTTTACGAGTCAGAATGGTGAAGCGTGACTCTTTAAAATGGGAATTTGTGTGGTAGCTGAGAATCTGCTCTCTTTGGCGTGCTGCGGAAGGTTCTCTATTGACTATTAAACCAGCTGTTGAGGCTATCTTCCCAAGCATGTTCAAGACCATAATTCTCTCCGGAGCATGTCAAACCATGCATACTCGTTTAGGTACTCTGTGAGGATATGGCCCACAAATTCATGCCAATCATCCTCCCATGAGCCGCAGGCAAACATGGCCAATGCATACTCCCAATACTCCGGATACCAACCCGCTGTTTCCCAGTCAATCACTACCGCCACCCCATCCTCCCTAAGTATGATGTTTTTTCTTTGCAAGTCGCCGTGGGTGAAAACTATGTTGTGATTGCGTAGAACGAGGGGAAGCACACGACGGTAATAATCCGCCTTGTGGTCCAGTCCGCTCTTGTAAAGATATTTCTGGACCAAGGCGTCGTTGAACTTCGACTCTGAATCAAACGGACCGCTGACTATTCCATCATCAACACCGTCCTCTGCGGCGGACCAGAACATAGACTCTTCGAAGGGTTGTCTCCCGATGCATCCAAAGTACCCTGGCGTAGGAAGACTCCGCAAAGTGGCGAACTGATGGCGCAGTTGACTCGATATTCGGCCTTTTTCTGACGAATCCAGTCGGGACCATATGGAGTCAAGTATATCGCCTGCAACGTTTTCCATGACGATATAGTTGACACTTCGACCCTCCGCGTTTTTGATGGAGAACAGGGCAAATACTTCCGGTACACATGACGACGGTATCTCGCGGACCAAGAGCATATTTTCGCCTTCGGTCAGACTGACATTCAAGCCATACTTTATAATGTAATAATTATTGAAACGGACGACCCGGCGGCCGGTATACTCGAGAAGGATCTCTCCCGAGAGCTCGATGTCCTGTGGTGACGGCAATGGAGCTGGCAGACGGGATTCAGGGGCGAAAAACGGCAGCTGGTGAGTTTTGTCCATGCTATAGCCTAGTGGCCATACACGAGTCGTAAAGAGAATGCGTCCGTGAAATTTGACGGCGTGGTGTTTTGCGTTGAGAGTGTGTTTATTGCATTGAGAAAACTGAGCAAAGGCGGTGAGGGGAAAGGTCTCACATCTGTGCTTCCTGTGTCCTTCCTTCTTAGTCAGCCACATTGCAGAGGACGACACTGGAGCCAAATGGGTTCGTTGCAGAAGGTTGGGCAATGGAAATGGGCTGAGTCCTCCCGCAGCGATTGGGGTTGGCTCTACGAGTGCTTTTGCATCCGCTGAACAGGGCGAGATGCATGGCCCTTTTGCAGCCCCGCCATCAGTTTCAGCGAATGAAACCGCGTTGACACCCACAAAGTACGAAGTCCAAGTTGCTAAATATAGTATTAGTATCACCGCCTGTCACAGACAGGAGATCATAGCTTCTTGAGGCCCAGGGGCGTGGGGCCAACACAGCCCTTGTTATCCACAGTTGTCTGTGCTGCATTGCGTTGGGGGGCCTCCCACTACTACCGTGCTGGAATTTATCATGTACTTCGAAGCGAGGGCTTAGAGATGGCTCAGATGTCTTAAGTTTCTATTTGTCCTTTCGTCATGTCCATGTTGTTTTTCTAGGTAGTTTCTGCGTTTACATACTAAAATCATCCGGAAGGACTCTCTTTCAATCATGCTCTGTGCGGGAGGCAGAGGTGGTTCCGACGGCGAACGGACATGCCTGGGAAATTCTCGATGAAGAATATTTTGATAGGAAAATATTAGATGGCAATAAAGTCTCCTTCTTCATCTTACCCCACAGGGGCTCTGTTCGCCTCGGCCTTCTCTAGGTCACGGTGGTACTGTTCTAACTGTAGCTCCTTCTGGCCTTGTTCGGCCACGTATTAAGTCCTCGGTGGTCGAGGAATAACTCTTATTCCTATCACCTAAAGATGGTTACATTAGTATGGGTCTTAAAGTGTTGGCCGAAGGTCGTACTAAAAGCGTCGACTCCTCCAGTGTGGAGAATGTCATGAGACTTCCAAGTCAGCGGCCGTACCGGGAAGCAGAGCTCTGGGGTTGGAGAATCCAGGCTGCTGATATGTTAAAGGTTGAACTTAAAAAGCTGAAGCAGGAAACTGGCAGACTGCCTATAGATGTTCTCCATGTCGTCCGCCGAGGTCTTCTCTCAGAAGCCTTGTGCCGCCGTTAGGGTCCTTGAACAGGTCGTTGAGGCTCACGCCGTCCTAGACGAACTCCATGATGATGAAGGGGCCTAGGCCGAGAGGGTTTCGTGCTGCAACACCCCAGGCCTCGACCTTC
Organism: Tolypocladium ophioglossoides CBS 100239; assembly: GCA_001189435.1. Lineage (NCBI taxonomy): Eukaryota > Fungi > Ascomycota > Sordariomycetes > Hypocreales > Ophiocordycipitaceae > Tolypocladium > Tolypocladium ophioglossoides. The sequence continues at coordinate 75,466 of LFRF01000047.1, read as the reverse complement.
AAAACTAGTATTGTGGTTTCACGGCGGATTATATTGATAGCGGCAACCTCCACTGCGAAAGGCCTTGAGACCTTCCCAGTCACGCAACCAAGGGTGTTGCTCGAAGATGCCGACGACAGGTGGAATCTTCTACCAGCAAGGATATCATTCGGGTGGTACAAGCTTTTGATGGCGCAAGCTTTGCGTTATGTTGGAATGGCGACTCAGGACACCCGTTTCTTGATTTGCGACGTTCCAAGTCATCGGGGACTTGCTTGATATCCCTCCCTGTATCTTGTAGGAATCCGAAGCTGACGTGATAAGACTCATACCACTTGAATGAATGGTAATGACGGGAGCATTTAGTGTCAAGGCACGGCCCAAAGGTCGGATTCAATATCTATCGCCGCAGAATATTCTTATTAACTCGAACTATAATATTAGATACTTATATAGAAGCGTTGCTAAGTCATTTTAGTATTATTGATTAGGGGTTCTCCGCAAAGGTGCCCGTCTAAATAGCGGCTAGATTTCCTCTATTCCTTCGGCTCTAGCGTCTTATTTTACCCCCAAGCCTTCTCCTCTAGAAAGACCGCGAGTCGTACATTGCATCACTTGAGTCCCACTCGTCACAAGCGGTATCCTAGATGAGTCATATTCAATCTACCAAGACGCTGATTTCCGTCATTGTTTTCTAGAGTTGATCATCAGCAAAGGCATGCACCAACGCCTCGCAAAGGATGGATGGAAGCTTCCGTATCGCGAATAGCCTAAGGCAGGCGACTAGAAGGTAGGCAGAGCTTATCTCAACCTGGCCTGGATAGGTGGTATAACAGCAGGGATGATTCTGCTCCTGGGGGTGGGGTGGGCACAGAGATGGAGGTGAAGTAGCAAAGGTCAATCGAGCAATGCCGCACGTCACGTCATGAAGCTCAAGTAAGCTAGAAAGCAGTTTCACCAAAATACAACAGGCCATGCAGCGGAGTAGTTACATGTAGCGACTCTAATGTTAGTGACCACAACTAAGGCCGCCTGTGTTAGCAGTTCCCAGCACCCTCATGTTGTCCAATGAAGCGGTGACCAGTGACTTGACCCTAGCGGCTACCGGTAGCTAGCTCCTGGATACCAGTAACTATAACTGGTTTGCAACTGCGCCCTGGTGGTTACTAGCAGCTTCTGTTTACCAGTAGCTCTGCCCGGGCCGTTACTGGCAACCCCTGGCTACCGGCAACTGTGTCCCGGCGGTTACTAGCAACCCATAACTACCAGAAACGGTGCATCGAAGCTTACTGGCAACTCCTGGCTACTGCGGTGCACGGCTACCGGCACCTTCTAATACGCTTCTTGATAGCTGCTGGTATTCCATGTAGCCACCTTGGGGCGCTGGTCAGGTTTATGGATGGCAGTTACCGGGAGCCACGTTTATTTTCATTTTAAAAGAGGGCAATGGTACATACGCGCGTGACTGGTAACTGCGCGCTTTTTGCCCTGTTCTAGGTGGGTGGTTCTAGGGTCTTGGGATTTTCCCTATCCAAAGGGCAGCCAGGCCAAGGTGGTGGAAGTGCAATCCTGAGGGAAAAACTAACCTAATCGATCGATCACGAAGGCAATATCAACCATGGAAACCCCGCGGCACGTCGTGCGCTGTCGGAGCACGCAGTGACAACTTTCAATGCTTGCATGTTCATCTACGGAAGCTCATTGTTCCCATCTTGCTCTCAGATGCCCCCCGCAAAGCGAAACGGCCGCGCGGGCAACCGCGGGTCCACGGTGCCAGCGGTAGGAGTGCATGAAGCCCGTAGAGTCGATGAACCTCTGCGCCCTTGACCCAACCCACCCTAGTCAAACATGTGCTTGTCATCTGCCCACGAGGGCCGTACGCCTCGGCACACCGTCTCGTAGTCCCTGAGCGTGGGATGCCTGCTGCGCAGCCCAAGCGTAGTCCAAAACATGGTCCAGTTGGAATCAGACAGCTTGCTGGTCCCCGTCGATCGCTCAAAATACCACTTGTTGACGGGGTTGTCTTTCCGGCTCCTCCAGCATACCCCATCCGGAAAACAGTCCTGGACCATTGCGTTGAACACAATGTCAGCTACGCCGGCACTCCCCTGGCGGCTTTTTAGAACAGCAAACTTGTCTAGATACGGCACAAGCCGCCCGCCTCCATGTGCCTCCTGTTCGTCGACATCGCCTGGTCGCTCCCATGTCAGAATTGCTCCCCCTTCATACTCTCCAGCGATGATGATGCCGGCCAGGTTATTGTTGACGCGATCTAGGTAATCCTTGACGTCAAGTTTGCGGTCGAAGGAATCCTCAATTAGGTATACCAACCGGGGTAAGTCGATGCAAGTATCCGTCAGCCGGAGGCGAGGTGAGCCTGGCTTTGGTGGGCGCCATGGGCTGACTCTAGGGTCGGGGTATATCGTTACCGGCATGCCACGCTTGACGAGGGTTGCGGCATTGGAGTCTGCCGTCTGAAGACATCCATGCGTCTCGTCCTGGATCCTCTGGAGTGGCAAGGACGGGGAAAACGCGGGTCTGTCAGTGAGGAGATTGTGCAAAAGTGGATTCCGTTGCTTCCTCGTGGTAACCATTTGGTCAAAGCCAAACGGCGAAAGGCCCAGTGCCGCGTCTGATGGGTCTGGCAGGACGTTTGGCTTCGTGTTCGCAGCCGCGAGTGGTGTGGTGATGAGGGCCGATGATGAGGGCGGTAATATGGACAGGGCATCCTTGGCAAGGCTGAGATTGGCTGCATGAGTCGGCCCCGGCAACCTGATTTGGCCGGTCTCTGAGACGGAAGAACCCTGAGGGGCCATTAGGTGTTTTATGAGCGTGCTGTATTCCTGCTCGAGGTTGATGAATCGGTGAGAAACGTTGGGCTGGCCCGACATCGGGGTTCCGCCCAACGGGTCGAGAAGGATGACTCTCTCAACGGAAGCGAGCCTCTTGGGCCGTGTCTCGTGAGCGTCGTGGGAGGCACTGTGGACATCCGGGGCTTCAAATTGCATGCCCGTGAGGTATTTCGTCAGCGCGAGGACTGTCTCGTGAGCGTCGGCTGGCTGGGGGGACGAAAGATCGTCCTGTCGAGCGAGGGACGGCACCACGATTATCATGCCATGCTGCAGGGCGCGGTCCAGCAGGCCTTGGTCGTCAACACGCATCCCGTCCGAGAAGATGGGGGACCACGCGGCAGCGTCCTTTGGTGGCCGCCTGACAAAGATATTGCCGGCTAACTTGGCGCCCGGCTGATCAAACGAGGAGTCGACGGCCTCGCACAGGCGCAGCGCCTCACGCTCACACGTCTGGCGGCTCCCATCAATGCCGCAGTCGACGATGACGACGGCCAGAAGGCCAAGGACGCGGAGCTGGGAGAGGGTCTTAGCGATGCCGTAGAGAGTGTCCTGGGGAAGCTGCTGGGGCACCCGTAGCTTCACGATGGCTACATTGGTGGGTTCTCTGAAAACAGGCCGCCGCTCCTCGTCCTGCCGAACGCCCTGGACGAACTGGGCGTCGGCCTTGGGCCTGGGCCTGGGCTTCTCGGAGGCATACTTTTGCAGATAGCCCTTGGCATCCCGCCTCGTGGCCGAAGCCTCGAGCACAGACACAAGGACATCCTGTTGCAAGGGCAGGTCAGCTCAGCGAAATACATGCGTGATGGAGGGGTCAAGTAGACTGAGAGGCATACTCTATCCAGAGCAAGCTTCTTTGCGCGAGTCGTCGAGGGGGTGGACATGTGACGACGAGCAGCGCCCGTCACCGCTATCGGAGCCGTGAGGGACTCGTGCCGAAGACGGGGACGCGCAAGAGGCGAATCGCCAAGGAGCCTGACCATAGCGGCGACGGAGAGGCCATGGCCGCAGCCGGATGCCTTGGTTCCAAGACACGCCCAAGCCATGGTGCAGAGGGTCGGGTGGTGGTTTTGGTGAGTCGTGACGTAGGTAATAGGCCGTAGTCGACGTAGTCTCCGAGATGAATTGACACCAGCCAGSCAGCCAGCCAGGCTCAATCGCGCTGCGGCCGACACTGACTGGATCCGGGTGCCGTTGCTAGCAGGCCATGTTGCTGTCCGGGGCGCCGAGGCCTTATATAGAGATATCAAGGGGAACCCGAGCACGTTGCGTTGTGCGACACCCGTGTGTGTACGGTGTAAGTGAGTCAATTGACTCGGGGCTTTTTTTTCGTCCACTTCGAACGCCCGCCCCCACGGCACCTGCGGCACTAACTGCCGTTGCCAGCGCGCCCGCTAGCAACTGCTAGTGGCGCTGTATTAGGGTGCCACGGGTTCCGTCTCGCGGGGCCATCACATCTCGACCCTTCCCAGCAACCTCCTCGGCCCTCTCGTCTCGTGCAACGAGGCATATAATCATTACTTGACAGCTATTCGATGCAGAGCCAGTCGGCCCAATTCGGAGGCAGCCACGGCAAGCAAGCGCCTCCTGCATTTACACCCGAGTCCCCGCACGGCGCTGCGTTGCGAGCGAGCGTGTCCTCGGCTTCTTCAGGCTCAAACACCGGCTCTCTTATTGTTGCCTTGGTGCTTCGTACTCCGTACCTGCTCGGCAATAGCTTCGCTCGGCGCCGTAAACAACTGCGCCGCAATCCCGGTTCATTTTGACAGAAGCCGGAACCGCCGAGTATAGGCTATCGATGCCCCCCCCTAGGTGGGTATCCAAGCGTAGAGAACGGTTTGCACTTCGTACGTTGCCCAAGGCAAAGGAAGGCACTCGCATATAAACAAATGCGAGCTGCTAATAATAGCCCCGAGCCACTGGCGACGTCTACTGTCCTGGCGGACGGAACAGGCGGCATACGTTGCCCGACTTATACGGAGTACTCCGTTCGTACGTCATTGACTTCCCTGGCCAGGCCCGCATCCACGGACCCGGCCCCGGCCCCGGCCCCGATTACAAACCCTACGACTCCGTACCTGCATTGCCGTGAGCTGCGTCACTCTGCTATCAACCAGGAACCCCGTGAAAGCGGCGAGCCTCGGAGCCGAAATTCAAGTCTTGGCTGACGTCCTCACTGCTCACACTTGCTGGCGCTGATCGTCATGGCTCCTACGCTGCTCTGGGTCGGCCTCGGCAACATGGGCCGGGTAAGTCTTTGGGCGCGCCGCTCATCAAGCAGCAACCGCGCCACGTCTGACCAACGTTCTGGCAGGGCATGTGCAGGAACATCGTGGAAAAGGGCCAGCTCGACTCGCCCCTCCTCATCTACAACCGGTCCACCGAGAGGGCTGAGGACCTGAGCAGCAAGCTGCCCGTCGGCAAGACCGAGGTCGTCGACTCGCTAGCGGCGGCGGTGCCCAGGGCAGACGTCATCTTCACCTGCGTCGCCGACGACGAGGCCGTGCGCGAGCTCTTTCGGGCCATGCTCGAGGACGACGACGTCAAGGGCAAGCTCTTCGTCGACTGCTCCACCATCCACCCCGAGTCCACCGAGGCCATTGCGCGGGACGTGCTCGCCAGCGGCGCCGAGTTCGTGGCCGCGCCCGTCTTCGGGGCACCCGCGGCGGCAGAGGCTGGGCAGCTCATCGGCGTGCTCGCGGGGCCCAGGGCCAGCGTCGACCGCGCGAAGCCGTGGTTCAGCGGCGTCATGGCGCGGACCGACATCGACCTCGGCGGCCAGCCGTGCGGCAGGGCCTCGACGCTCAAGGTCCTGGGCAACACCTTTGTCTTCAACATGGTCGAGCAGCTCGCCGAGGCCCACGTCGTCGCCGAGAAGTCGGGCCTCGGGACGCACGCCGTCCACCAGTTTGTCGAGGCCCTCTTCCCTGGCCCGTACGCCGCCTACTCGACCCGCATGCTCACCGGCGACTACCACAAGCGCCGCGAGCCGCTCTTCGCCGTGGGCCTGGCCCGCAAAGACGCCCGCCACGCCAAGAACATCGCGGCCGCGGCCGGCGCGAGCATCAAGACGCTGGAACTGGCCGACGCCCACTTTGCCATGGTCAGGGAGCACTGCGGCGAGTCTGGCGACATTGCTGGCATCTACGGCGCCGCCAGACAGGAGGCCGGGCTCAAGTTTGAGAATGACGCGTAGTACGGGGTGCTGTGGGCTACATAGAGCAATCACTTGGAGGTTGCGCAGGCAGACACTGATAGCCCTACAAAGTACCGTGCTTCTCCAAGGCATGACTAAGCATGATGCTACTCTTCCTTATTACCCTATGCCTGCTCCGCTAGCTTCCTGCAACAACGACCTCCCCATCAGCCTCTCCCAAAGCTGTCCGTCGCATCTCGAACCTCGTCGACAAGTGCCCTGGAGTGTCGATGGACCATCATATTCGCCATGGCCCAATGGTAAAGCCTCCCGCTCGAGGCGTTTTTCCCCCTTCACTCTCGCAAGTGACGAGAGCAACACCAGCTGATGCATGCAACTGTCGCCAGGTACTCCATCTTCATCGGCCTCGCCGTCATCGTCGTGCTCTGCGTTGCGTCCTGGTTCCTGGCGCCCAAGGGCCAGAATCAAGTGTTCGTCATCCCCTTCCCAACTCCGGCTACGGGGCAATCTCGGCGCCCGTATTCTGCACCTACCGACGTACCGCTAACAACCGCGGCTTACAGGCTGTGGCGGTCGTCCCTGATCCTCTCCATCGTGAGCTGCTTTCTCATGTGGGCCATCACCTTCCTCGCGCAGCTGAATCCCCTGATTGTGCCGAAACGAAGCGACTTGCGGGAGAAGTTCCTTGAGCACTAAGTTGGTGCGCGGTGCGCGCGTGCGAGGGGGATGACGGAGTCGACTTCTGGGACGCCCACCTCGCGTGGCTGTACGACTACATTAACATTACTTTGCGGAACGGCGTTATCTTGGAACTGTGGCATCGTCGAAGCGCATGCGCCGGATAATAAAGGCTATATCATGGGGAGGAGAGCTCGGCCGGAGTCGCCAGAGAGGCACGAACAAGGCGAGTAGGCCATTCGTGCCTGATTGCGTGGTACAGGTACTTTAGAACTCGGTCGAGGACGGTGCTCAGCCAGCCCTCGACGGCTTATGATGACATCGTACTATGCAGAATTATCAAGCCTAGTTCTGCAACTCGAATGGACGCGCCTGAACCTGTGTCACTTCGCTATTTCTTTCCGCTGCAATGGTGCCCCCCCTAGCTTACAGCTAATCGGCCAGCCCATTCTCCGGCATACATCAAAAGCGCCCAAAGGGCCTTGCCATCGGCTGCCACGCTGCTCTCACCGATGGAGTCTACGTCACCCAGGCCGGCAGCAGTCAGCACCATCTGTCCCACGGCCCAACGCGAGGCCGCCCCGGCTATGGCCAGGATGCAAGCCGTGTAGTATTTGCAGTCCAGCAGGATGCGCAGGGCTTCGACATTGTTGGCAACGACCGCCCAGCCCAGGGAACGGGCGGCGGCGGGGACATCATACTCCCATATGACCATGAGGATGGGGAAGAGCTTCGTTGACGAGGAGACGAGTAGAGCCGTCGAGACGGAGTTGGGGCGCGCGTGTCGGGGCATGATGCGCAATGCGTTGAGCGGSGATAGGGGCGACGACGTAAGGAAGCGGATGCTGAGGTGGAACGCCAGTGTCGAGAGGGCGCATAGGATCACTGCTTTGGCGTGAGTGCTGCTGAAGATGCATTACGGCACCCACTTATAGGAACCGGGAACGAATATGGACGAACAGAAGAAGAGGTATTGTAGCACGATGGGTTGCTGCGCCCGCCTACCCAGGTTGCTTTCGCCGGGCATTGAGGCCGGTAACGTCTGTTTCTCGATGCGTGCCCAAGTCAAGTAGACGTCAAAGAGCAGCAGCAGCACGCCGAGGCGGATGATGGAGGGCTGTCGCGCACAGCGCTTTGGTCAGCACAGATCTGTCTCGCCTTGTCCACCTCGCTTCTCGTCGGCCGTGTAGCATCCATCGCCCAGCTGGCTTGGGCAACGGCGGAGCTCGGGGACGGCGTGTCCGCCATCGTTTTCGGGTCGCACTCACATCGAAGCGATCGCCATCACGCATCAGGGTGTTGTGTAGCAGGTGGCGGTAGACCTGGACGCGACAATGGCATCTCGCGCGTCAGCCCACGTCGGCAAACTCACCCTCGTACATGCTCTCCCCCGGCCCTTGAGGGGCACACGCACCTGGGGCTTGATCAGAACCAAGTCAATGAAGAGCACGACAAAGTCATGCTCGACATACTTGTCGCAGAAGCCGCCGCATTTGCGGCACACGGTCAGGCGAATGTTGTGCCCGCTCGACTTGTCACCAGCTCCCGAGTACTGCGTCCATAGCGTCCTGACGGGATGCCGGCACTCGATGCAGATGGGCATTTGGCGCGTGCGACTCTGAGCCCTGTGGTGGGCGTCTTGCCTTTGCGCGTTGGCCGGTGCGGCTGCCGAAAGATGTGTGATGGTGATGACGATGGAAGAGGAGGAGAGGAAGTTTGGTGCATGGTCGATTCGGCGACTTAAGTACTTCAGCCTTGTGCTCCGCAATACAGGCGCTCTCTAGCGCGCCTCTGACATGTCGGTGCGACAGCACTGTCAAGCCATCAACAGACGGCACCTGGTGGAAGACGAGTCAAGCATTTCACGCGCTTCAAATTGTAGTATCGCCCGTCGCAGGGCGTATTTATTCGCGCATGTACCAAGTGGAATGACTTGGATATGATAGCAGCAACCGTTCTTGGTCACAATTTGCAACGGCGCATCAACTGCCAGAGCAAATGGGGGCCAGCGACTCATATGTAGATGCTTCCCAACGCCTCGCAAGAAACAGTAATGCAGCAGAGCTGCTACTATGTAATGCCCCTGCCATCAACGCCTGCATCCAAAGAGCAAAGAGACATGCAAAGAGACACGCAAAGAGACGCCACAAAGCGTCAACAGATGCCCACCTCGAAAGTCTATATGGGGGTGAGTGAGCCCCTGAACAACAAACGCTACATCATATGCTTGGCAATGGCCACTTCAACCTCCCGTCGGTATCAGACACTGGTTCAATCGGCCTTTTGGCGACTCCTCATGCCTCTTGCCATCATCGTGGCCGCCCCTCGCGCGGATCCGTCACCGTCGGCCCTGCTGCTGGTTCCCAGAGACAAAGAGTCTAGGAGGGCGGTTGGAGTGTCGTGCATCGAGGGGCTGCCGTCCTCGCTCCCCGTATCCGCCAGTTCAATCAGGTCGCCGTCATCCCGTCCTGCTGGCAATCCGGCCGATCGTGCCCGGCTTCCAATCAAGGGCGTGCTGGGTCGTTTGGCTAACGCGCCGCGCAGMCAACTTTCCACCGCTGCAGCCGCTCGGTCCAAGCCGCTGCCCTGTCGGGAAGTGGACGCGGTGTCGCGGCCGTCTTTGAACGGGCTTTCGACGATGCCAGATGGCCCCGACGCAAAGCCGAAGCGTGCCGTTTCCGATCCCATCACCGACATGGAAGGGAGCGCCTCAATGTTGAGCCCTGGCAGATGTTTGCTCGTCCACGAGTTGAAGTAGTCCTTGTCTGGCCCTGGCGCTCGCATGTTCCGGCCCATGGAGCCAACGCCACCCGGCCGGCGCATCCAGGCCGGTCGGCCATCGGCCGTGTCGCTGCCCACGCGGCTGCGGGACGACACCGGCGTTCCGGATAGCTGCGGTCGACTGCTCAGCGAGCTTTGCCGTCGAGCCGAAGGGCGCTCAACCGAGCCCGGCGGGATGCTAGAGAGGTCAGAGCTCTGCCGTGGCGTCGACAGAGACGATGTTGTCCTGATACTCTTCTTCCGCCGCGGTGGGAAGTACCCCAAGGCTTGTCTCGCGACACGGCCGATCTGCACAGGTTGGCGGAACGAATCTATCTGAACCCACCGGACATGGGTCCATTGCGTGTCGTCGACTGGTGCTTTTTTATCGTCTGTAGTTCCACCGTTGGTGGGCCTGCTGAAGAAGTCTCCGTGGGTGACTTGTCGGCTCGACGACGACTCGGCGGCGGCGGCTGTAGACGTGGGCGCGAGAAGGTCAACTCCCCGAGAGTTGTGCCAAGACGGCGCTTCGCGCGGGCGGCCCCGGATCTCGCAGGAATCGACCGGCAGTGTCAACCATTTGCGCGTCTGTATGCTGTCTCTGGACCAAAGTCCGTTGGCCTTCCTGAAAACATCCTCTCGGCACTTGTAACGCAAGATAAGTCCCGCATACGTATCGTCGGGCTGGACGTGGTGGATGTAGACGAGGCAATCCTCCAGCTGCGAGCTGTCTGGGGCGACTTCGTCAGAGTTTCGACGCTTATGCTTTCCCGTGACATCCAGGCCGCCATTAACGCCATCGTGGCTCTCCAAGACGCTCGCCGTCCGGGCCGCTTTCAAGGCTGTTTCCCTCTCAGCTAAAGATCCAGTTGCTACATTGTCCAGCCCTGGGTTCCGCGACGGGGGAGCCGGTCCCCACGAGGTTTGGTTCTTGCTGGTGCTGGTGCTGCTGCTCGAGTGCTGGCGGCCCCAGTCACCGGGACGGGACGCCCCTCGGGATCGGGAGCGAGGCTGCTGCGACCCCCCTCCCCTTTTCAGAGGGTCATCGCCTACCGACAGCAACGTCGAGGCGAACCCCTGAACCGAGCTCCAGCTTTGTGTCCACGAGTCGCCCAGGAACTGCCCCAAGGTGCCGGCGCCGCCAGCGCCCCTGTTCGGGTTCGTGCTCGTGCCGACGCGCCCAGGCGGTCGCGGACGAGGGCTTGCTGTTCGGCTCGTCGAGGCACTGTAGGCCGACAGGAGGCCGGAGTCCTGGTCGAGTGGCCTCGGGCCGGAGACGTCATCGTTCTCGCCAGAGCTGACGACGCGGCGGTTTCGCGGCCGGACGGAGCTCGACAAGGCCGCATGGGGCGGCGGCGACAGGGCCGACGAAGACAGGTACGATGAGGGCTTCTCCGGGACGCGCGGATCGGTCATGATGGCCGCGAACTCGGCGGCGAATGCGGCTCGCGGATGGTGGAATGGACGCGCATCAGCATCAGTGGCGCCCTGTGGCCGCCCTCGGTGGTGAAGCGAGTGTCGAGGAGCGGTGACTCGGGACAAGACAGATTCAATCGCACACTTGGGATCTGTGGCAGGGCGTCGTCGTCATTGCCTGCGGTGGATGTACGGAGGAGGGTAGGTATAACAAGGCAAGGCAGGTAAGGTACTTCGTACGGACCGCCATGTACGTAGGGATGAGAAAGTTGTCACCACGGAATGCGGCCAACGACGGGTGACAAGTAATATCAAGCTGGATGCATGTACGAGTAGGTACACGAGAGGTACACGCCATGTACCTCCCGTCTCCCCTTCCACGTGCTAACCTCCCTTGCTCAAACCCGGCTTCTGTCAGCCGCCAGCCCCGCTAGGATATCCACTGAAACCAGTGGTGGAAGGTACCCATGGTCTGTGCCTGCTCGAGACCTGATACTGGAAGCCCCACCCCCTGTTACGACCTGGCTCGAGACTTCTGCATGTGCCCTTTCATGTGCATCCTGTTCTGTTCGTCAGTACCAGTACCTTCCAGGTAATAGATACGTACCCCTACCTAGGTTAGGTAGGTGTAGGTACCCATGTACGAAGCACCTAGTCCGTAGGCACTTATCATTTAATGGCTTCCAGGTTGTAGCCGTCGTTCAACGGCCTTTACGTCTCCGCCACAACATCTAACGCCCGTACTGTCCTCGCTGGCCACATCACAAGGGCTGACTGAATACATAGGTAAGCAAGTGGAAACGCAATGCCATCAGTGAGCTGGAAGAAACTTCGAAACCGCGCGGTAGGCACCTACACGGGGCAAGGTGTTGACCCGGAAAGTCGCAGCATCAACTCTCAACTCTCGAATTGAATCCTCAGAAAATCGTACAAGCACTGGATTCATTGGTCCCTTTACCGACATCCCACCCATCTTGATCTGGCCCTATTTTGCATGTCACACTCATACCTTGCACCTCACACATTGTCGTATTTGATTCGTCGATACATTGCACTCCCTAGCATAAGGCACAGGGTATACTGTGTGCCGCAATGCCTTGCCGTGTCCCCGTGGCCACACTGGTTTGCATACTGTTACCCTTGCCCTAGAATAAACCCATCGGTTACTCTTTGTTCTGGAGCGCTTCTGTCAGGCTCGTTTACCAAAAGTCGACCGGAACACGACCGGCCCGCCGTACATTTCCGCTGTGCTTCGCGCCGCGTCGTTGAAACCATGTCCCCTGGCACGCCAGAGGGCACGTCGTGCTTCCTCGGCTCAGCTCAAGGACACGTCAAGGGTCAAGTTGCTCGCGTCACCGTTGATGCCAAAGAATTGGAACCTGTCGAAGCATTAGTCAACGCGGAATACCAACAAGAGTCGCAGTTGCGTTAGGGAAGCAGTACCAGTCCTCAACGTTGAGTGTCGTCGGAGCTGGTTGCCCCTGAACCGAGCTGGTACTCCAGCTATCTGGGCTCTGGCCGTCATGCATCCCGCCGTCAAAATTGGTCTGCCATATGTTGGCTTGCCCTTGAAACCCTTGCATCGGCATCATACCATTCCCTTGGCCTTGGCCTCTGCCCTGGAATTGATTGCTCGCCTGGCTCTGTGTGCTGGGTGCCATGCTGCTGGGCGTCATTTGAGCCATGAGATTCTGATCCAGGCTCTGGTGTGTCTGCGTCGGCGACAGGTTGGGGAACGTGGGCATGCTTGAGCTTTCCGGGAACAGCTGGTCGGGCTGGAAGTTCTCCCACAAGGATTGAGATATGTTGGGAGAGTTCCTGGTCACCAGGTAGAGGTCGGGCGGCGTGGCTGGGACCGAAAATGACGGGTTGAACGGCGTAGCCGGCCTCGTTTGCGGTCGCGAGTTGGTTCCGCCCATGAAGGTATCTGCCCCGCTGGGACGGGAATTTGGGGAGGGCATGCTGGGGGGGTTCATGGTGCTCGCGCCGTCACTCTTGCCCGCGCTGGGTGTCTGCGGCCGCGATCGCTCGTACGACTCTTGGGGGGTGGGCGCATTGGCAGTGAAGTCGATTGCCATGTCGTCGTACTTGCGCTTCGAGGCATCCTGAGCCTTGCTGTGCTGCTCCAGCTGCGATATGCTGTGCTGCGTCTTCCGGTGTCGCTTGGCCCCGGCCTTCTGCAGCCGTTCCTCCAGCACCTTGTTGCCAATGATTGACTCGAAGAGCGTGTACACCATCTTGCCCACCAGCCACACCCGGGAGACCTCCTTCATGGCTTGCATGCAGCTGCGCATCCGGTCCTGCGTGACTTGCTGGATGAACGGAACCGGCGACCTCATCTGATAGACGTGCATGATGAGGGCCGAAAACAGGCTATAGACAATGAAGGCCGGGCAGTAGCGCAGCTCGTCGTGGGCAGCCAGGTTCTCGACAATGGATGTGATCATGGCGGCGGCTTGAAACGCAATGTTCCGGGACGGGTAGGGAGAATTGTCTGGGAAGCGGTTCGAGCCACTCGGGGGCATGTGTGCCCGGTGCAGAAGGCACAGCGTCGTATAGTAGTTGGAGTGCAAAAGGGCAGACCAGAAGTGGTGGCGAGGCACCTCCCAGTACACAATCTTGGGGCAGTTCTGGAGCCAATCGGCCAGGGCCATGTCGCTGTGCGTCAAATCGATGGCGTTTCGCTGCCGGCCCTTGGACGCCACCGAGTACTGCTGCGACAGGACGAGGCCCATAATCTCACACAGCTTGACGTACTGGAGGAAGAACTGCACGTGGATAGAGTCCGGCGGGAACTCGCTGGCACGATCCGCCTCGTCCTCGACAAAGTCATCCTCGGTCAGCATCTCCACGTCCGAATCGTCGAGGTTGATGTGGACCGGGCGGCCCAGGGCCACGGCGACGGAGCGGTCGCGAGTGAAGAGCGTCCACCAGATTCGCTTCCAGAGCCGCTTGTCCGATTTGCTAAGCTGCGACTGCTCGACGCTACGGTGCATGCCGGAGCCCTGGGCGACGATTGTGGCGACGCGGCTCCAGTAGAAGACGTTCTTGGTGACGTCTTCGGGGCCTTCCCAATACCAGCCCAGGAGCAGCAGGGACTGCACAATCGTGACGCGGTCATCTTCGTAGTTGGCATCGTAGAGGGCCTTGGCCCGCTTGTAGAAGGTCAGCGCGGCGGGGGTAGTCGAGCCGTTTGCGTCCATGAGCTGCGCGTTGGTGCAGACGCGAGAGCCGGCCAGCAGAACGGCCTGGAGCAGCAGCAGAGACGGCGGGTTCTTGGGGTCGCGGTACTGCCTCATGAAGCGAGTCCGGTTGATGACGGGCACAATGGGGTGGACCCATTTGAAGTAGGCATCAATGAGCTCATCGCACAGGGAACGCGGAGGCAGGAGGAAGGCCCCCAGCTGGTGCAAGATGTCGATCTCGACGTTGTCCAGCTCGGTGAGCCTCGCGCGAGAGCCACGAACGTTCTCGGGTAGCGGGTAGTGGACGACATCAGAGGAACCCTGGCGATCGTGGACGAGGAGGGTCAAGTTGGAGGATTCCCCCAGGAAGGCGACTCGGCCGGCTTCGGTGATGGGGGCGCGGGTGAACTTGGGCTTCATGACCAGGTTCAGGTAAGTACTATTGTCAACCTCCTCTTGCCTTACTTGCGCCTCCGTCATAGACGAGGAAGGGGTGCCGTCGGTGGTGTGGGATATGGTTGGCGCTCGAGGATAGGCATTGACGGCACTGACGGCACCGACGGGCGTCATCTGGGGCTGTCGCTCGTCGAGAGCCTCGCGGTCGCTGCTTGGGGCGATAGCGCAGGTCAGCACATTAGATGGCACAAGTCGCGCACCCAACCGAGGCGCGGGTGGGAGCGGGAGGGCAGGCTACGCACCTGTCGGAGTCCTTGGTGGTCTGGCTCCCAGCGGTCTGAGCCTTCTTGCGCTTAGGAGTCGGGATGCGGCATTCGATCTGGAAGGCGACGCAGTTGGTGCAGGGCACCCCGAGGCTGGCGGCATCGCATCGGACCTGGGACGAAGGGGGTCGGTTAGCAGGGCGAGGAGGGTAAGGCAAGGCCGGGCCGGGCCAGCAAGGGGAGGAGAGGAGAGGGCGATTATCGCGTTACCTTTCGCGCATGACAGGTCTGGCAGGACGAAGTAGACAGTCAGCATGGGAAACGAAGCGACTCGAGTTGAGGTGCAAAGGGCTGGCGGGGTGGGCTGGCGGTCGCATGCCTCGGCTCGTGGAGCTGGAGGGGACGACAGCAGTGGCCAGACAAAGGCAAGGGCCCGCCGGGGAAACATCCATACCTCACATGCTCGGGACGCTCGTTGCCTATAAGTGAGAGGCCCGTCACGTCAGCACTCGGGCCTTGGACGCTGCGTGCATAATGTGAGGGCGGACACACCTCCTGAAGCTCATCTGCGCGGCGGCGGCGGCTGCTGCGGCGGCGGCGGTGCTCGACGACGCTGGTGGCGAGGCCTTGGACGATTCAGACAGCGACAGCGAGAGCGGCTGCGACTGTTGCGGGCCAGCATCGCCAGAAGACATGTCGACGTCCATGCTGGTGGGCGAGCCCGCGACGAGCGCGAGGGAGAGCGAGAGTCAGAGGCTGGTCGAGAGGGCGAGAGGGAGGAGATTGTCGACAGAGGCGGTGGTTTGATTGACGGGGAGGCGGGTGAGCGGCGGAGCGAGGTGGCACGAAGAGCGACAGCAATCACCAGCGGCGGCGGAGGCAGTGGTGCGCGTCGAGGTGCAGGCCAGTCCAGCGGCCTCTATATAGGGAGTACCTTAGGTACCTACCTAGGTAGGTAGCTAGCCAAGTCAATCCAGGTCGTGTGCCCGCTGCTGCAACAGTAACGATGTCGCGCCGCGATCGAGGCCAGGCTGCGTCAGTCACCAGTGTCGAGTCAAGTTGAAGTTGAGTCGAAGTCGATCGAATCGGGTCGCCAACAGGTGGCCCAGGACGAGCACAGAGGAAACATGCAGCTACTGACTGCTCTGCACAAACCACGGCGGGTCGCTCGGGGAATAATGCGCAAGATGCCGTCCCGTCCGCCCCGGAGATTTGATGCTGGGGGAGGAGGCGGGCTCCAGACTCTCCAGGCGCCTCCAGGGCTGTGCGCTCCGCGTAATGATAATCCCTTTGGCAGTGCTGGAGGAGCAAGCAGGTCACGAGACCCGCCTTCCTTCTGAAACTCGTTTGCCCGCAGCTGCGATGGAAGCCTGGGTACTCCGTAGGCGTCGAGTGAGTCTGGGACAGACACTTCGTACCTAGGTAGGTGTGTGTGAGGGTATTATGGAGAGTGAGCGCACGACGATGCGGTGGAGGGGTTTCTACGGAGTCTAGAGTACCGTAATACGCAGCCTGTGCCAGAGGGTCTGTCTGAGAGCGCCGCGAAAGAAAGCGCTCGAATTCCACAACGACAACGGAACAAAATTGGATAGAGGCAAAGCGCTGCAAGAAGCAGAGGCTAGGAGAAATAGAATATAAAAAAGCAAAGAGCTTTTACGCAAACCAAACACGCAAGAGTCAAGATACGTAGGGTCTTGGTCGCGCGAGATGCTCATCGAGGCATGGAACGGATCGGAGTCTAGTGCTAGTGGCCTGGGCTGGCGCCAGAGGGCCTCTTCCATGCTCCTCAGGCGTGGAGAGCAGACGAGGAAGGCCACCTCCGTACTTGCCCGAAGCAGCCTATGTACAATGGGGCCTGCCGGCGGCTGTTGGCGTGGTCTGGGGTAGCAAAGCTGGGGAAGAAGAGCCTCCTGGGGCCTAGATCCAAGGGACGTGAGAGTCACAACCTTGGTCAGGCGTCGTTTTTACCACCGAGTACCTACGAAGTACGGACGACAGGCGACGGAGCACGTCTTCGGACATGGGTAGACGTCGGGAGAGTATTGATACATACACATCTGGATTTAATAAAAGGCGCCCAGAGGACCTCAGGTACAGCATCTTTGGTACCWACCTACCTAGCTACCGAGGTAACCTGGGTACCCTCTGTACTTCATACAGCGCACAGGTACGGAGTACTTGCTCTGTCATCCGTATGAATATCAGTAAGATACGGAATTTGTACTTCGTACGAAGTACTCGTCCAGTTGGCCAGCCTTGCCCGTCCAACCGCCATCGTTACCTACCCAGACGTACTACAAAGGTTCCTAGGTGGGTACGTACCTACTTGACACCCACCGTGTCTGTGTGGCTCTGTAGCTTGCACCAGCTTTCACATGCCAAAGCTGCTAGCCGCTAGTTGCTACTCGAGTCCGAGGACATCCCCTGATCACTTCGCACCAATCTCCCAAGGGCTTTGTTCGGGCATTCAAGGCACCAGGCACCCAGGCACACCCAGGCACCATCCAGACAAGCCAGGCAGCTCGCGAGACAGACGGCCCGACGACGATGACGATGTCCAGCATTCAGTCCTGGAACACGGCACTCGCCACTTCTCCGCAGATTCTATACCTAATCGCCTTGGGCTGCGCCTGTGGCTGACCAGGGGCCGTAACGCCTCAACTGCTGACGAAGCTGGGTCGTTGCGCCTGGCCCCTTTGCCTCCTGACGCACGCAAGGCATACTTCTATCAAGCCCTTGGGCCCCGGGATTTGTCATGTCGTGTATTGACTCTGTGACATTCCCGCCATTACACCGGCAAGGCGGCAAACTGCTGCTGAATCCTTTGCTAAATCCTCAACCCATTGGCTCTTCGAGCTCTGTCCCTCTAGGTACTTCGTATTAACGTCGTATTTATTATTCTAATGCTAGATCTAGGCACGAGGTTTCCGTCCAATAATCCACACCTGTCGTATATGCCCTCCATGATATAGTAGGTGCCGTTTGGTCAAGTGCTGCATCGCAGAATCATGCCGTCACACGGGATCTCATCAGCCTGTGATGCCGTGTGCCCATTGGCCCCTCTTGTCTTCCCGCCGTTGGGCTTGATCTCGGCCCATGGGCTCGTCTCCTCCTCCTCCACCTCAATGCCGGCAATGAACATGGCACTGACACCTTCCAGCCCGGCAACGAATACGCACAAAAGACTGGCAATGGCAAAATGGCTGATGGTCGAGCCAATCTCCAGCCACGACCCCTCGTCCTTGACCACCCAGAAGAAGTACAGCGTCAGAATGTCGCTTGCCGCCATCACCACCATGAACAGGGCCGACGGAGCCACGCCGAGCCTCTTGTTCAAGACCCCCAGGTTCGCCGAGATGAGCGCGAACGGTATCATCAGCTTCAGAATCAGGAGTGCCCCCTGTGAGAGCGGATCAAAAATCGGTATCAGGCGGTACACACTCTCCAGGCTGAACGACGAGACTGATGCGACGTTCCCGGTGCTGAAAAAGGCCGACTGTAGGAGCACCATGAAGAAGAGGGCCACTCGTGCATCAGATAGCCTCAACGGCCGAAAGGCTGGGTGCCTGCCGCCATGTTGCACACTGCCGTTCACCGGAGACGTCTTCCTGGTGAACCTCTCTACCGCGTACTCGAGGCGGACCCAGACAAGCAATGTAATGCAGAATGCCACGTAGAACAGCCCCTCGTACGAAATCGTCAAGATGACAAACGTCGGGGCACAAGTCAAGAAGATGACGGCCAGTCGATGCATGTAGTGCGTGTTGGGTTGCAGCCGATATGTTAGCGGCATTAGCAATGACACGACTGTCCGCCCCCTGTTAGCTTCGGTTCTACCCGTCTCGTGCGAGGGGTCCTGGTCCTTCCTCTACGCTGCAGGGGCAGGGGAAACATACCAAGTACAACCCATGCTACAATCTGGTTACCAGGAGGCAGCCCCTGCTTGGCCTGCAGACTCAGTGCGCTAGAGCGTGTGACCAGCATAGCCAGGGGCACAAGGCCAATCTGCACATCGACCAGTCAGTGTGTTGCCGCATACAGTATACCAACAAGACGATGGTGGCCATACCTGAGCGCCGGTAAGGGCCCGTCGTATTGTGCGATCCGTCTTGGGGGGAGCCCTCTTGTGATCCCATGAAAAGTCGGAGAGCACTGAGTCTTCAAATATCAGGTAAAGCAGGCCAATGACCGACATGGCCGTGCCACCGGCAAGGCTGCAGAGAGTCAGTCAGCTGGTGCCAAAGTGACGAGTGGGGCGCTCATGTGCTTACACCAATGCCACATTTTCGGACTTCATGGCTGGGAGCAGTGTAAAGGTGCTCATTATCAGACACGAAATCGTCCAGGTTATGCTTAGGACAGCGTGCGATTGAAGAAAGGAGATGCCGTACGTCGCTGGCCAGACAGCCGCCAAGACAAATATGCCCGTTAAGATCTCCCGATAAATGTAACCTAGCGCCTGCCATATGTCAGATGCGAACAACGAGATATCATATCCCGTCGACTCACCAGAGACTGGATGATGGCAATGTAAAGGATGGTATGGAAAAAGAAGGCCGCCACAGCCCCGGCCGACTTGATGTGTCCAAACAGAACCCTGCGGCCTTGCGCAAGGCTGTCCCGGTGGGCATAGACTTCCTCCCAGAAGATGACTGGGAAGAAGGCGTAGGCATAGTAAGCCAGAGGGGACTTCGAAATCAAAAACGACGCACAGAGCGCCACAAAGACTGACGAGAATGCGGCCACACCCATCACCGTCCGCTTCGGGGCAACGCTTTGCTGCAAAACAAACATGTCGACGACGGTGGTTACGGCATATGCCATCCAGCCGAGGTAGCCGATGGTGATGAGTGCTCGGAGAAACAGCCAGTCGTAGGTCTGGAGGTAGCGAAGGCCGTCCAGGGCAAGGCCAATGAGGGCATCAGACTCCTCAATGGCCTCTTCGTACTTTCCAGCCGCTATCAATTCACGGATTGCGKACACGCGCTGGTCGGCGGTCAACGCGTCTTCGCTAAGGGGTTGATATGGCTTAAATCGCAGCTCGTTCGCCTTTTTCTTTTCCTCCTTGACGCGATACATTTCAAGGATGCCCTGGGCATTGACAAGAGAGGCCTCGGCCTTTTCGCGATTGTCAGCAGACAAGTAGGCAAGCGGCAGCTTTCCCACCGAATTTGCTGGAAACTCGGAGCCGATCAAGTGCGACATCAAGGCAGCGACGTCAGCCTGGGCAACGTCGTGCCTTCGCACATGATCCAAGCCCCAGTCAGAAGAGTAATCGTCGTGCCCCGGGGCAACAGCCTTGGGATGCAGCTCCGGGCGCGAGACGCCGGAACCCCACGAGATGAGCGGGGTGCGTGTATTGTCTGGGTGGCCATCCCCATGGCTGCCCCAGTCGCTCATGCCGTGATCGGCCGTGAAGATGAAGGCGGTTCTGTCATCGGCGTAGAATCTCTGAATGAGCTCCGTCACCTCCTTGACCCCTTGGTCCACCACTTTGATGTTGTGTAGATATTCCTTGGAGTAGGGCCGATAGGAATGGCCACTTGTGTCGAGCCCGAGCAAGTGGAGGAAGAAGACGTTCTTGTCCTGGCGGAGGGCCTGGTTGAGTGTCCGGTTGGTGGCAGCTTCGGCAAAGAAGGCCTTGACGTGGTCAAAGACCCAAAAGTCGAGGCGAGTGGCGTCTTTGGAGAAATCCTCAAATTCAGGCTCGTACATGGAGGCATCAACACGGCCCGGTACGGCGCCACGCTCGAACATGGGTAGGATGTCAGGGCTGCCCCAGCTCCAGGTATGCCGGCTGCGATTAAAGACGCTGTCGAAGTCGACCGGGTTGAGCTTCCAGCCCGTTGCGACAGCCGACACATCTTCGTAAAGCCCGGCGATCACGGGGACGTGGCCAGGGCGAGACTCGGTGGGAACGCGCGTGTGGGAGACGCCAAAGGTTCCCTCTTGGAGCACGCGTGAGCGGAGGAAAGGGGCGAGAGGCCTCGGTACGAGGTCGTCGTCGGACTCGGGGTAGGGTTCCGGGAACGATTGAAACGCCTTGTCGGCGCGAAGCCCGTCGCCTTGCAACGCCGGACCGTTAGCCAAGCAAGCGTCAGCGAGAGGAGGGAAGGGCGAGCATACCAACGAAGAGGACCAATCTGTCTGCCGGAGGCTTCGATGGGGCAGTGCGCTCGACGCCGAAGAGCCGCATTCCCGACACAACGGGGCTCACAAAGTAGATGTCGAAGATGGAGAGAATATAGACAAGGTGGAACACCACGGCCGTAGCCAGGAAGGCAAAACGAGTGGCTGCCGCCATGGCGACGGCGGAAGCGGCGAGTAGGGAGCGAGCGGCTGCCTTGTTGGTTCGCGGGACGTCAAGGCCAGTTCATAGCGGTTCGGGTTGCAGCTCGCTGGACAGGACTTATCGACGATGGGATGGCGGCTGCGGCCGGACAGGGGATATGGCAGTGCCGAATCACCAATTGGCGAGGCAGCTGCTGGCAGACCTACCTTGCCTGGGTATGCGAAGTAGGTGCGTGCGTAGGTATGGATGACGAAAGGAGGGGATGCAGGAGGCAGAGGGGCAGCCAGTGGTCAAGGGGTGGCTGAAAAACGAAGCGGCCGCGATGCAAAACGTGGCTCGAGGTGGTGGTCGCGATTGTCGTACAGACGCGCAAGGTACTTCGTACCTGTCTGGGACACAAGGGGTGCATGCATGCTAGCGTCCGCTGTCCACATAAACTCGCGGCAAACTGCAGCCAATTAACTGAGCACACTGCCTCTAGCTGGGGCAGGTCTGTTCACGCTTTCATTCGACCGAGGTTCGAAGACTTCACCAGGTGTATCCTCCCCAGCTTGAGGTACCTACCTATGTATCTCGGCCTCCAGTGTGCTCATTTACGGACCAGGAACCCAGATGGTGTCGCTTTTATGAAGGTACGCACCTTGTTCATTGCAACGGGCGGATCAGAAACAAGATATTCTTGCCTCAAGCATCTACGTCGGACCTAAGATAAGGTAAAAGGTAAAGCCATCGAAAGCTCCTAAAGCCACCTCAAGTCGTCTCGCCAAATGCCACCGACAGCCAGAGCCAAGAGTACAGCACTCAACACAGCCTTGGATATGACATGTTTCAAACATTCACATGTCGGCACCTGGGCAGCTGTTATATGTACATGCAAACGCGGGGGTATCAATCATGAAATGTAGTAACCGGCCGGTCGCTTCAGATACGCTCCGGGGAGCATTAGCATCTCCAATCCCATCTCCCAGCCACCAACGTACTCGCGCCCGCCGATCTACTCTGTGCGCTCCGTCAGGGACTTGATGACCCTGCTGTAGAACTTGGGGGCATGTGGTCGTGGGAACGTAATCTCCTCCACCAGGTAGTCTGGTAGCACCTCCATCAGGTCACCGTCCCGATCGGCATCGAGCTGCGGCCTGTACGTGAATTGCACATCTTCGTAGTTGTCAGATCCGTCGCCGCGATCTAGGGCCAGCTTGAAATGCAAAGCTATAAGCCATGTAAGCATCAATTTCTCCTCTAGGTCGCGCTAAGGCGTGGCTAGTGGACTTACTACCATTCCGACCAGTCTGGATGCAATCAAACACGTCTTCCTCGTCGCCGCGCCTCAGGCCTCTCACAATGAGACCGGTCAGGTCGCCGTAAAGATCCTCCTTTGCCTGCGCGGCCTGCACAACCTCCGACGGCGCAGTTCTACTGCCCGCCGCGCCAGCTTTCAGGGCGCTCCCTGGGACCCTGATGCTCGCCTCGGCATGTCTACTGGCTGCTAGTTTTGCAGACAGCGTCTTGATTTCGGACCGCGCCCCAGAGAGCGACGTGGTCAGTTCGTCGATCTTGGCTTGGAGCTGGTTGCTGTTGGCTTCGCTGCGCTCCAGCTGCTGCCGCACCTGCTCCCCTTGCGTTGCCAGCGCTGACTGTGCTGCGAGGTCTTCTTTGAGCTGCAAAATCAGCTTGTTAGAGCCTGCACGCCTCATCACGTTAGCACAGCTCGCCACGACGCCCCGAGGTGCTGGTGATGCGGCGTCTCACCTGCAGTGGTTTCCTCGGCTTGCTTCCTCAGGCGCTCAAAGTTGCGCTCTGCGGCCTTCACGCCGACTTCCCGGAGATCCCGATGCCGCATTTCCAAATTCTCGTACTTCTTCGTGAGCTCGCCCAGGCGTCTTCGGATTGATACATCATCCGTGTCATGTTGCGGTAGCGCATCTCGGCCTTCCAACTCAGTGTTGAGCGATGACGGCTCATCCAGGACGACAGGTTCGTCCCCATCCTCATCGAGTTGCATGGGCTCCGGTTGCTGTGTCTCGGGAATCTCCTCGCTTGCAGAACGGCCGCCGCGTTTTGTACTAGCAACCCCAATGTCTGGCTTGCTACCATTCGCAAATTTCGAGTCCCCAGACATTTTTGGCCGCCCCCGGGTCGCTTTTGCTAAGCTAGGCTCGTTCGTGTCCGCGTCTTCGGATGCTATTTTTCGGACGGGG
The DNA here is from genome assembly GCA_001189435.1 of Tolypocladium ophioglossoides CBS 100239. Lineage (NCBI taxonomy): Eukaryota > Fungi > Ascomycota > Sordariomycetes > Hypocreales > Ophiocordycipitaceae > Tolypocladium > Tolypocladium ophioglossoides. The sequence continues at coordinate 52,293 of LFRF01000047.1, read as the reverse complement.
TAACGTGCCCCTTTTCCGACCCTGGAAGACGCACGTGAAGTATTCGTGTTACTTCTGTCTCCCAAGGCCTGCCTGGCTGACGATGACACAGCAGCCTCGGCCTTACCGCTGATTCGACGAGCCGCCTTCGCCGCAGGCTTCGTCACCTTGTTGGCGCCACTTGGTGGTCGACCTCGCGCCCTCTTTGTCGTCGTTGATTTATGAGCCGCCGAATCGACGGTCTCGAGGTTGTCGAAATCAGGCTCGGAGTCCGATCCCACCAGGCCTGCCAAGCTGCCGGCCGCTCTGGCGCGTGGTGCCATGGCGAACTGCTGGAGGTGTCAGGCGTATGTATCCGAAACGTTGATGCGGCGAGGATCGGGCCGTGAATTGAGAGCTCCGACGACGCGATCAGAACCGAAGGCTAGCCTTCTGTCGATGGGGCCTGGAGTGGAGATGACGGGCGATGGTGTTGAGGCGCTCAAAGTCGTCGAGGCACGCACGGCTGGGCAATGTTTTGGGGGTGGGGTGGAAGACCACACTTCTGATTTAGGCCGAAGTAAACAATTGAAACGGGTGGCCGACTTACCTAAGCCCGCGCCGAGGTTACAGTGCCGAGGATCAACCACCAGCGTGTCATCGACCGCTAAACCTTATTGGGCAAAGCCGTGGCGGCGAGTCGATACGGTACGTACCTACGGAGTACGAGTACGAGTACTACCTCGCTCCATTTCCGCTTCGACACGTGGGAATCGTGGGAATTACTCCGTACTTCGTACCATCCAGACATAAAGACACGCGTGGCAGKTGGATCTGCGCCTTGATGAAGTCTCCCTTGCAGCAGCCCTCGACCCAGCGATTCGCGTGGTGAGGTCACGTCTCTCGCTACAACGACACACCCATCGTCTCGGCCTCGATTCCTCCGGCCTTCATACGCACCCAGAGCTGTCTCAACAGCCTCTGCGTCAACTGGCGAGCACTCCTTGGCGACCGGCCATCTGATGCCCGAGCAGCCAGCCCCGTGGCTGCGCTGGCTTGTCGGGATGGGCGAGCGACGGAAACTCGGCGACGTCGCCATGGACCTCCTGCTGTTCGCTGGCATGGTACGAGCCCCCGACGTCTCCCTCTCCTGTGGAGCATGCCTGCGGCTGTGCTGACACCGACCTACATGCAGATGACAGCCGGCCTTTACGTGGCGCGGAACTTCCTGAACCCGATTCTGACTAACCTTGCCGATCCGGACAAAGAGAAACACGAACTGGCGCGTCGCCAGGCCAAAGCCCATTTGGAACGACTGAACCGTCGGAGGAGAAGCGACGAAGATGCAGACGATGAGAGCGGCGGATCCAGAAAGGGCCCGCACGTCGAGGAACTGGCTCTCAACGAATATGAAAACTTGATCGCCCTGGAGATGGTCGCGCCAGAGGACATACACGTAGGGTTTGACGGTGAGTCCGGCCCCGGCAAGCGAGAGGGTGTGTAGACGGTGTTGTGTTCTGACTTGCTTGCCCTCGTCGCTTGGCCAGACATCGGAGGTCTTGACATGATCATCGAGGAACTGAAAGAATCGGTCATCTACCCGCTCACGATGCCTCACCTCTACTCGCACGCCGCACCGCTGCTGTCGGCGCCGTCTGGCGTGCTCCTATTTGGGCCGCCTGGCTGCGGCAAGACAATGCTGGCAAAGGCTGTGGCTCACGAGAGCGGGGCGTCGTTCATCAACCTTCACATATCAACCATGACGGAGAAGTGGTATGGCGACTCTAACAAAATCGTGCGGGCCGTCTTCTCGTTGGCCCGCAAGATGCAGCCCGCCATCATCTTCATCGACGAAATCGATGCAGTCCTGGGAACGCGGAGGAGTGGCGAGCACGAGGCCAGCGGGATGGTCAAAGCCGAGTACGGAACCCTACGCGGGTAGCGTCGACGGGCGTCACGTACGTAAACTGACAAGACGGCAGGTTCATGACCTTGTGGGATGGGTTGACCTCGGCGAACTCGTCTGGAATGCCGGCACAGATTGTCGTCCTGGGGGCTACCAACCGCATTCACGACATCGACGAGGCTATTCTCCGTCGCATGCCCAAGAAGTTTCCCGTGCCACTGCCTGGCCAGGAGCAGCGGCGCAGGATCCTACAACTGGTCCTCCAAGACACGAAAACGGATCCGGAGCACTTCGATGTCGACTACGTGTCGAAGATCACAGCTGGCATGTCTGGAAGCGACATCAAGGAAGCTTGTCGAGATGCGGCCATGGCGCCGGTGCGAGAATACATGCGAGAGCACAGGGGGGACGGGAGACGCATGGTGGCTGTAGATGCGAGCCAGTTCCGCGCCATCAGGAGCGATGACTTCTTCGGACGAAGAAGCGGACACGCACCAGCGGGTCACGGCAGGAACTCGGAAAAGAAGGGATCCAAGAGCAAGGGCTCCAGTGATGAGTACGAAGACGTGGACGAACGCGTCGCCGAGGACCAGGATTAGACGGAGCAAGGCAGCCGGCCAGAGCCTGCGTATGTAGGAATATTGGCACGCCTGAACGAATGGCATAATACCTTGCCTGCAATGGTCATGTAAGAAGTCGTCGTAAGAAGCCATCGATCCCGCGCTTCACGGCCAGCGAGTGAGTGATTGATGAGGGCGGTTTTGCGTACCCAGGCAGCTGGGCAAACCAACAGTTCGGTAAATGCGTTCCCAGCTATTTGGTAGACAAACTGGCGATGAATGAATATCCACGGAATTCGTACTCAAAGGTTCTATGTACCTTCTCCGAATGTGTCGGCTGCTCTGTTCGCCTCGAAACCCCCAATTGTCCAACCACAGCGGGTGCAGCAGAGCACGTCATTGGCATCTCCACGCCGCGGCCTGGTCACAGCGCGTTAATCGCTTACCTGGGGTCCCCGCTGAGCCCAGGGGCCGATAAAGTATCTCTCTATAAGGCTCCGGTGTGAGCAAACGCCATGGCCCTCCGTCGATCGGCTGCGAAACAAGCGGTGGATTGTTGGAACAGTCTGTCGCAACAATTATCCTGTCAAGTGCGTACCCTTCGAAGTAGCTTGCTCCCTGCTCCTGTTGCAGCAGTCCACAACGCCAGTCGCTCCCCTTCCTAACGCCTCCTCAACTTGCTCCCCCACACTCTGCTCTGTCAAACCTCACCCCTCGTCTCTCTCCTCTCCTCTCCTCTSCTCTTCGTCTCTCTTCCGCGTCCTCGCTCTCCCCGTTTGCTTCGACAACGCCGAGAGCCCACCGTCGCCACGTCCGCCCGTGCCATGGCAGCACCGTCTCCCTCCAACGGCACCGCCGCCGCGCCCAGCTCCAGCGCCAATCCCTTGAAGCGAGTCGACGTCGATGGCCACGATCTGCCCCCATCCCCGGCGCCCTCGAGCCCCCGCAACGACCGTCGGCGGTACGCCCTCGCCACTGAACTGGTCTACACCGAGGGCAAGGATCAATACGGCGCCTCGAGCACCCCCATCTACCAGTCGGCCACGTTCAAGCAGACATCGGCCAACGGCGGCCAGCAAGAGTACGACTATACGCGCTCCGGGAATCCCACCCGCACGCATCTGGAGAGGCACCTGGCCAAGATCATGAATGCCAACCGCGCTCTCGCCGTCAGCTCCGGCATGGGCGCCCTCGACGTCATCTCTCGCCTCCTCCGACCCGGCGACGAGGTCATCACGGGCGACGACCTCTACGGCGGCACCCATCGCCTCCTGACGTATATGGCCACTAACCAGGGCATCATTGTCCACCATGTGGACACCACCAGCGCCGACGCCGTCAAGCAGCGTCTCTCGGACAAGACTGCCATGGTCCTCCTCGAGACCCCTACCAACCCCCTCATCAAGATCGTCGACCTCTCGTCTATTGCCCGCATGGCCCACGAGACAAATCCCAAGGCTTTCGTCGTCGTTGACAACACGATGCTCTCTCCCATGCTCTGCAATCCCCTCGACTTGGGAGCCGACATCGTCTACGAGTCCGGCACCAAGTACCTGTCGGGCCACCACGACATCATGGCGGGCGTCATTGCGTGCAACGAAGCGTCCATCGGGGACAGGCTATTCTTTACAATCAATTACACCGGCTGCGGACTCTCACCCAACGACTCCTTTCTCCTCATGAGGGGGGTCAAGACCCTCGCCATTCGCATGGAGAAGCAGCAGGCCAATGCTCAGGCCATCGCCGAGTTTCTCGAGTCTCGCGGATTCCGGGTCCGGTACCCAGGCCTCAAGTCTCACCCGCAATTTGACTTGCATTGGTCTTTAGCTCGAGGGGCCGGTGCTGTCTTGTCGTTTGAGACTGGCGATGCCGCAGTATCGGAGCGCATCGTGGAAGCTGCTCGGCTCTGGGCAATCAGCGTCAGTTTCGGCTGCGTCAACAGCCTCATCAGCATGCCATGCCAGATGAGTCACGCCAGTATAGACGCCAAGACGAGGAGGGAGCGTCAGATGCCCGAGGATATCATTCGGCTCTGCGTCGGCATCGAGGATGCCAACGACCTGATTGAGGATCTCTCCCGCGCTGTAGGTAGCATCCATCCTTTGGCAGCCGACGACGCCTCCCCCTACTGTATGTTCTGAGCAACATGCTAACTGCAATTCTTAGCTCGTGCAAGCAGGTGCTGTGACGGTGACGCTGGACGGTTTCCACGCCACAGGTGCTGCCGAGGAGCTGGGGAAGACGCCGCTGAGTGTCGATTAGCGAGGGTAGGAGATGCCAATCCAATACTGAAAATGCGAATCTACGCTTTCGCCGTGTCGGGGTCCCCAGGCTCAGCCAGTGGGTTGCATCCGTCCCAACCCGTGGCGGTCTCTGCGGTCTTTGACTACTGGCCAAGATGGTCGCTTGGCCAAACCGCTCTAGGGGCGGAAGATAGAACGACCGGCGAGGGCAAAGCCAGCAGCTAAGGAATAGGCGTTTGGCTACAGAAGAGGGGGGTATCATGTATTCTTAGCTTTATGCGTGGCGGCGGCTCGCGATGGTTCTTCAGAGGCCCTTATGAGATGGTCTGGCTGAAGGACCAACGAGGCTCCAGCCGCCAGTCAACTCAGGGTAGAGAGAGCGCGGTTGGGCATTGATCTGCCAAGGGAAAGAAGAGCTGCCCGATGACGAGTTTTCTTTTGTTCCGTGGGCAAGGTTCTGGGGTGTTATGAATTGGAGTTTCGCAATGACACTTGGAGGGCACATAGAAGATGACTTGACTGCCAGCGTGCGTTCTCAGAACGGGCTACCGGTGATCCAACTTCAAAAGGAATAAATACCTAAAGCCTGTTCCCTGTTTGGCTTTTCGTCCCGTCATTCAACGGGCGAGCAATCGCGGATTCAAGCGGATGCCCAAAACATGACGGATTGGATGTCAGCGCGCTAAACTAGGTACATTAAAGACTGGTGGTATCCCAAACGCCTGTTCCAAAAAAGAAASAAAGACGTCGCCGGAAATAACATGGATGAGGAATTGCCCGCAGGTAGAGACGACACATGGTCAGGAGGCATCGAAGCGATCTGGCAGCATGATGGGCGCCACCAGGGTCCAGATGTACAGGCCGTGGCACATCCAGGCGCTCGCAATCTTGACCCAGCTTGCGGCGTACGTTCGGCCGACAGTGGCGAAGTCACCGTCGTTGACCGTCTCCTCTGCTTTGAGCGTCAGCAGAGTCGATACCCACGCGGTAGCGAGGAAGAAGATGATGTGGAACATGGTGTAGTTGTACTGGGTGCGGGACCGTTCGTCATCATGCGACGCGTCGCCGCCAGCGTCGCTCTCATCATCCGACAGCAGGGCATCGGCAGGGAGACTGCCCTCCTCGACGGCACGACGCAGAGCCTCGGCCCGCATCTCGCGTCGGGCGCTCGGCTGCTGCGTGACGAGGTCATGCTCGTCGTCGTCGGGAAGCCGGATGCCATTAGCCGACCCACCGAGGCCCAGGCTCTGGGTAGCGGCGCGTGTCGTGGTGTAGGCGACAGTCAGCATGGTGACAATAGCACCGATGACGACCGAGGTGGTCCTCGTGCCCTGAGCACGCACCAGTGGGTTGCAGTTCTTGTCGTCGGGCTCCATGGACACGGCCGACATGGTGAGATAGGTGCAGTAAACAGCGACCATGGCCGCCTGGGCGAGGCCGGCGCGGGGGTTGTACTCTTGGACCGTGGAGTTGACGGAGATGACGGAGATGGCCAACCAGAGTAGGAGGTTGATTGTGATTACGGCCTGGTTCATGGAGCAGTTTCCCCTGGCGAAGAAGATGTACTGGACAACCGTCATGGCAATGGAGGCCATGTACATGCCCAGGGTGGAGCCAATAAGAACAAAGCGCCAGACCCTCGAGTGGGTGTCCTCGATCTGGGCCAGGCAGTACTCGGCCCAGGTGTGGGCGAGGTCGACGAGCAGGATGAGGCCGAGGATGAGGAAGAGCATGGCGCAGAGGAAGGACACGTAGTTGCCGTAAAACATGAAGAACTTGTCGGGAATGAGAAAGGCCATGACGATGAGCGCCAACCAGGCGATAACCTTGGGGCCCCAGTAGCCGTTTTGGATGGCGGCGCGGGGGCTCTTGGAGGAAGTGACTCCAAAAAGCAGGCCGGCGAGGAGCAGGTGGAAGAGGCCGAGGGCAAAGTTGATTCTGTGGACGGCGAGCCAGCCATAGCATTGGCCGGTAGGGCAGTTGATCTTGACGTAGTCGAGGGTGAGGTGCTGCAGTTTCTCGATGGCCCAGGGCGTGAGCATTATCCAAGCAAGAATGGAGTTGACGAGGAGAAGCAAGGCGTAGCCGATGCGAGTAGCGACGCTGCGCTGCTGGGTTAGCAAAAGCCACGGTTATTTCCACGTCCATGTCCACGTCCGCCCGGGGGATCGTGGGGTTGCCGGGGAGCGTCTCGTACCTGTTGCCGCATTTGCCGCATGCGCTACAGACCATGGAGCATGTTGCCGCACCGCAGCAGCTAGCAGCGACCGAGAGGACCTAGGGGGGAGGGCGTGAGCAAGCAGAACGTCGAACACGCGGGAGAGGGAGGGGAGGGGGAGGGGAGGGGTAGGGGGAACGGAATCAGTATACGGCGCCCGCGCTCGGCACGGCGAGAAGCGGCAGGGACAGAAGGGCGCCCATCGTTGGCGAAGCGGCGGCGGCGGTGGTGGTTGTCGCGGAGGGTCGGTGATGGCTGCTGATGGGATGATTGTCGTGGTGGTGATGACGACGACGACGACGGCGACGTTGGCGGCGTTGGCGGCGTTGGCGGCGTTACGTAAGGCAGCGAGCGAGCGTGGAAGCTCGCGTGCGAAAGCGCAAGGTCGAAGCACAGTGAGGTAGGTACAGTACCCGCAGCCAGCCACTTATTATAATCACTTGTATCCAGGTTCGTACAAGATAGATACTGCCAGGTTGGTACGTAAAAGGAGACGGCCCAATGCTTGCAGCAACCAAAGCGCTTTGGGCAGGGCGATCAGATCGGCCGACAAGGGAAAGCAAGGTACAGAGCAGCGGGCGAGCTCTCAATTGTTAAATGCTGCTCCCTCCCGCTGCGCCGCGCTGCCGCTGCAAGGTACCGGAACAACCGACCGAGTCCTTCCTTATCGGGATTCCGGGCACATGATAGGTAGATACGCCGTCCACCTCGACTTTACATCATCGCCGCGTCGCAACGCTCTCTCGCCCCTTCAGGCTGTCTGATTCCCTGTCCGCTTGACGTCCATCCATCCATCTCTCCCCTGCTTGCTCTGCTGGCCCCGTCCCCGTGCAACTCCGCAGCCTACGGCGCCCCCGGAGCACCGTCGCCGGTTGCTGCCGACTTGCAAGTACTCGGACGGACGGACGTGCTCCGTCGAGTGCACCAAGGAAGGTACACCAAGGAAGGGTACACCAGGGAAGGGGTCGATGCAGCCTCAGCCTCAGCCAACGACATGGGCCAACAACAACAGCATCGTCGCCAGCTCCACCGCGCCCGGCTGGTCGCGAGCGTCGCCGCCACCGTCATCTCTCTGGCATGCGGCACCAACGTGAGCAGCTGCCTGTCCGTCAACCTTCACATGCATCCGCTGACCCCCGACTCCCCCAGTACGTCTACTCGGCATGGGCTCCGCAGTTCGCCGAGAGGCTCAAGCTCTCGTCGACGCAGAGTAACCTCGTCGGCCTCTCGGGCAACCTGGGCATGTACTCGCTGGGCGTCCCCGTCGGCGTCGTCCTCGACCACCGCGGGCCCCGTCCCTTTGTCCTCGTCGGCGCCGTCCTGCTCGTCGTAGGCTACTTTCCCCTGCACCGGGCCTACGCCAGCGCCTCGGGCTCCGTCCCTGCCCTCTGCTTCTTCTCCTTCCTCTCCGGCCTCGGCAGCTGCATGGCCTTCGCCGCCGCCGTCAAGACCTCGGCCCTCAACTGGCCCCATCACCGCGGCACCGCAACCGCCTTTCCCCTCGCCGCCTTTGGCCTCTCCGCCTTCCTCTTCTCCTCCCTCGGCGCCATCCTCTTCCCCGGCGACCCCAGCGCCTTCTTGGAGCTGCTGTCGTGGGGCACCTTTGGCCTGACCCTCGCCGGCTTCTTCTTCCTCCGCGTCTATCCACACTCCTCGTACCGCGCCGTCGCCCGCTCCGACGACGACGACAACGACAACGACGATGACGACGACCATGTACCCCGCCGTCCTTCGTCCTGCTCGGCCCGCCCCGATCACCCCCGCTCCCGCCGCGCCTTGTCTGACGAGGCCAAGATGCACCGCTCCTCTCGCCTCCCCCCCGCCGGCCACCATCGCGCCTCAGAACCTGGTACGTCGCCCGGCGCTGCCGTCGAGTCCACGCCACAAACCCCTCTCGAGCCCCATCGCGGCGGCCCTCCCCCTGCCCCGGGCGACGTCGAGGAAGCCCCGGCCGCCGTGGATGAGACGTCGTCCCTGATGTCGTCGTGCTCCTCGGCGGCAGTGGAGAATGTTGTGGCGAGTAGTGTTGATATGGATCGGTCTCACCGACTAGATATCCGCGGCCTGAGTCTCCTGCGGACCCAGTCCTTCTGGCTTCTCTTCTCCATCATGGCCATCCTCGCCGGCATCGGCCTCATGACCATCAAGTATGCGATGCGACCGGCGTCCTGTCCCTGCCCACCGAGCAACCTCCACGCTAACCGAGGAACACCAGCAATATCGGCAACGACGTCAACGCCCTGTGGAAGCATTTCGATGATTCCGTCGGCCAGGACTTCCTGGTCCACCGCCAGCAGATGCACGTCTCCATCCTCTCCGTGTGCAGTTTTGTGGGCAGGCTCTTGAGCGGTGAGTTGTCCTCCGCGCGCTCCGTCATGGTGTGCTTTGTTTGGCCGGCACTCACGCCCGCATCTCCCAGGGGTTGGGTCCGATTTCTTGGTCAAGTCTCTGCACGCCAGCCGGCTTTGGTGTTTGTTCGTGGCCTGCCTCGTCTTTCTTGCCGCCCAGGCCTGCGCTCTCAACATCCGAAGTCCCAACCTGCTCAGCTTCGTCTCGGGCCTCTCGGGCCTAGGCTACGGCTTCCTCTTCGGCGTCTTCCCGTCCATCGTCACCGAAGCATTTGGCATTCGCGGCCTGAGCCAGAACTGGGGATTCATGACGCTCGCCCCCGTCGTCTCGTCCAACGTGTTCAACCTGTTGTACGGCACCATATACGACAAGCACAGCATCATTGAACCCGGTGGCGAACGATCCTGCCACGAGGGGCTGGAATGCTATCGTGCCGCATATTGGGTCACGTTTGGCGCTGGCTGTGCGGGACTCATCATGACCCTCTGGACCATCCGCCACGAGCAAGCTGAGCTAGCTAAAGAGAGCAGAAACGACGACTGACCGGGGGCGGATTTGGTGAAAGAGGTATCTACCGGATAAATGGGTGAAATAAGACAACCGTCCAAGCACATGCTCAGGGCACATAATTTGTAGCCAAATACACATCGGAGTTTGGAGTTTGCGCCAACGAGCAATTTTTAAAATAAAACAACCTTTTGTTTATTTTGGATAGGGGGCATTGATCTCGTTTCCCGACTACTACTAGGGTACCAGGTCGGGCATCATGGAGTTGTCGCAATGGCACTTTCTGTTGCACTCCCATTGCGCTCGTGTGTGTTTGTTCAACTGTAAATTGTCTATCCACAATCCCGGCTTGTGCAGCTTACTCGTCGAGGGGCTGCGAGACTGTTGCCTACTCGTCAGCGGATGCATCCATGTTCCGGCATAGTTACACATATCCCCAAACCCGGGGGTGGATGCAATAATACCCCACGATGGCTTCGGCCGCTCTCAGGCTCCCAGGCAGACAGTTGTACATGAAACTGTACCACATCTGGGCTGCTTGTCACCCGTCTCTCGGCTTGGGACAACCGACACAACTTCTCCCAGGTATTCAAAAACTCCCAGCTGTGCACGAACAAGCAAAGTCGCCACCTCCCGTACCATTAAAACGCCGAGGAAATGCGAAACCTCTCCAGTCCCGCTATCCACCCGTGTCTGACGACAAGTGTCAAGACACTGATTGTGCTGGAATGCAGAGGCCAATTAAAAATTAAATAGCACATTGTAAATCATGGCTGTATGTTTGTGCGTGTATGTGTGCGTGGGTGCATGAGGTTTGTCTTGTGCTGTATKTATGTAAGTATGTAATGCAAAGTGAGGTGTTGAGCCCCGGCACGCTCCTCGGTGCCACAGCAATAATAGCTGTTTGAGGCGAGCGTCGTCGAGACCTCTTCAACGGCGCAAACCGGCGCGTCTCTGTGACGTTAAGCATTGGCAACGAGCTGTCGAGGGCTGGAGTCGATGCCATTGTCGACAACGGGGACGGCGTGAGCTTGGCTGCGATTGGCCCCCTTCACGGAGTCTTTCCACTTTTCCGCGCCTCGTGTGCATTTCCGTCAAACATTGCGCCCAGGCTTGTCAGAGACCAGGAATCAGAAGTCGAGTGAAGGACGACGAGCCAGGCAGCCACCACGTTCACCAGGTAGTGGAGAATGTAGGCGTGCGAGACGCCGTACACTGCGGCACAGAGAGCTGTCCCGAACAAGAGGACACTGGTAACGTGGCGCAGCCCGCTCGTGATTCGCGGGACCATCCTGCCCGTGGTGAGATTCTCCACCAGCAGAATAAACGGCATGATGGACAGCACGTTGTGGTGAGACGAAAACGGCGTGAGCCAGTGGACGGCAAGATTGCGCACCCACACGGCCAGGATCGGCAGGTTGATTGGAAGTACCCACATCATGAGGAGGAGGATCGAGTGGGCGTAGTGATAGTAGTTGAAGTTGGACGTTGACGCGGCCAGTGCGCCAATGCGAAATGCCCGGGCGGCTGTGAAGAGCTGCACGAGACACGCCACGAGGTAAGCGAACTGGTATGGTATGAAGGTCGATACCAGAAACAGCAGCACGGCGGTTGAGATCATCCGTCTCCGTGGCGTAGACGGCACGTGGGCTGGCGAGGCTGCTTGTTGTTGTTGTTSCTGTTGTTGTTGTCTTTGTTGCTGTTGTTGTTGCTGTTGCTGTTGTTGCTGTTGCTGCTGCTGGTCGATGGGGTCGCCTACCGCAGGGCTGCCGGTAACGAGGCCATAGAGCAGTCCCAGTGCTTGTGTCAGCCCCAGCACAACGTAGTGCAGGACCGTGCAAACTCCAATGCAGACGATGCCGATGAGTGGGACCAGGAAACAAAAGAGAGGGTCCTCGGTCCCAATCAAAAGCTCGTTCCGGTGGAAGCCGGCCATCGCAGACCGGTTCGAGCTTGTTCTGCCCCAAAGCAACCCGAGCCCAAAGGTCGATGAACCGCCAAGAGACATGGAGAGCAACGTCAGCGAGWGCAGCAGCAGCGGGATGGATTGTCGCAGTGACAGATCCAAGCTCTCTGAGAACGAGATGAAGATGCCAGTCTCGTCATACACGCGGAACTGCTTTCGAAGGACCATTGTCACGATGAGCAGAGGAAAAGCAGCGAAAACGGTACGATACCGCATATACAGCTTCCCCATACTGCCCCATACATCGAGCTTCAGGGTGATTTCGAGAGGCAAGGCGCACGCAGGGTCAGACCAGACCTGAAGGGCCAGCCCGGCTTGCTCGTTCGGCTCAAGTGGCGGGGGGACGTAGGGAGCTATGCCGTGAAAGCTGACGCTAGAGTGCCTAGCATTGACAAAGAACTTGGATTCGTATGGCTTGTTCAAGTACTGCCGCACCAACGGCGCGAACAGGCCCTGTTGCCCGTGACAACGTGGCTGGCCAACTTCCAAATCAAATGCCAGCAAAGCCGACCTCAGTGCGGGTATGCTCACATCAACGGCCATGGGTCGGTCAGCAGGCAGGCGAAATGACAAGCCCAGTGTGAGGAGCTGGGCAAGGCTGGTCTCGTGCTTCTTTTGGAAGTCGTCCTCGTCACTGAACTCTGCTATGACGAACCCATGCACTGACGACGCCGCCTTGTCCACGACCGCGATGAACTGGTGCTCTGCAAGATGCTCGGACCCGTACTGCAGATAGGTGAATGGATGGACCTCTTGTTCCTGATCGAGGTAATAAGGATAGCGAGTCGACGGGGTAGACGCGGGGAGAAGAGTGGCGTCGGACGCCGCGTTCTTGCAAGCCAGTCTGGTTGCGGCGCCGCTTCCACCAGACAGATCAATGTGCGTCGAGAATTGAGAACTGGCCGGGCCAGGCTGAAAGGGGAAGACGCTGCACAAAAGCACCTCCAGGGACCCGTTCTCTCCGGCCTCGTCCAGGCCGGCGTCCGTCATCAACGTGAAGCGCCTCTTCAGCTTAGGCGAGCCTTGTGGCGGAACGGGAAGCAGATGCGCAATTGGCCTGGACTGCGGCCCCAAGCTGCGCAGGGCCAGGCGGGAGCCTGCGGGCACTATGCGGCTAGAGTCGCCGCCCAGGGTCAAGAGAGTTGTCGCATCCCGCAGCGGAAGCGTCTTCTCGGTGGCCTGCTCTATGCCTGGTAGGAACCGTTTCTTCAGGAGTCGCATCCTGTCGGCCCTAGGTTTGGTCTGAGAAGCGCGATGAACATCGACGACGTCATACAAGGCTCGGGCAACGACCTTTCGGAACTGGTCGCACCACAGGATAGCTTGATGGTCCATGCTCGTCCAGACGGTTGGGATGCCGGTCGTGAAGACGGTAAAGCCGTGCGTTTCGGGCACGAGCGATTCGAGGCCGGCATAGTCGGAGGGTACAACGGTGTCGAGGCTGCCGCCGGCGATGGAAACGAGCGTGACGTGCCACAGAGGGTTGTCGTTGGCCCACTTTTGCGCGTATGCATGCCGCCAGTAGTCGTTGATTTCGTCGTAGATTTGCACAATCTGCCCGTCGAAGGTGACTGGCGGGCGGGAGTGAGGCGCAGACATGGTGATGATTGTGTTGATGGAGTTGGACTGATAATTTGGCTGGACCAGCATGGCGCGTGCGACGACGCCGCCCATGGAGTGGCAGAGGATGACTACCGAGGTCGGATCGGGTAGCTGGGAGTCTCGGTCGGCTCGTTGCGGGTCAGAGTAGAGCGAGAGGATGTAGCGGATTGCCTCGTTCAGATACTCGGCCTGGTCCAGCAGCGTCTGGCCGTGGAAGGCGGTGATGTCCTCGTTGAAGTCGACAGTGAAGAAGTCGAGGTTCCGGACGCCCGCCTCGGCCGAGACGCCATCGTGCTGCAGGGTGTGGTGGAAGTAGTTGGCGGCTTCCGCAGCAATGGGGCGGACCTGCTTGTAGCTCCCTGCGTTGCCAGGGATGAAGAGAACGGGAATGCCGCGCAGCTGCAAAACGGGGTCAACAGAGGGGCCTGGGAAGGTGGGCAGGGCCACAACAGACCTTGTTCTCATCGTCGATGCCTTGCTCGCGGTAGAGGTAGAGCGAGTACTTGGTGGCAAAACGGGTGTGCTCCGTGTCAAAGTCGGAGAAGTGCGTGTAGGAGGGCCTCATGTAGGACATGCGACACCCCTTGGGCTCGACTTGGTGGCTGACGAGGGACCTGAGGATGGCGGACAGGATGGCGATGCCGAAGCCAGCGCAGACAAGGACGAGCAGGGAGACGGACCAAGGGCCGCCACCGCCGCCGTCGCCGCCACGCCTGGGCCTGGCGGGCGCAGACGAGGATGGCATCTTGCCCAGCACCATGGCAGCGGGCGATGCCGCGAGGGACGGCGGCTGCGACAAAGCGGCTGCGTCTGCGGGGGTCACGGCGCGGCTCGACGCATGCCCTCTGTGGCCATTGGCGGTGGTGTGCTTCCAATCCAGGCTGCTCTGGCGCCTGCTCCTGGCCGAAGAGGGCCGCGACTTGAGGCCCGCCGACGGCGTCGTCTTGTCGTCGCCGCCGTTGCTGCTGGCGTTGCTTTTGCTGCTGGCGTTGCCGTTGCCGTTGCCGTTGGTGTAGGTGCAGGTGTTGCGGCTGCTGTCGGCATCGGGGGCGTCGGGCTCGAAGGAGGATTCGTCGCCGTCATCAGTCGATGCAGCCGAGCGGCTGGTCATGGAGAATGCGGTTGTCGGGGGGGAGCGCAGGCGGAATCCTCGGCGAGGGAGACAGACGCGGGAAGGACAAGCTCGCAGGCTTCGCAGGCAGAGAGTTGAACGAGCGTGTTCCCTGTCGCCGCTACTATCGTCGACAGCAACAAGGGCGATCAAGGGGCTGCGGGCCGGTCGAGAGGCTGGAGGAGACGGAGGTGGTGGTCGCACTGGAAGAGSAGGAGGAGGAGGAGGCGATGCATGCCGCCCTGGGCGCCCAACAAGGAGACGTGCAGGCAGTCGGCCTTCGCGGGTTGAAGACGGATCGGCGCCGTACCGTTATGTAGGTAGGTAGGTATGTATGTACAGAGGCGTGTAGTAGGTACGTACCGTAACTGATTGATTGCTACTTCGAGGCTGTGTGGATGGCGGATGGCGGAGCAGCAGCGGTGCGGTTTGGGAGAGGCAAGCACGGCAATTGAAAGGCAATAAACTCGGGGATGGCTGGCTGGATGGACGCATGGATGTGCGGACGAGTGCGTAGATGTGTTGGGTGCGTGGAGGACGGCGTGGACGGATGCTGCGGCGTGGCATCCATGGATGGAGGATGGATGCATGGACGGATGCATGGGATGGGATGGATGGCGTGGGCGGCATTTGCGGAAATGAAACCGGCGCCTGGTTGGTCGAGGCCCCGGGCTTGGTGGTTTTGCCTTATCGGGCACCCAGCGCCAGCGCTACCAACAGCCTCAGGGAACCGAACCGAACCGCTCCCAAGATGTACCCTCTCGTACCGTGGAAACGGCGCTCTGGCAACTGCCTCCCCCGCACTATGATTAGGTAATCTTGGGATTAATCTTGCTTGCCTTGACATCAGCCTCCTCTCCGTGTCCTAGGTACCTACSTACCTACCTAGGTATGTAGGCTGTCTTCTCCTCCTGTCCCCGTTACAGCTCGAGGTACGACGCACGACCACGCCAGTAGGGCAACGTGCTTATGGGGAATGCGCCACAACTCTACCTGCGCCTTCCCGGTAAACGTCAAATCATCATGACGCTGAMCCATACCCTATACGGACTACGTGGAAGGTTTACCTGAGGCGGAACGGTTCTTCGACTGAATTGGGTCCGAAGTACGGATACGGAGTAGCCTTTACGGAGTACGAACGAAAAGTACCTTAGGTATGTACTAATTATGTTGAGCGCTCCAATGCACCTAGGTACGTATATCGACCTGTGGAGCAGAGCAGGTTATATAATCATACGAATACTAGGCAAGTTAAGGCAATTAACAATGAAGTCAATGACAGTCGCGCCGCCGCGAACAGTTCACGCGACAGCTGGCAAACACCTGACCCAGCAGGGTACCTTCTACCTAAGTTACTTCAAAGTATTTTTCCTGCCCATCACAGCATTCAAGTCACGCATGGTGTACTCCACGCCAAGGTGCCTTCGGTACTTCGTAGCACGGCCCTGTCAGCCTTCCACTTCACCTTACCTCACCTCACTACGGAGTAGAGCATCTGCATACGCCTAGGCTCACATATGCCATACCAATATCCAAACCAGCTACCTGAGGAATTGCGCACCACCGTCCTCGACCTCATCGCAGCATCAACATCTTCCTCCTCCACAGGCCTGTGCGCACACACAACGCGTCCGCCGCCTCCTTTTGCCGCGCGTATGTGCATTGCCTTGCAGGGCAGCGCGTCATGGCTGCCACCATTAAGCCCATTGATGGCCGGAGTGTAAGTCCTCGCGTTCACGTCTCGTCTTTGCTTTGCTTCACGTGGCATTGCGTTGCGCTCCGCCATCGTCTCGGCTGACGCTCACCTTTCCCCAGGTCCATCAAATCCAGTCTGGCCAGGTCATTGTTGACCTCTGCTCCGTTGTCAAAGAACTCGTCGAGAACAGCATCGACGCCGGCGCTACCATCATAGGTAGGCCGAACTCCATCCGAGCGGCCGCTTGATCCAATGGGCCTCTCGACAATCTCCCCTCCCCTTGCTGGCTGGCTGGCTGGCTCCATGACTTGCTTGTTGGCTGACTCGGCCCAAACGCCAGATGTTCGTTTCAAGAACCAGGGCCTCGACCTGGTCGAGGTGCAAGACAACGGATCTGGCATCTCCCCTGCCAATTATGCGTCCGTCGCCCTCAAGCACCACACCTCCAAGCTCTCCTCCTACTCCGACATAGCCTCGTTGCAGACCTTCGGCTTCCGCGGCGAGGCCCTAGCCTCCCTGTGCGCCCTGTCCACGCTCACCGTCACTACATGCCTCCAAGTCGACGTGCCCAAAGGCTCTAGGCTTAGCTTTGAGTCCTCCGGAGTGCTAAAGGACACGGTTATCGTTGCCGCCCAGAGAGGCACCACTGTCTCGGTAGACAGGCTGTTCCACAATCTTCCCGTGCGTCGCCGTGAGCTCGAGCGCAACATCAAGAGGGAATGGCACAAGGTCATCGCCCTGCTCAACCAGTACGCCTGCATCCAGACCAACCTCAAGTTCGCCGTGTCGCAGCAACCCACAAAGGGGAGTCGCATCCTCTTGTTTTCGACCAAGGGCAATCCCACGACTCGAGACAACATTATCAACATCTTTGGCACCAAAGCCATGTCCGCCCTGGTGTCGTTAGACCTGGCCTTGGAAATGCAGCCTTCTTCTGTCGTCGGCCCAAGTCTCAATGCTGCGGCCGATCCGGCTGCTATCTCCAATAGCAGCAATAGCAAAGTACGCGTTGTCGGCCATGTCTCACGACCCTCGCCTGGAGATGGCCGGCAAACGCCCGACAGACAAATGTTCTTTGTCAACGGGAGACCCTGCGGCCTGCCCCAGTTCGCCAAGGCGTTCAACGAAGTGTACAGGTCATACAACTACTCACAGTCGCCTTTCATCTTCGCCGATATCCAGCTGGACACCCACATGTACGATGTGAATGTTAGTCCGGACAAGCGCAGCATCCTCTTGCATGACCAAGGTCGGCTTTTGGACACTCTTCGAACGTCCTTGGCGGCGCTTTTCGACGCACACGACCATGCAATCCCCGTCTCCCAACCGGCAATCGACAAGCAAGGCCTCGGCCATGATGGACACGCGACTCGTGCGAAGGCAGTGCCGCCCGTCGGCCGCACGACCAGGTCTCAAGGGACAGCAACTGCCGAACTCCAATCTAACGACGACGACGRCGACGACGATGATGATGATGACGATGCCCATGATGTAAATTCAAAACCTGACGGGGCACTGCTGCGACAGAGGGCCAGCAAGGTCGCAGTCGGCTCCCAGCACAAATCTGGACACGACCGAAACCTGATCAGCCAGTGGCTCAACAGGGGTCCTGGGACTGCCTCTCAGCGTGCGCCATCAGTTTCGAATATCGATGAAGACCATATGGGGTCCTTGGGCGAATTCACGTCTGATACGTCGGCTGAGCCGGTAACGACTGAAGCAGAAGCCAACCCGCCGGGGCAAGTCCATGTAGCATCCCAGGGAGCACGGCCTGACGTTCCAAGGCCAGTGAGGGACTTTAACAAACGACTAGCTGAAAATGCCTCGGTACCCATCGTTGCCACCAAACCTGAAAAACCTAAACTACACAGCACTGCTTCCAGTCCAGAAACCACGTCCGACACTGATGAGCCCGATGCCCCGGCCGTCCAACCACTCAGGCTAGACCACCGCGGCGCCGAGAATCCGATCCCACCTCCGCGAATCCCAAAGCATCCGACACGAATCACTGCGGCGGCCACAGTTAGCAATGACGCGGCGATAAGTCAAAACACTTCCCCTAAAGATCGAGGCCATGTTTCAAGTGGAAACACCGAATCCCTGGGGCCCAACCTCTTTTCGGAGAGGCTCTTGTCAAAGTTCGTAGCTGGTCAAGGCGAGAACGGCTCGCTGCCGTCGGCAGATTTTACCAGGGCAGGGACCATCGTTATACCGCGCTCCCGCGATATTCGAGACGCCAAGGCAGGCAACTTCGATAGCCCTCATGGCTCTCGAGCGAGATTGTCAAGCGCCGATACGCATCCAGGCGCAGAATCCGAATGCGAATCCGACGACTCCGTTGCCAAACCAACTCCTGCAAACCCTGGCAGCTTGGCCGGCCCCGAGGAAGCGACTAGCTCACGCAAATTTTCACCGCGGGCACAGTCATTGGGGTCTGGAACAAAGCGGAGCAAGATACCTTTGCGGACAACACAGCAGTTGCGTATCAATGAAGGAACCATATGGTCAGGTCTGAACTATTTACTGTCGCAAGTGGAGACGGAAGCCTCCACGACTCCTGCAGCCGACCAGGTGGAAGACATCAACGCACCTGACGCCGAGTCAAAGCTTGCACTAATCATCTCACGGAGCGATTTCTCAAGAATGCGTGTTGTTGGGCAATTTAACATGGGTTTCATCATCGCCGTGCGACCCGCCGCCTCAGAAGTCGGGGAATCCAGAGGGTCAAAGCACGATGAGCTGTTCATCATCGACCAGCATGCCTCGGACGAGAAATATAACTTTGAGAAGCTTCAGGACACCACGACGGTTCAGTCACAGCGGCTCGTGGACCCTAGGAGGCTACAGCTGACGGCCCTGGAAGAAGAGATTGTGATGGAAAACGTTGCTGCGATCGAGGCCAATGGGTTCAAGGTTGAAGTTGACGCAACCGGCAATGCGCCCGTGGGCTCCCGGTGCCAAGTGTTGGCATTGCCCCTGAGCCGAGAGACGACGTTCAGCTTGGAGGACCTGGAGGAGTTAATTTCGCTGTTGGGAGAAGAGTCGTCCGAATCCAATCACGTCCCTCGCCCTTCCAAAGTGAGGAAGATGTTTGCCATGAGGGCGTGCCGCAGCAGCATCATGATCGGCAGGGCTCTGACCGGCAGCCAAATGAATACACTTCTGAGACACATGGGAGAACTAGACAAGCCTTGGAACTGCCCACATGGGCGCCCAACCATGAGGCACCTCTGCCGACTCCAGGCTTGGGATGGGAAGAGCTGGAAGGGAGATGTGATTGGCGGCTCGTCATCTGTTTGGCGAGCATACGGAAGAGGTGCCTAGGCGGTTGCAATAAAGGAGCGTCTACGGGGGGGAAGGGAAATACGAGGAGGTCCTCATTGGCAAGGGATTCAATCCCATTGGTGCACTTATCGACATGTGCGCACTCTGCTCGAAACACAAAACTCGAAACACAAAACCAAGATATCAGACACGTACGCCTCATCCGAAACCCAAAACTGTCGTCAAAGATCCTTGCCCGCGTCGCAAGCGGAACGCCCGTGTCATCCATTCCATAACGTCGTACAAAGCTGGTGGCTCCAAATCGCCGGAGGATTTTCTTTTATGCCAGGAAGCCCCGTTGCGAAATGCTGTTCGTCGCCCGCCCTTCCTCGGCCTGTTTGCCACTAACACTTCGCCGCTCGTAGGCAAAGGAAGAGTACTTGGGCTCATAGTCGATGCCCGACGAGACCTTTCGGCTATCCCCAACCATGACCGGCGGCGTCGCGCACTTGGGCTCGCCGTATGGCCTAGAGTAGAAGCTGTCCTCGGCTTGGATGGAAGTGTCCCTCTGCCTCTGCCACGGTCCCTGTCGCCCAAGAGCCTGGTCTGTGATGTCCTTGCTGTTGCTGACTCGCCTCTCGTTGCTGCTCATCTCTGATAGGGAGCTGTGTTCTAGACGAATTGTGCCGTTCCGAAGATGAAAGGGCGTCTTGCTCGGCATAGGGTTCTCGCGCGGGCACGGTGGCGGGTGTGAACGGAGAGGATTGGGGTGCATGTCGCCAAACGATTTGAACCTCGAACCCCCATCTGCCGTGGCGTTCTCGTCCTCGAATTCCGACTCTGACGAATCTTCAAAGCTGTTCCGCTGGGACAAGGCGGAGTTTGGCTGGCTCGCAGGGGCTCTACCGCCGGTCATGACACTGCGGTTCCGATGGTTGGTTCTGGAGATGAGCGAGTCCGTTGGCATCCACGTCTCCGTGAACCTGCCCGCGCGAGCCTGGCTAAGGTCGTTGGAAGCAAGGCTGCGCTGGGGCGAGCCGGGCTCTCTCACGGGTAGTTCCGTATACGAACCACGGTGGGACGAGCGAGGTACAGACATTCTCTTGTCCTGGAGGGAGTAGGCGGAGTCTCGCGGAGAGTTCCCAGGAACAATCTGGTACTGCCTGTTGGGGAGCTCCGCGCGCGAGTCTCTGCTTCCGGCCGAGTGGCTCGAGCCAGCCCTCGTGTGCATGAACGGGATGCTTGGTGGCGGCGAAACATGCTCATACGGAAGCCCAGAGCCATGGCGCGCCTCGAGGGGAGTCGACAGCCTCTTTTTGTTCTCGACGCTGCTGGCTGTTGTGATGGAAGATTTATTTCTCTTGTGGAATGGACGCGCGGTCAAATGGTCCTCAAGGGGATTCATGTCGGGCGGCATCAGACTAATCTTGCGGAACACGAGGCCAAGCCAGAGCGATATGGCCAAGGAGATCAGGTGCGCGCCACCGGCGCCCACCATGGTGTAGTACACGGCCGGGACAAAGTAGCGCATGAGCTGCTGGTTGCTCAGCAGCGTGGTCCAAGAATCCGCGCTCTTGTGCGCGGAGAAGGCCCCGAAGGCGTAGATGGACATGACGCACAGGTCCGCAATAGCGGCGAAGACCTGGTATGCGGCTGAGGACGCGGGCGTGCGACCAGAGGCGCCGCGGGAGAGGTGGTAGATGGCGTAGAAGCAGTGAACCATGGCGAAGCCGGCCTATGTATATACGTGGTTAGAGTTGACGGGTGTGGGCAGCTCCAAAGCTTGCACTGCAACATACAGCAATCCTCAGGGTCCACGCCGTAGCTGCGTCCACGTTGGTGATGAGAATCATCAAGGCCAGAACGCCGACGGCACCGTTGAGCTGCAACACGCGCAGGGCGAGCTGCAGGTGACGCAGCCACTTGATCCATTTCTTGGTGCGCGAGCCCAGGGGCAAGTAATGGTTTGTCTGGTGCGAGAGAACCAAGTGCGCACTGCGTGGGAGGTCAGCTGTCGCCTGCTTGCTTGCCGCTTGCCTGGCATTGATGGGCTTGGACGAGGAGACGGCTGGATGGAGCCTTACTCGGGGTGCCGGTTGAAGGAGATCAAGGGCCCGCTGGGCTGGGGCTTCCTGGGCTTGGGCTTCCAGCTCGCCCTTGTCACGGCCTTGGGATCAAAGGTGGTGCCGGGGAATCGCGAGTCGTTGCGCGCCTCGGCGCTGTATATCAAGGGCGGCTGCGAGGTGTCCATGTTCGTTAGACGCCTGCGAGAAGGCACGCCTGTATCGAATGTCTGGATGGAACGGAGTGGAATGGAATGATGGATGAGTGCAGTGGCACGCGGGTGCCCGTCTGCTGGAATGCTGGGGACAGACAGGATGGGACCGATGGGTTCAGTCAGGTGCCTGGTGGGAGAACAGTAAGCTGGTAGGTGGTGGCTGTGTCGCGGAGTGCTCAGATGGCTTGGCGCGGTCCGGATCCGGTTGTCAGGGCAACCACCGCGGCTCGACCCGCCGGCAAGCCCCGACCCTCCGAATCACTGGCGGCGGCGACTTCGTCCAGCCAGCCCGTGAGAGTCTCATCAGCGGCCTTTGCGACCAAGCATGCATCCAAGACCGCCCTGGGGCGCAGGCAAGGCCTGGGGGTCCCTCGGCCGCGGTACATGCGGGCGCGCACTGTCACGGCAAAGCTGCTTTTCCACATCGTCGCCACCATCGCCATCATCACCACCAACGCCGCCTCTAGGCTCCTCGCGGTCCCCCGATGCGCCGCTACGCATGGCCGTCATCGGCTCGGGCCCAGCGGGCTTTTATACCGCGTCCAGAGTCATGTCAAGGCTCCCAAACGCGCAGGTTGACATGTATGAGGCTCTGCCGGTGCCGTTCGGCCTCGTCCGCCACGGCGTCGCCCCAGATCACCCCGAGGTAAAGGTAAGTTGGGCAAGATGAGACGAGACAATACGAGACGAGACGAGACGAGACGAGACAAGAAAAGACAAGACGGACACCGGTGCAGTCAGTCAGTCACCGGCATAGGTAGCCCACTGACACGCACACGATGCAGAACTGCCAGGACAGGTTTGACGAGATCGCATCGTCGCCAAACTTCTGCTTCGTCGGAAATGTGTCCATCGGTCGTCCCGGGAACGCAGCCGAGCACTGCACCGTGCAGCTCGAAGTCCTCCAGCGCCACTACGACTCCGTCCTGATGGCCTACGGCGCGTCCGAGGACAAGAAGCTCGGAATCCCAGGCGAGTCGACCTTGAGTGGTATCTACTCGGCCCGCCAGTTCGTGGGCTGGTACAACGGGCTCCCGGACTGCGCGGGCCTCGAGCCAGAGCTGGCACGTGGCGACGAAGCCGTCATCATCGGGCAGGGCAACGTCGCGCTGGATGTGGCGAGGATCCTGCTGGAGGACACCGACGTCCTGAGGAAGACGGACATTGCGGAGCATGCTCTCGTCCAGTTGGCCAAGAGCCGAGTCAGGAGAGTCCACGTCGTCGGGAGGAGAGGGCCGATGCAGGTAAGTGCGCATCAATGAGCTCCATCAAGTAAGGCAGACTGTGTGTGGCTAATGGCTGATGTCTTGGGCCATTCATTAGGCTGCGTTCACCATCAAGGAAGTTCGTGAGCTCATGAAGCTCGCCGACGTGGCGTTTGATCCTGTCGACCGCTCCCTCGTCCCGCAAGACCTCAAGGCCCTTCCCCGGGCGTCGAGGCGGCTCATGGAGGTTGTGCTCAAGGGCAGCCCGGCGTCGCCCCAGCAGCGAGCGTCCAAGTCGTGGTCCCTCGACAGCTGCATGTCCCCAAAGCACTTCCTTGGCCACCGAGACAATCCCACTGCTGTTGCGAGCACCGAGTTTGACGTCACAAACCTTGAAGCACCCTTCGACCCGCGGTCGCGGGTAGCCACCACGGGCAGGACGCTCGTCTTGCCGTCGGATGTTGTCTTCCGCTCCGTGGGCTACAAATCCGTTGCTCTCCCAGGCTTCGCCGAAGCTGGCATCCAGTTTGACGAGAGACGGGGCGTCGTGAACAACGACGGGCTCGGTCGGGCCATGCATCTTGTTTCCGATGGTGACGCTGCTGATGCAGCCGCCCAGCAGGTAGCGGGCTTGTATTGTGCCGGCTGGGTCAAGAGAGGCCCGACGGGAGTCATTGCGTCGACCATGCAGGACGCATTTGCCACGGGCGACGCCATCGTGCAAGACTGGCTGTCTGGTGCTCGCTTCCTGAGACGCGACCCAAGCCACCGAGCCGGCGGCTGGGAAGCCGTCGCGCGAGAGGCAGGGCCCAGCGCGGCGCTGGCCGTGTCGTGGGACCAGTGGCGCAAGATAGACACGGCCGAAAGGGGTCGTGGGGCGAGGGTCGGTAAGGAGAGGGAGAAGTTTACAAGTACGGTGGATATGCTGTCTGCCGTGGGATGACGGCTCGGTGGTCGCTAGACGTCTTGTTGTATTACTMCTACTACTACTACTCCCAACTACCCCTACGAGCTCTTGATCTTCTCGGTCAGCTCTGGCACCTTTTCAAACAAGTCGCCGACCAGGCCGACATCCGCCACCTGGAAGATGGGCGCGTCGGCATCCTTGTTGATGGCCGCAATGACCTTGCTATCCTTCATGCCAGCCAGGTGCTGGATGGCGCCCGAGATGCCGACGGCTATGTAGAGCTGAGGGGCAACAACCTTGCCCGTCTGCCCAACCTGCAGGCTGTTGTCGGCATAGCCGCTGTCGACGGCAGCCCGCGACGCACCAACAGCCGCGCCGAGAGCATCGGCAAGCGGCAACATGACCCTGTCGAAGTCCTCCTTGGACTTGAGGCCACGGCCGCCCGAGACAACCTTGCTTGCCGTGGCCAAGTCTGGACGATCCGACTTGGCGAGATCCTCGGACACCCATTCCGTCGTCGGCCCGGGCTTGGGGTCTACACCCTGGATCACGGCAGCAGAACCCGACTCGGGGGTCGCAGGCGCGAAAGCAGTGCCCCGGATGGTGATGATTTTGACGGGATCCGACGACTCGACCGTGGCGATAGCGTTTCCGGCGTAGATGGGTCGCACAAACGTCTTTTCATCTTGGATAGACGTGATGTCGGAGATCTGCTGCGAGTCTAGCAGCGCCGCAACTCGGGGCAAAACGTTCTTGCCAAAGGCCGTGTGGCCCGAGATGACGTGCGTGTAGTTGCCCTTTTTGATGTTCTCGACCAGCAGCGGAGCGTAGTTTTCAGGGAGTCCCTGGGCCTGATGTTAGCATCTTGAGACGACGGGGCAGGCGGATCAATCGACAGCTTGCAGACTCCTCGTGCCGTGTCGTCCACCGTCCACCGGCAATGAACTTACCTTCTCATATGCCTCGTTCTCCACGGCTATGATCTGTTCGACGCCGTCGACCTTGGCCGCCTGCTCGGCCGCGGCCGATACCTTGCTTCCGGCAACGAAGCCGTGGACAGTGCCCCCCAGCTTCTTGGCCGCCGTGAAGGCGCTCAGGGACGCAAGGTTCAGCCGGCCGTCTCGCTGCTCCAGGATGGCCAATGTCGACAGCAGCCGGCCACGGGGACACCAGCTGAGAGGGCCAGCCGCGCTGCCCAGGACTCGTCTTGCGGTAGGAAACATGGTGAGGCTGTCCAAACGAACAACGCTTGTGGGCTCGAGCAGCGGCGGCTTGTTTGCCTCGTCGAGGCGGTTGCGGGTGCAAGTTGAGCAGCGGCCGGGTGGACGCGGCCCGAGGTGCGCCGGCTCCCCAGCCGGCCGTCTTCGGATCGAACTTCGGACGAGCCACGGCGGACGGTACGTACCAGCACGTGACTCGAAACGACTTAGGTAACCAGAGAGATAAGTCACGTGCACCCAGACGCTAGCTATCCGGCTCAGAACCCATCCCTGTGGCTCACTCCAACCAACCCCATGGTCGTCGCGCCAAATTTCTACAAACGCGGCTTGCCATCGCATCGCAGCAACAGGTTCGAGCATCGCGACGCACCACATCGCCTGTTTAAAGGCACATTGATTGATTCAGGTGCTCCTACATCGCCACCCGCGATTCTTTCGCTCCGCCCCCGAGATTAGCGACTCCCAGCCAGCCAGCGGCATCCATTGTCATGGAGGACTCTGCGACCTACGGCTCCCCTGACAATGGCGCGTCGCCGAATGGCAATCCCATTCTGGCACAGCCGCCACTGCAGCCTGATGCCGGCGACGGTCAAGGTAACTTCACTTCCCCCCACGCAAACCCGTCAGCCAGCTTGCAGCCAGCTAACTCGTCGGCGCCTTCAGACGTCCACATGTCCGAGGGCCTTTGCAACGTGAATGAAGCAAACATCAAGCAGGACAGCACTACCGCGGGCCCAGGTGCGGCGTCGAATGATCCCCTCGATGCGCCAGAGGGGCCCCGGGCTGAGACCACGGTGCGCGCCGACGAGGAGATGGGTGCGGCGCCCGACGACTCCAAGGAGCCCGCCGCGCCGGCTCCCGACGGTGCCACCGCCACCGATAGCCAGGAAGCCAAGTCAAAGGAGACAATCGAGTCGGCGGCGCGCGAGCACCTCATTTCGCAGACACACGCGATTGTCCTGCCAAGCTACAGTACATGGTTCGACATGAATTCCATCCACGACATCGAGCGAAAGGCCATGGCGGAATACTTCAACAACCGCAACAGGAGCAAAACCCCGGCTGTCTACAAGGACTATCGCGATTTCATGATCAACACGTATCGGCTCAACCCGGCCGAGTACCTGACCGTCACGGCGTGCCGACGCAATCTGGCCGGCGACGTTTGCGCCATTATGAGGGTGCACGCATTCCTCGAGCAATGGGGCTTGATCAATTATCAGGTAGGACATCTCACCACCCCCCTTCAATCTCTCCCTCCACCGTCGTCTCGCCTTTGGCGGGCCATACCTGCGTCGGGCTAACCAAGGACCACCAGGTTGACGCGGAGCAATGGCCTTCCCATGTCGGACCTCCCTTCACAGGACACTTCAAGATCATTTGTGATACCCCTCGCGGGCTTCAAGCATGGCAGCCGTCGGCCGACCCCGTGGTGTTGGAGGGCAAGAAGAATCACGATACGGAGAAGAAGGCCGGTGCAACGGCCGCGGGCAAGGCAGACTTGAACCTTGAGATTGGACGAAACATCTACGAAGCAAATGCAAAGGGGATCCCGATCAACAAGGCGGAGAGCAAGGCAAACGGTGACGCGCCTACGGCAAACGGCGTGTCCGGCGCGGAGGAAGCGGCCACGGTGCCAATGGCCAAGGTCAACTGCCACCAGTGCGGCAATGATTGCACGCGCGTCTACTTTCACAGCACCCAGACCGATTCGAGTTCCAAAGCCAAGTACGACGTATGCCCGCTGTGCTTCACGGAAGGGCGGCTACCTGCGAACCATCAGGCAAGCATGTACACAAAGATTGAGAACCCGGCGTACGCAACCGGCATGGATAGGGAGGCGCCGTGGACCGACGCCGAGATCCTACGCCTCCTCGAAGGGCTTGAGCGATTCGACGAAGACTGGGGAGAAATCGCGGACCACGTGGGCACGCGAACTCGCGAGGAGTGCGTGCTGCAGTTCCTGCAGCTCGACATCGAAGAGAAGTACCTGGACTCGGAAGCCCCCGTCAACGCGCCAACGGGGCTGTCGATGCTCGGGGCCCAGCACGGCCAGCTGCCATTCAGCTCCGTGGACAATCCGGTCATGTCTGTTGTCGGATTTCTCGCCAGTCTGGCGAACCCCTCCAGCACGGCTGCCGCGGCACACAAATCGGCGGACGAGCTGAAGCGCGGCCTCCGAAGACAGCTTAATGGCGACGAGAGCAAGAAGGAGGCCGGGGCCAACGGGCAGGGCAAGGACAACGGGGACAAGGGTGAGGAACCGATCAAGGGCGACTCGATGGACGTTGACCTGCGTCAGGACGTGACGACGACGACGACGAYGACGWCGACKACGACGACGACGAGCAACAAGGCAACACTGGCATCAATCCCGCTCGCGTCGATTGGAGCTCGTGCCGCGGGGTTCGCGTCGCACGAAGAGCGCGAGATGACGCGCCTCGTGTCGGCGGCCGCCAACGTGACGCTGCAGAAACTGGAGCTGAAGCTCAAGTACTTCAACGAAATGGAGGCGGTGCTGCGAGCGGAGCGGCGGGAGCTGGAGCGCGGGCGGCAACAGCTGTTCCTGGACCGGCTGGCGTTTCGGCGGCGGGTGCGGGAGGCTGAGGAGGGCCTCAAGGCGGCAGCGGCAGTTGGCGGGGAGCAGGGGGCGCGGATGGCACACGAGGCGGCCATGGGCGAGGCGGCGAAGCTGAGACTGCAGCCGCCGGGCGGGGAGGCCTCGGTGCAGCCGCCGAGCAGGGACGGGCACACCAAGAGCCACAATGTGTGAGTGAGGTTCGAGGCGCGAGGCGCGAGGGAGGGATTCGGAACCGCGATGAAGCCCGCGGCGTCTGGGACCAGGGAAACGGGACGGATCGAGGGACGGAGGACGGGATTAATGGGAAATGCCAGCGTCGGCAGCGGTGGTGATGGTGGTGGTAGTGGTGGTGATGAACGGGACCGGGCGAGACGGGATGGATCTCTGGGCGGGAGGCTCGAGGCGGCGCGCGGAGCCGTGCGACTCGTCGGCGCGTTTGATTGGGCCTCGACCCGAGGGGGAATGCTGTACCACTACGGACTACTGACTTAGTTGATTGGAGTTTAGGGAGAGTGAATTGACGGCGCATTGTACGAAGCATGTGTCTCGATCTGCGTGCAAGTGTGCCCAGGCACGATTGTGGCCGTCTGAGGCTGCGTGCCTTGCCTTGCGAAGTACGAAGTACAGTGTCGTTCATACGAGTACCTACCTACMTTACCTATGTACGTCTGCATAGGTAGGTACGAAGTATGTACGGACTAAGGTGCCTAGGTATCTGGCTCTATCGTATGGTCCGGCCGGGGGCCGGGACGGCAGGCGGCGACGGCCACGCGAGCAACGGGTACGAAGTACCGAGTGCTCCGTACCTGAACGTACTCTCCACAAACCCGTACATGAGCAATGCCTTGCGTCGCAACAAGCCACCCAGGCTGTATTTGGGCCAGTCAGTTATTGGCATCACTGGCTCGTCGGCAACACGGTACGGAGCTGCTTCTGCTGTTGCGGCTGCTACCTAACCTCGGCTGTTCGTCGAGACCCGCCCCGCATCGGAGGCGGGGCGAGGCTGGTCAGTGGTGACATCCGCCCAGCCCGGGGCAGCGTCACAGCCGAGCATGTGCACTAGGTAATAAAAGGCAGCGCAGCCCAGGGACCGCCTCACATGCCAACGCTGCAATTTTTTGTGCTCGGTACGCACGAACAGGCACTCGCGCGAGCAAGGTAGGGGCAAGGTCCTGAGACGAGTACCGTTGCCGCTGTCCATCCGCCGAGTGCGCCGCGGTCGCTGCTGAAAGAGCCGACGCTCCATCCAGCCATCCGGATAGCCATCCGTCCGTCCATCCATCCAGACCGCCAGCCGAAAAGCGCCAATCTGTCGCAATACGGACTATCCGTAAAAGAGAGACGCACACGCATATATACAGCCTTGTCCATACGCGAGCGCTCCGTCGCGCCAAAGTCAAGCCCTCTGGCCGGCCATGTTGACGCCCGCCGCCCGCTCCCACGCCCTGAGGAACAGCTTCCGACGTATCAAGACGCCAACGGTTAGTTTTCTCCCTCTCCCTCGTCTGCCTGTGCTTTGGACAGCAGCTAACTGATCTTGGATGGCAGGTAACCATCATGGCCTCGGCCAGACGGAGCAACAGCTCCCTGCCTCCAGGTACACCTTCCCTCTCTCCCTTCCTCCCCCCTCACTCCTCGCTCCTCACTCCTCACTCSTCAACCCTCTCTCCTCCTCTCCGCCATGCAAAAGTCAGAGCTGACAACTGCCCAGGCTACATCGAGGACAAGTCCAAGGGCCCCATGCTGCGGTTCCAGGACTCGCTGCCTCGCCTGCCCGTCCCCACGCTCGAGGAGACGGCCAAGCGATACCTCAAGTCGCTCCACCCGCTGCTGTCGCCGGCCGAGTACGAGGCAAGCAAGGCCGCCGTCGCCGACTTCGTCAGGCCCGGCGGCGCCGGCCCCCGGCTGCAGGACAAGCTCCTGGTCAAACGCCAGGATCCTACCACCAGGAACTGGATCTACGAGTGGTGGAACGATGCTGCCTACCTCGCCTATCGCGATCCCGTCGTACCATATGTCAGCTACTTCTATTCGCACCGCGATGACCGCGCCCGCCGAGATCCCGCCAAGCGCGCCGCCGCCATCTCCGCCGCCGTCCTCGAGTTCAAGAAGCTCGTCGACGCCGGCTCCCTCGAGCCCGAGTACATGAAGCGCCTGCCCATCTGCATGGACGGCTACCGCTGGATGTTCAACGCCTCGCGCGTCGCCGCCCGCCCCGCCGACTACCCCGTCAAGTTCGCCCCCGACCGCCACCAGCACCTCATCGCTGTTCGCAAGAACCAGTTCTTCAAGATCCCCACCCACGTCACCGGCCGCCAGCTCAGCGCAGCCGAGCTCGAGCGCCAGTTCGGCCTCGTCTACAGCGTCGCCCGGTGCGTCCCCGCCGTCGGTGCCCTCACATCGGAGAACCGTGACGTCTGGGCCGACGCCCGCGCCCTCCTCCTCGACGCCGGCCCCCGCAACAAGGCTGCCCTCGAGGCCATCGAGTCGGCCGCCTTCGTCGTCTGCCTCGACGACGCGGCTCCCGTCACCCTCGAGGAGCGCGCCCACCAGTACTGGCACGGCGACGGCGCCAACCGCTGGTATGACAAACCCCTGCAGTTCATCGTCTGTGACAACGGCACCTCGGGCTTCATGGGTGAGCATTCCATGATGGACGGCACCCCGACCCACCGCCTCAACGACTACATCAACGACCTCATCTTCGGCAACAAGATCGACCTGGCCGACCCCACCGTTCGCTCCGGCCTGCCCGACCCCGAGCTGGTTCAGTTCGACATCACCCCTCAGGTCCAGGCCGAGATCGACCGCGCCACCGTCGACTTCCACGACGTCATCTCTCAGCACCAGCTCGCCGTCCAAGCCTACCAGGGCTACGGCAAAGGCCTCATCAAGAAGTACAAGTGCTCCCCCGACGCTTACGTCCAGATGATCATCCAGCTCGCCTACTTCAAGATGTACGGCAAGAATCGCCCCACCTACGAGTCGGCCGCCACCCGACGCTTCCAGCTCGGCCGCACCGAGGCGTGTCGAAGCGTCTCGGACGAGTCGGCCGCCTGGTGCGCCTCTATGGCCGACCCCGCGCGTGACGACGCAGCCAGGGTCGACTTGTTCCGCAAGGCCGTCAACGCCCATATTGAGTACATATTTGCCGCTTCGGACGGCAAGGGCGTCGACAGGCACCTCTTTGGCCTCAAGAAGCTCCTCGAGCCCGGCGAAGACATCCCCGACATCTACAAGGACCCGGCCTATGCCTACTCGGGCTCCTGGTATCTGTCCACATCGCAGCTCAGCTCCGAGTTCTTCAACGGCTACGGCTGGAGCCAGGTCATTGACGGCGGCTTCGGCATCGCCTACATGATTAACGAGAACAGGTAAGCCACCCCGCCACCCCCTGTGCATTTACCCTCGGAAGACCCAGCTGGCGAACAGTATACTCACATGACATGCAGCATCAACTTCAATATCGTATCCAAGGGCCTGGGGAGCGATCGCATGAGCTACTATCTTAACGAGGCAGCCAGCGAGATGCGCGACCTCCTGACGCCTACCCTGGCAACCCCCAAGGCCAAGCTGTAGTCGATGGGCTGCCGCGATTCATTCGATTTCAAGTCTGCGGACTCTCAACCCTAGTCGTGTAGCTCGGTTGGCAGACCAGAATATGCACGTAAGTCTGAGATGAGGCAGGGGCGGTTGTTTGTTTTCAGCTATGCATACGTGCGCCATGTGTCGCACGAGGTGAATGGATGAGTAGCCGCGCGTTGAAGGTTGATGTGCATCTACATACATCTTCCCTGTGTATATTCTAGAGTCATCGCTTGATATCATTGATTGCCTATTACTAGAGGGACATTGGAGTAGAGCAGAGGCCCGGAGGTGAAGGGGGCCGGTTGCAGTTCAGGATCCATGGTGGCCCGAGCAGAACCCGCCACCTCTGTATTACTATTTTGGCACGCTCCTTGTTCCTAAGATGCGCACAATGTTGACCGGCTCGCCAGCGTTCTAGGCCTCCATCACTCATCTTACGTGTTCTGCGATACGACGGTGCACGGTATAAAGGGGCACACGACTCGGGCTAGCCAGCGTGTGCCACAATTTCGTTCACCAAATCGCCCATGGCCTCGTCGTAGTATGAGCAGATCTGCGAAGGCAGCGGCACTTCCTTGTAGTCGTCATCGGGGCCAGAGATGACGTTGAGGTTGATGCCGTCCGACTTGCTCGTGAACAACTTCGTGCCGGCGCTCTCCTTGCTGAAGTAAATTTGCGCCCCGTCAACCTGGTCCAGCATGACTGCTGGTATAGTGCCGAGGACTTGCAGTGCAAAATTTTGGGCCTTGACGACGTCCACGGTCGAGACCAGGGTGTCGACGACGAGGGAGAGCCGGGACGAGTTCTCGACGGTGACCTGGTTTGCCTTGCCCTTGATGATGACGGTCGTGTTGTTGCATCTGCTGATGAGCACCGACTGAGCCAACGAAGCCTCGATCTTGACTGGCTGGGGCTCCTTGTCGAAATTTTCCTGCAGCGTTGTTAGCCTGCCGTCGTGTCACTACCATGACGAGGGTGTCGTACGACTGTCCATTTGTTCCCTTCGAGTTCCTTCTTGGCTGGCTTCTTCACGCGCATGCTCTCGGGCTTGGGCTTCTTGCCAGGAGCGGGGCTTTTAGCACGAGACGCCCCCTTGTCCCCAACTGTAGCTGCCGCACGGAGAGAAGGATTCTTGTGCGTCATTTCCGATTTGTCCACCTTGCGCAAGCCCTGGGTGACGGCCGCGCCCTTGTTCAGCTCTGAGAAGACGGCATCAAATCCTCCTCCAGAAGGAGCGACGGCCGGCGCGGGCTCGGCCTTGATGTCCAGGACCGGTGGCGGCCCTGGCGGTGGCGGCGGCGGCGGCGGCGGCGGCGGAGCACCAGAGCTGGCCAAGGTCGGGACAGGAGGCGGGCTCGGGTTAGAAAGTGACTTGGCAACATCGTGGGCGGGATCGCCCCGGGCGTTCCAGGTGATGCCGGAGGGGAAGTACTGGCGGACATACTCAGCGAGGTCGCGGAAGACTTGGTAGAAGGACTGGATCCATTCTACTTGCTTGGGGTCCCTAGGTTAGCGGATTAGCGACTACTCTCGGGTGGCAGGGGGGCGGTTTGTCGTGCTTGTCCTTTTGCTCCTTGAGCACTCGGTTTCCGAAGAACTGGGCAGAACCCAGGCATTCGTCGATATGCTTATAGGGGCGGCTATCGACGGTGACCCACGCCAGCATCATGATGCCATCGGCGACAGCGCTCAGCTGGGTGTACATGGGATCGGGCCGGTTTGAGTCCTTGAGTTCGCCGACAGCCATGAGTGCCTCGTTGATTGGCTTGAGGAGGTTCTGGTAGACGGGGAGATCTGGCTTGGCAGCCCTCGTGGTTATGAGGAGGAATTTCCGTTGCTCCTGGAAACCCTTGAGGACCTCGGTGGCCTATGTGATTGATACGGCGGTTAGCTGTGATGTGGAGAGGCATCGCATGTGTCGTCATAGCATTGCTCGGGGAGACGATGTGTGTCGGGGGGCGCGGACCTGTTGGGCAACGAGACCTCCCAGCTGGCTGCTGAGCTTGCCGTATTTGTTGAGTGAGGTGCCGAGAAAGAGGTCGAATTCGTCAATGGACTCAGGGAGCGGCTCCGCGGGGGGGTACTTGGGGTCAAACGGGGGCGTGGAGACGGCCGAGGCATCTGGAGGCGAGGTGACGGGCTGGCTCTGGCTCAGAGCAGGCACGTCCTTGGGAAGCTCGGTCGAGGTGGCGATGTCCTCAAGGCGAGATGTCGCAGCCTCGAGTCTGGACATGAGGTTAGCACAGCGGGTGGCGCCGTTGAGTGAGAGCATGATGTCTGGCATGGCAGCGGGAGTGGGAGCGGGAGCGGGAGCGGGAGCGGGAGTGGGAGCGGGAGCGGGAGTGGGAGTGGGTATACGGGGGCCGGTGGGAGACGGTACCGCTTGATGAGCGTCGTCAGGTTGTGCATGGTGTTGGACGCCGCCATGGTGGAGAGGGGACGCTTCGCTTTCCAACGAGGTGGGAGTGAATCTGGATGCCAGTGGAGGAGCAGGAACGGGCTGTCTAGTAGTCGTCGTCGAGGTCGAGGTCGAGGCCGAGGTCGCTGTCGCCGCCGTCGTCCGGGGTGAGATGGCAGCCGGGACCAACAACCGAGTCGCTACAGCGCGAAACAGGGGCTCTCGAGGCGTTGTAGGTCGTGGACAGTCTACCTAGTATGCAGGTAAGTCAAGTACCCAGGAGCATGGATGTACTTCGTTCGTAGCAAGGTGGAAAGTGGAAAGGTGGGCCGGCATCAAGGCACCAGCAGGTGAGCTTGATGAGGCTCAATTCATAGCTCAGGTACGGAGTACGGATGCTCCGTCGRCACGAATGCACGTCCGTCCATGTGTCTGTCCTGATGCCTTCCTTCCTTAGGTAGGCACGTACTTCGAACTCCGTCCCTGGCGAGCTGCAGGAGGGGTCTAGCAGCGTACAATGGTGTCGTCTGCGTCAAGGCATCCGGCGATGGAAGCGCTGTGGGAGGGACGAGGGTGATGGCCGTTGCACTGCAGAGTGCGGACCTGCAGCAGTGGGGGCTGTGAGCGGCTCTGCCTGAGGCACTAATGGCGCCGGCCGCCGCACAACGCCGACCTACCCTGCAGCTGGCGCTCTCAGTTCATCACTCACTCGAATTCAGCTCGCACAACTCAATGCTTCCCAGCCATGCTGGAGCCATAAGACTACCGATCCGTACTTAGGTACACAGGCGCGTTACCTTGCAGTTGCCTTACAGGCGGCGCGAAGTACTTCGTACCTCTGCCTGACTGAACCTCACCCCGCGTCAGTGCCCAGGCAAGGCATACGAGGCAAAGGAGATACGCACCTCCAGCTGCACTCGCAGCACACGACACATGCTCGCCGTCGCCATGGGGGGGCCTGGCCCTGGCCCTGGCCGTGAATCGCACGAGGACGAGGCCCGCGACCCGGCGCTGCGCGAGGTAGAGGTAGAGGCAGAGACAGAGGCGGAGGCGGAGGCCCAAGCCGATTCCGATGCCGACACCGACGCCGCTGCCCTTGACTTTGTCACGCTGGGCATGTTCATCATCGGTGAGCGCACCCATTGACCCGATGCCCGCCGCCGCCGCCGCCGCCGCCGTCGCCGCCAGCGCTGACTGCGACCCGGCGTTGGCTCGTCCGCCCACACACAGACGACATAGAGTTCAGCCCCCCGGCGCCTCCCGTCCACAACATACTCGGCGGAGCCGGCTCCTATTCGGCCCTCGGGGCCCGGCTCTTCTCCCCGCCGCCGCTGTCGTCGTCGGTCGGATGGGTCGTCGACCAAGGCTCCGACTTCCCCCCGGCCCTGGCCTCCCTCATCGACAGCTGGTCCACCACCGCCGTCGTCCGCCGGGATCCCTACCGCCTCACCACGCGCGGCTGGAACGGCTACCACGGCGCCGCCGAGCAGCGGGCCTTCAAATATCTGACGCCCAAGAAGCGCATCACCGCCGACGACCTCACGCCGCCCCTGCTCCTGTCGCGCTCCTTTCACCTCATATGCTCCCCCACCCGCTGCCAGGAGCTGGTCGCCGACATCATCTCGCGCCGCAAGGCCCTCGCCTCGTGCTGCAACTACTCCAAGCCCATCTTCATCTGGGAGCCCGTCCCCGACCTCTGCACCCCCGACGAGCTCCTCAACTGCACAAACACCCTGCCCCTTGTCGACGTGTGCAGCCCCAACCATGCCGAACTGGCCGGCTTCATGGGCGACGACGGAATCGACCCTGAGACCGGCAGCGTCTCGGCCCTCGCCGTCGAGCGTGCTTGCGAGCAGCTGCTGGCTAGCATGCCCCTCCAGTCCTACGCCCTCGTCGTCCGTGCCGGCGACAGAGGCTGCTATATCGCAAAGAACGGTGGCAGGAAGAGAAAGCGCACCTCGCGGCCCCGTAAGGCCTACGCCAGAGGCGGCCTGCAGCCCGACACTGACATGGAGGCCCTCTTTGCCGGCCTTCTCCAGGACCAGGATGGCCTTATCGCCCGCGACGACATCGACGTCGACCCAGGTACCGAGCGTTGGATCCCAGCCTACCACCGGGACCACCCAGACAAGGTCGTTGACCCTACCGGCGGCGGCAACGCCTTTCTCGGGGGGCTGGCTGTGGCCCTGGCTCGCGGCCAGCCCCTCGAGGACGCTGCCGCTTGGGCCTCCGTTGCCGCCAGCTTCGCCATAGAGCAGGTTGGCATGCCAGTCATGGCCACGGACCGAGATGGCAACGAGACGTGGAATGGCGACAACGTGCATCAGCGGCTGCGGGACTTCCAGCTGCGATTATGATTCAGACTACATAGAGACAGACTATCCGTAAAAACCCAGACCCTCCACCGTCTGCGGCCAGCCAAACATGCCTGCTGCTGTCCGTAGCCGTCAGTGCCGTACATGCTCGTCAAAATCAAGCTCCGCTGCTGTCATGCGCACCAACTTGCATACAGTCCACGAACCCGCCATCCCTAGCCCCGTCGTGACCTCGATCGGTGGCCTGATTCTGACAAGCCCCAGTCGTCGCCCGGAAGCGAAGTGAAAAGTGGATGGTTACTAACACTACCGCCTCTATATCTTATAGACCAGCTCACCGTCCGCGAACCTATGTAATTTGTTAGCCACTGAACGAATCGTGGAAAGGCCTACATT
The DNA here is from genome assembly GCA_001189435.1 of Tolypocladium ophioglossoides CBS 100239. Classification (NCBI taxonomy): domain Eukaryota; kingdom Fungi; phylum Ascomycota; class Sordariomycetes; order Hypocreales; family Ophiocordycipitaceae; genus Tolypocladium; species Tolypocladium ophioglossoides. The sequence goes on along the minus strand of LFRF01000047.1, from coordinate 16,025 downwards.
CTGCCTTGAAAGACGGCTAGGTCGACCTAGGTAGGGGAGGGGGTCGTATGGCAGACTTACATGATGTGATTCGCATTTTCCAGCTCCTTGAGTGCTTTGATGGCCTCGGTTCGGCCAAAGGCACCGCCATTGTGGCTTGTGATTTTGCCATTGACGACCGTGATGACCGTCTCTAGTGCAGCAGAGTCATCCTCGAAGAGTTCAGTGTTGAGCAACTGTCCCAAGGCAGCCCTGAAAGCCGCAACTCGCTGGGGGTCTACGGGAGCATCGTCAATGGCAAGGCTAGCTGCACCACTGCTGAGGACTTGTTCAATCCGACTGTCATCCCGTGTTTGCGAGGGTAGCTGAGACGCAGGCACTGACGAGGCAAAAGATGTCTGGGACTGTGACGTGCCGGGTCCAGATTGACCGCTCCGACCAGATTGACGCGGGGTGGTGCTGGCAAGCGTCTTGCCATCTTGTGCCTCGCCGCCTTCGCGGCTTGTCGTCGCTTGGTGCGTGCCGTTGACCCCGTTGGCCCCAGCAGAGGCTGACGCTACTGCCTGCGAGCGGGTAGGCAGACGAGATGCTGGTTGCGATGATCGGCCGCCTTGATACGTACGATCAGCGTCATCCCCACTTTCGTCGCCACCATCGCCTGAGCTCTCTTCGCTGGAGGAAGCAAAGTCGACCATGTGCGTCCTCCTCCGCTTCTTGCGCGACTCGTCCTCGACAACCTCCTTGAAGAGCGCAAATCTCAAAATGGCCTCTGCGGCAGCCGCGTCCTGCTCCTCGACCCGGCTGGATAGGCGAGATTTGGCGTGGGCTGTAGCGAGACGGATAATCGTCTCCAGTGTACGAACTGTCAAGGGGCTGGTCCGTCTCTGGTTCTCTTCCATTTCGTCGTTGCGGAGGCCAACATAGATCTCAGCAATGCGGTCCGAGGCGTCCTGCGTCAAAACAGGCTTGATTCGCGTCTTGGCATACTGGATGTACTTCTTCATAAACGGTATGCTCAGAATCAAAGGCGTTTTGTTCGAGCCCCGGCCGGAAGTCAGGGGGACACCTGCGTGGAGCATGGCATCGTACTTTTCGTAGACCTCAGTCGGTCGCTGAGACCCGGTCTGGCTGTCGGCAGATACGCCCAGGGACTGCGATGTCTGCTCGCGGACCGGGGCACCCTCCTCACTGCCAGCCTGGCGGTATCGATGCATACGCAGAACGTGCTCCGACACTTGGCGGTCCCTAGTATCTTCGATCTCATCGGTGACCACGAAGAGGAGATCGAATCGGGATAAGAGCGAGTCGGGGAGCGCAATGTTCTTATGCGGATCCTTGTGCGGGTCGTATTGGCCAAAAATGGGGTTTGCAGCAGCAACGACGGAGCAGCGGGCATTCAGCGACGTGTGGATGCCCGCCTTGGCAATTGTGACAGTCTGCTGCTCCATGACCTCGTGGATGGCCACCCTGTCCACATCTGACATTTTGTCGAACTCGTCGATGCATACGACGCCACGGTCTGCCATGACCATGGCACCGGCCTCGAGTCTCCTCTCCCCGGTTTCCTTATCCGAGGTGACAGCCGCCGTCAGACCAACCCCAGAGGACCCACGGCCGGTTGTGGCGATGGCCAGGGGAGCAGTGTTGAGAACGAAGCGTAGCAGTTGGGACTTGGCTGTCGAGGGGTCGCCCACCATGAGGATGTTGATGTCGCCCCTCAAATGGGTCCCGTTTTCAAGGTTCTTCTCCATTCCGCCCAGAAGCATGAGGAGTATTGCCTTTTTGATGTAATCATGGCCGTAGATACTGGGCGCGAGGGACTGTGACAATAGCTCCAGGAGTTTCTTCCTCTTGGCCACCTTGTTGATGTTGCGGATATCGGTGTCGGTTATCGTTGCCGTTGCGACCCCGCCACCAGACTTGGACGACAATAGTACAACGTTATTGGCTAGGATGATTGTCTTGAAGAGGGCGCTGTTGTGGTTGGTGTTGCGGTTGCCCAAGGTGCGAAAAATGCCAACCAGCTGGACCCTGTCGCCCGGCTTGACGCGGTCCACCAGGTCATCGTCCAGAATGACGTCGACCCCACGAGGGAGCTGACCAGCGGGCGCCCGCTCGGGCATCTCCTGTATGGAGACGGTCTGATGGTCCCGATAGGTGCAGAATCCGTATTCCGTGGTCAGAGGGTTCCCGTCATCATCTTCTCGAGGATACACACTAGATGTGGTGACGCCATTCGTCATGGTCTGGTCCTGATACTCTCGAAAGTGAAATTTGTCCTTGGCTTCGTTGTAGTGTACGCTCCGGACAACCTTTGGCCGGATGAGAGAGCACCGAGTAACGATGCCCTCGATGGAGACCATGTGGTTGAGGTGTTGCGACGAGATGGTGCGGGGGTTGCAGGCATTGAGGCCAAAGCTGCCCGCCCACGCGCAGTAGTAGATGGTGTCCCGGGCCGTCTGATCAGGCCGGGCCTGGGGCATTGYCTGGACGATCTCCTTAACAGCATGGTTGAAGGCCAGAGAGTAGTCGAATGGCTGCTGCAGGATGCCTTGGGCGAGGTCGGCGCTATGGTCGCGCACGTGGTCAAGGTTGACGGTCAAGCGGCGCTGGTTCTTCTGGAGCATCAGGATGATGTCTGACCTGTAGCTTCGGGCATGAGAGTCACCTAAGTTGCCAGGGGGTCAGCAATGGATCAACAAGAGCCGAGGCCTCACAGCCCGTAGGTGCGTACTGGGATCCAAGAACTCCTCGGCCTGGCGGATGCGGTCGCGGACGCCTTCGTCCTGCAGCATAAACGAGTCCATGATTGTCGTGCTGTCCTGCCTGTCCGGCTGGCTGGCTGCCTGTCTGGCTGGCTGGCTGCCTGCCTGTGCGAGCGTTTTGCTGGCGGTTGGGCCCAGCGAGCGTCGGGATAGACGGGCAGCGGTGGGCGTCTGTATTCCGTGGGTACCAGTAGAATGGACGCTTAGAAACGAGGGTGGTGGGTGGTGCACATGCGCATCGTGGAGGTGACGCGACGGGACGCGTCTCGATCGCGTTGAGTGCTTGCGCCGAGGCTTATATAATCTGATCGCGTTCCTACCCTATACCTGCAAACGGACCCCCCTTTTGTGCCCGACATCACACCCATCCATCTCCATGCATCCATGCATCGACCTGTCCTCCGTGCCCCGGCTCGCTCGGTTCCCTCCAACTGTCCTCGCCCTTCGCCGTGGCCTCGGCATCTTCGTTTGCCATGGCTATTGGGCTATCCAACACAGCCCACCATGCTGTCGACGAAGAGGCGAGGGCCGAGGTCGATGTCCTTAACTCTCGCCTCGACAAGACCACGCAGTTGACCAAGAAGATCCAGGCTTGCCTGGGCCGCCTCGAAGCATCCGGCCAAAGCGTGCGAGAAGTTGCTGGCCCGCTCAGCGGCGAGACCAAGCGCCTACAGCTGCTCGGCAACAGTGAGTCTTGCCCTTCGCGCCCCCTACCCCCCACCGGCACGTTCTGAGCACCGACAGATGTCGACGCCGTCCTCGCCGCCATTGGCCGCCTTCGCCAACCCGCCGACAACAAGGACAACGAGGAGCAGATTATCCGCGCCGGCCCCGACAAGGCCGGCCTGTCCAGCTACCTGGCCTCTGTCAAGCGCCTCAGCAAATCCTTTGCCGAGATGCAGGCATCCAACCTGCGTGCCAATCAGCACACCATGGCTGACCTCACTCGTCTCATCAAGTCCGGCAATACCCAGCTCGAGAACTACTTTGACAAGCTGCTCCGCGGCGAGACGCCGCGCTCCATCGAACCTCTCCACTACGTCACCAAGGAAAAGCAATTTCCCGTCTTGCCGCAGGACAAGATTGCACGTCTAGGCCTCGTTTACGCCTACTTGGCCGGCGGACGGCAGCAAGGCGGCCACGATGTACCCGTCGCCAAAATATTTGCCGACGTACGAGGGCCATACCTGTCGTCGTCGCTGGCCAATCTAGCCGCGGCAAGCGTCAGCACGGCCAAGAAGAAGAACCCTGGGGCCATGTATCGGGCGGGCACCAATGGGATAGGTACCTACGCCCAGGCAATGGAGGGCCTCTTTTTGTCCGAATATGACAACATATGCAGCATCTTCACTCGCGACGATTGGGGCAGCGTGTTTCAGTCGACGTGCCAAGCCGCTCTGACGGAGCTCGCGCGGACAGCTCGGGAGCTCAACGCTCACATCAAGGCCCATCTCAGCACCGACTGCTACTTGGCCTACGAAGTTACCGAGATCCTCACCAACCTGTCTGGGAAGCTAGACACGAGGACAGGGGAGCTCAAGACGTCGCTGTCAGCCGCTTTAAAGCCCGTTCGCGAGACCGCCAAGTCGTCACTCTCGGAGTTGCTCGAGGAAACGAAGAGGAAGGTCAGTGGCCTACAGGCTCTGCCCTCGGATGGCGCCCCGACGCCGGTGGTTTCGGAAACAATGCAGCGGCTGCAAGCCATGGTTGAGTTTCTGCGTCCAATCTCTAGTATTATGATTTCTCTAGGTGACGGCGGGTGGAAGGCAAGCGCCGCATCTAGCGGCCGTTCAACCGATGCCATCCCAAGCCTGGCATCGTTCGACATCAGCGCAGACGGCAGGGATATTTTTGCGCATTATTGCCTGGATTCCATCGATGTCCTGTTGTCCTCGCTGGAACAAAAAGCGCGAGTGGTGCTCAGGAGTAAGTCGGCCGTTGGCGTCTTTGTCGCCAACTGTATCATCATTGTCGAGCGCATGATTCGAGACTCAGATCTCGGCCCGCTTCTCGAGTCGCGACTGGACGTGCTCGAGCAATGGCGCAAGAAAGCTACTGCATCATATACGGACATTTGCAAAGATCTCTCCGTGTATCTTTTCGATACCATTCATACCAACCGCACTCAACGCCCGACCTCTGGCCCAGCCGACTCAGCCTCAGTTGTCAAAGGCCTAAGCAGCAAGGACAAGGACAAAATCAAGGAAAAGTTCTCTCAGTTTAACAGCGCGTTTGACGACATGGTTTCCAAGCACAGATCTTATAGCATGGAGCGGGAAGTGCGGTCCATGTTCGGAGAGGATATCCGTCAAAAACTACAGCCCCTTTACGATCGCTTCTGGGATCGCTACCATGAAATCGACAAAGGCAAGGGTAAATACGTCAAATACGATAAATCGGCGATTGCGGCCGTGTTTCTCAGCTTGGCCTCGTGAGACACCTCTCTTTCGCCATTCAGATCAATTGGATGGGGGCAGTTGGGTTCGAGTGTCTTTGGGGGCCTGGCGTTGCCCAGGGACGTCGAGTAGTCGCGCCCACGTCAGACGAACCTCCTGGGTCGGGTGCGGCGCGTCCATGAGAATTGACTTGCAACTGCTTGCCAGTGATAGAGTGCAGGGTGACAGAAGCGTCTCGGCAAGCTGCTACTCTCCGAGTAGTGCCAGAAACAGGGCCGTGTACAGGGTCAGCAAAGACGGGGGGGTGCAACTGAAGACAGTTTGTCCCTTGGACGGTGTCTACAAGAAAGAGCCTTTTAGAAGGAGAGGCTTGTGCCTCGTGAGCTCAGGGCATGACTGCCAGCCTAGAAACACGTTGCCGTGGACTGACGTCTATATGTCCCATGGGCATGACCTTGATGGCAAACAATTCTGGGCCCCTCCCTGGCAATCGGCAACTGTAAGCCAGCATCAGCGTGGCGAGGGCTTGTGGCTTCAGAACACGGAGAATTTAACGGGGGTGACTGTCGACGAGCCAAGACAGAGCCGCGAGGCTCAAGGTAGTCAAGAGATGTGAGACCTGTGCCTACCGCAGCGTCTCAACTGAACTAATAGGGCGGGAAGCGTACGACGCCAGCCGAGACTCCAGGGTAGGCTGAACGGGACGCTGAATCTATATCCCGCTGCCGAATACATCATCAGTCCTAGTCCTGCGCTCCCAGACAACTACTCCGTCGCTTCTGCGCTTGAAATACAATATCCGGTGCTGGGGGATAAACTCATCGTCCGTCTGCTCGCTCTTCCATTGCTCCAGAGCCTTTTCTTGGGGCCCCGTGAACCGATCCTCGTATCCCACCAAGTAGTCACTGGCGTCCATGGCAGCATCCCAGCGGAGTCTGTTCATAACGTCGGCTGCTGTGCGAAACCTGCCGAGGCCAGCTGGCTTGATCATCGTATGCGCCTTGCTCTGCCTCGCGGTGGTTAATTTCTGCTTGCCGGCGCCTCCAGGCAAACTAAACACCCCAGGCCCCCCTTCCACCTCCTCCTCTTCCTCTGCTTCCATGTCCAAGTCTTCCTCCGAGTCTGTTTCGCCGCACTCGCCAGCGCCCCATCGGGCTGAGTCCGGTTGCATTTCGTCGAGGTCGCGGCCTCTTGTTACAGACGCCATCATCCAGCAGCAACTTTTATCATAATATTTCTCGTCCCCTCGAATCCGAGCCTCGAATTCTCGCAGTGTGGCCTCGAGAGCTCGCTCAGTATGCTTGGCCTCGTCCTTTAACCTGTCGGCAGCGCCATTGTCCTGCCATTCAAGGCCTACCAGGTAGCAGCCATGGTACTCATGGTTGCCCTCGTTGAAATGAACAGAAGAGGTTTGCACAAACCTTGCCGGCCAGATGCGTGTCGCGATTGCCGGGACTTTCCGGTCCATGTCTATACATCGAGTGTTAGCGGCAGCGCCAAAACCTTTACATCCCCGGGGGCCAGCCATACCGACGAGCAACGTGACACAGCGAGACTCGAGCCAGCCCAAGAATGACCTGCTCTTGCTCGGCGATGAGCCCCAATACCGGGCGTCAATTTTCACATAGCTCTTGTATGTTCGGAGGAACTCGGTTGACGCTTGAGCCGCCAAGCCCAAAGATGCACTCGCATCTCTTTGCCTAAGGAACTCATTCCACGTTATCCCTTCCCGTGAGAGAAGAGCCCTGGCACGGGTAACCTCGAGGGAAATCGTGTGGACTGTTGTGGCTGAAGCGTTCATTGCTGTGTTAAGAGACGGAGCATGCCATCCTAGCAAGCACAGGGGTTCTCTGAAGGTGCGATGGTATTTGATGTCCTGGTGGAAAAGGGGATCGAAAACAAATCTCGATTTCCAGTCGAACTCGGCATAGTGATGGAAGAAGCTCGTGACGATGTCGGAAGTGGAAACGAGGCTATTGCCACTGGCTAATAACTTGCAGACAGGCACAAGCATCACGGTGATGTGAATAGCCCCCAGAAGCCCGAATTTTGCCGCATATAAACCCCTGGATATGGCCCATGATTTTATGAGGAGGTGTGCCAGGCGGTACTTTGCCATGTCGGGTACCGACCTGTGGAGATAGTAAAGGTCTCGGGCAGGTTTCAGCTTGGCAAGCGTTTGCAGTGGCAGCGCAAAAGCCGGATCTGACGATGCGCGCTTCATTACCTCGGGATATCTGGGAGGAGCGGACCTTGTGAGTATCAAAGGGGGTAGAATTGGTTTGCCGGGGCCTTCAGAGACTCACCTTTCTGCTATAGACGCAGCCGCGCAGTATTGAAGGTCGAACTTGATGCCGCGGATATCGAGCTCCAGCATGGTGCCCGAGTTCGCCCGCACACGGCGAAGGATCGTGATTCCGTCTGGCGCAGCCTTCCTTAGTTTCTGCACCGCCACGGCGAAGAACGTCCTGGAGCTGATAGATCCGACACAGAGGCAATCTACGTCCGACGAAGTCGTCCATACTCCCAGTCCGAACGAACCAACCGGAAGAAGCACCATCCCTGGCCCAGCATGGTTATCTTGACTCATACCTTGCTGGTCTGTGCCCAGTAGGACTTTTTCCAACAAGCTCACCGCGGCCTTTCTCTCAGCCTCGTCTGCCCGGGTCGGAAGACATCCGTGAGACAACAGCGTGGCCTTTAACTCATCAATGCCACCGAGAGACGGCGGCGCTTTATGCAGATGAACCACCGTGGACTTGCCAGAGGCATTCATAGCACCATCCTCACTTCTCTCCTCTCGCTTTAGCAGGCAGCGGATGCCCCAGTGGTCGCTGGCCTGGGGAGGAGCCTCCCCAAACATGTTGAAGCCGCAGGGGCGAAGGGCGAGATTTCGACTCACGAGGATCCTGTCGTATCTCTGTGGCCGATTGTTAAGCCCGCCACCGACTGCCCGGGCTGCCAAATGATTGGTCAGCGGATCGAAGGTCGCGCCTTGTTCGCCTTCGTATAGGTCCTCCGACGCTACTTGGCCTCGCGTGACGTTAGAGGACTCCCCTGACCCAACCCTACTGATCAACCACGCATCCTGGAGGCCGGCGTCGCTAAGCATGGGTTCGATTTCACAGAAGTATCGAAAACATTGGGGGGAGAGGTCCTGCTTCCTACGCGCTAAATCGATTGTGTATGAAGAGGTTGCCAGATTGAAGTCGCCGGCTATGATCCAAGGATGATGCGGAAACTCGGTGGAGAGATGGCTGAGAAGCCTCTGTAGCTCGTTCTTCTTGGCAACGACGGCGCCATCCACGAGGCCCTGGGTAAGATGGCATGCCGCCAGAACCAGGGGCAGCTGTGGTTGTCCAGGCGCGCCAAACTCTGGAACCTGAATGGTAGGCAGCGTAAGGACGGCGGCGCCCTTGTGCTTTCTCTGGAAAGGCAGATGCTGCCACCGCAACGGCAATCTGCTAAGGACGACAACATTGAGGAGATTAGGGAGGGGCCCAACCCCGGGGCGGCCGGGGGGGGCCGTGAGTTGAGTAGGGGTAGCGAGCGCAGACCTGTTTGTTGTCGAGCAGGAAGGGCAGGAAATGATCCGTCACCTCCTGGAGGACGAGGATGTCGGCGGCGGCTCGGGCGGACAAAATATTGGCCACAAGAGCAGGGTAACGGGCGGAGTCGGGGGGCCACACGAACTCCGCAAGAACGTTGTATGAGGCAATGATGAGGTGATCTGGAGGTTGGCAGGCGGCATCGGGGGGGGACGGGCCAGGCAATGGGTTCCAAGAATTTTCGGATTGGTCGAAGCGGTATGTCATCTGAGGAGCAGCAGCCGGGTCCTCGGCATCATGTTCCAGGGGAAAGTCGAGGGGCGTGGCGATTCGTTGCAGCTGGCGCGACATGATACCGAGGTGGCCCCAGAGCTTCATACGCCGCGGAGCCTCGCCGGGAGCCGACGACGGGTCGCGAACGAGGATGGTGAGCTGGGAGACGTCCCAGGAGAACGGCGCCAGGAGACGGGCCTTGTCGAGGAGAAAGCTGTGCGAGTCGGAGAGCGGATGGTCGCTCTGGGCGACCGTCATGTGCGGCTGGTAAGCCCCATCATCCGATGGCAGCCCCAAGGCACGACAGACATGATGGCGGAAACGCGAGATGACCGCAGTGTCAGGGCCGTGGGCTGGGCGCAGGAGGACGGTGCTGTGGCTCCTGTGGGTGAAGGTATCTGCCTCGCTGAGGCTGATACGGCTAGGGGCATGGGCGTCGAGGTGGACGAGGCAGAGAACGCGTGCTGCCTCGGCCAGAACCTCGGGCAGCACAAACGGGTAGACGAGGTTGACGTGAGGTGGCCACTTGGCGTATGCTTTGTCGTAGAGGGAGCGGACGCGGTTGAGGGACGGCCAGAGGTCCCTGGGGGGAATCAAGCAAAGAGCTGTGTCGTGTGACAAGGCCGAGAGCGAGACGGACGGCAACGATAAGGCCTCTTCCGCCGCCATCATCTCAGCAGTAAGTAATCCTAAGTGAGTCTGTCGTATCGGCTGTCAGCCACGATATCTATTTCTGCGTTTGGTGAGCCGTGCGATGTCATGTAATATGAGCCCTCCGTGCCTCGATCCGGGGGCCCTTGGGCAGTCTTATGGCGACTCTACAGGTTGCCTTGGATGAATGAACTCAATGGAGGCTGGGGTGCATGAGGCGCGTGAGGCCAATGCTCCCGGCATGAGTCACGCTCGCGGCTCCCGCGAGCATGAGTGAGTCGACCTGGCGGGCTCAGTCAACCAACCATGCCCCGTTGTTGGCGGTGACAACGGGCTGAGTCATTTGCAAGTTGCCGGATGAAGTCGTCGTGTGGTGAGGCTGATCCATTTCGCTGACAAACCTAGCGGCGGGCGCGTCGTCATCCGGTCTCGACTTCCTCCTTTCTTCTTCGTACCCGGCTCGTATTATTGCTTCCTGCATGCGAATGCGAACGCAATGCGACCCGCCAACACGCCAACACCTGGCAGAGGGCCTCGACCTCGAGATTAACCCTGCCGGCCGGCACCTTTCCGCCTTGCGTACCACGAATCGACGAATCCGCGATTGGCCAACAACGTCCGGTCCAGCTGACTGGGCGGAGCACCTGACGACAATTCCCTTCACATGCGCACAGACATAAATCCTGGGGCGCTGCCACTTATCGACATACGTGACTCACGCTATTGATTGAGATATCGAACCGCCTTGTCGGATCCGTGTCCGCCCGCCATGGAAAAGACGCGGCCACCGGTAGATGCGCCGGAGCCGGGCCTTGACGACCCGGAGCAGCCGACGATACCTCCGCCCTACTCGGGCCCGTCAAYGACGACGACGACGACAATAGTGGACGCCGCGTCCGCATCCGCATCCGCCAGCAAGGGCCCCGTGCGGTACCCCGGCCTGCCCCGGCTCGACTACAAGCTCTACTCGCCGCCACTCTTCAAATTGTCGAGCGACTCGACGACGCTGTCGTCCAAGGCCGAGTACCTGTCGACCAACGCCGCTGCCCTCGCCTCGCTGATCCGCGCCCAGTCGACAGTACCGCCCAAGCCCCAGATCCAGGTCCGCGGCACTCGCGGTCGCCGCGTCGACTTCGACATCAAGCTTAACCTGATGAGCCTGCTCGTGCCCGACGACGACCGCTACCGCATCGACTACATCCGCTGCGTCGGCGACGGCGAGGTCGCCTACCGCGGCGCCGGCCGTCCCGACGTTCTACCAGAGGTCGGCGACGCCGGCCTCGACGAGTGGTGCCGCCGCTTTGTCCAGGACACGGCCGCCGTGAAGTCGTTTGCCCTCGACCGCGTCGTCGCCAACCTCGACGTCGCCTGGATCGAGGGCCACCTGCGCAGCCTTGTCGCGGCCCTCAAGTACCGCGGCGCCGTCGACGTCACTTTCCTCGTCACCCATAGCCGCGTCCTTATCCACAACCCCGACAGGGTCAACCAGTTCTTCACAACCGTCACGAGCCTCTTCTCGGGCAGAAACAAGTACGAGGTCGTTAAGGCCGTCTGGCCATTTGCTACTACGAAGAACGGGGAGCCCGGCCGCACGTGCATGGTCCAGAGCGAGGAGGTGTGGTGGCGTGAGTGGAGAGATCCCATTCGCTACGCTATATCTCAGAAGCGCCAAGGCTGGGTTACTATCGAGGATAAGCTTGAGGCTGTTATGGAGGGCAAGGGCAATAATGCTGAGTCTATTGACTGGGGACCAGACTATTCTACGTAGTTTTATTAAAGCCAAGGAATATAAGTAAGATAAATATGAAGGTATAAAATATTAAACAGGGTTTCGAAATCATAAGCTAAATAAGTGAAAAGAAAGCTTATATGTTATTTACAAGGATAAAAAGGAATATAAGTGAAAGGGTCTTAACTTTGGAGAACGCAGAAGGCAGGACCAGACAGAGGACCTATTAATCTACGGAGGGAAAAGTGTACGCGCGCCCGCAGGCTACAGAGGCAGCTTATGTACAGGCCGTCTGGGCGTTAGTCAGCACGCTAACTAAGACCAGATCGTAGTACAGGGCGCAGCCCCGTGATAATAAGAAGGTTTAGAAAAGTTAAAAAGTAAATTATTAAATTCTTACCTAGCTTTTTTTATAATTTTTAGTTTTTTAAAAGCTTTATAATTAAAATAATAAGCCTAATCATATAAATATAAGTAAATAATAAGATATACCTCTTAATAATTAAAAATAATATTATTATACGAGAATAATTATTAAATACTTTTAATTAAGTATTTATAATACTTAATAATAAATAATAAAGTTAATATAACTTATAAAAGATATACTATAATAAGGTGATCGAGAAGGCGGATCAAGCGATGGCCGTGGATTTCCTTTATCACTGTCCAACGGCACATCGTGGGAATACTTTCGCCAGTTCAAGCAGCTTTACAGCAGCGTCACCGGCCGTCGCATGGACACGAACGACTCCAAAGAGGTTCAGAAAGCAAGCCCTCCCGCTACCCTTGATGGAGTCTTCCCAAAGCTGGAACATGGCTGACGATCGGCCGATGAAGTAGTTCCACGACGGTGCTCTCGTGTCCATATTCGATCTCCGACGCCCCGACGTCGATGGCAAGCCGGTTCTTGGCATCGATGGCCAAATGGCCATCCTTGCTCACAATCTTGCCTACCTCTTCTTCAGATACACTAGAGGGCGCCTAGCTGAGTTCGTGGATGGCGAGAAGAAGCCGCCCAAGGACGGTTCGCTAGAAGAGCTGTTCGGGCCGGCGGCAGCAGAGGACGATTCCGACAACGAGAAGGCACCAGATGAGAAGTCTCGGCTGCTGGCGGATATGCTCTCGCGCACAACCAAGAAGCGGGGCCGTCCGAAAGCGCTCTGCTATGAAGATATCCTGCTGGCGGTCGTCCGTTACCCCGAGACGGACAGAGACGTGCCGGTTTGTTCGCCTGCGACGTCATAATGCTCTGTTCCATCACCGTTATCGTCAGTCTTGCGCTGCGCGACAACGCGTTCGATGCGCCGAGCCTCTCGAGCCACAAGCGCGCGTTCTCGGTCAAAAACGGGGCCCGTCCGGCGTACGCCGCTTCGGTAGAAAGAGGAGATGTTGAAGGTTCCTGTCTTCCGTCGGGTCGATTTTGGTCCGCCGGCGAAAGGAGATCCAGCAGGCAGCAATGCCAACGACGAGGAAGATTGCCAACGTCAAGGCCTTCCTCTATCATGTTCTGAGAGACGTCGTCCGGCAGCAAACCCTCGATGCGGGCTTCGAGAAGGCCTTGGGACCGATAGCCTGGCCGCCGATGAAGTCAACGGTCAGTCTATCTCCATTGCTCGCTGATTCGTGTGCTAATCAGGTACTGCAGGCAACGCACCCGATGCCATCCGCGACCAGGTCATGCGCCACGACTCACGTTGGACAACCTTCTACGAAGCCTACCTGAATTAATTGGTGGAGCTTGACGTCTAGAATGTCGTGCTCGGCCTGCCTACGCAAGCTCGACTGATCAAAACTCTTGCGCATATCGGTCTCACGCGCGACTCACGTGCTAAGATGGACATGGTTCCGGAAGAAGTCTAGAAGAGTATGCCACCCGACCCGGAGATCGTCGAGCTGGAGAAGCGGCAAGCTAAACTCAAGTGCGGCCGGTACCGGGTTAGCGGCCGGGAAGACGAGGAGGAAATTCGCAAGACTACCGCACTGCTCAGGACGAAGCGTTTGATGTGAAAGTGGAAAAGAGGCATATGTGTGATAAACAGCGAGTTGACACCATGGATTTCAAGTTATAGCTCTTCATTTAGCGGCTGGACCTGGATCTATAGAAGAATAGCTACTACGCGACAACTCCTTTGTCCCGACCAACTTGGAAAGCTGCCTTTCTTTGAGAGCCGGACGGAGAACCGGCCCGATTCACGGGCTGACGGGGTAAGCCATAGACGGAACAAGTCACGACGTGAATCCTAATGTGGGACGGTACACGGTATCCCAGTACATGCTCTGGGATGGCACATAATATCCTATCCCGGAATTTGGGATGGTATAGCTCATCAGCTGCAGCTACAGAGCGTCTGATCAGAGGGAACGGAGTACAGTCTTGCAGTGAGATAGAACCTAAGAGCAGAAGTAGGCGAGAAACGAAATCTGATCGACGAGTGTAACTGAGAGCTAAACTGAACACTGGCAGCAATGTGTATCTACTGATCAGACGTCTCAATCATGTTTAACCCTGCGCGAACTTAACAAGTAAAGCATCAACGAAAGCCATTTTAGCTACTCCTGATCAGCACCCTGAGAACACCTTTTCGTACCACAGACCTCATCACCAAACCCCGACTCAATAGTGAAGATAGTCACTCTCCTGTCGATATCCTCCACTGCGACGCGAAAGCGTCGATAAATTTGGCAAGCTTCTCCGCACCCTCGATAGGAACCGAGTTGTAATTACTCGCTCGAATTCCTCGCAGGTCACGGTGACCTCTCAGCCCAGTCAGCCCCAGGGCAGCACCCTCCTCCAAGAAAGCTTCCTCAGCGGCATCGCCACCCTTGATCCTGAAGCAGATATTCATACGTGACCGCACCATCTTGTCGGGGATGATCTTGTAGATATCAGGATAGGCCTCGAGGGCTCTATAGATCAGTCGAGCCTTCTCTTCGGATATGGCCTGCTGTCCTTGGACTTTATCAGGATGCTGTAGCAGCAGCCTCTTCAGAACCCGACCCGCGATATACACACTATAGAGAACTTGGTTAGTTTAAACCTGGAAGATTATCTCGGAAGAGTGCACCTACTCAAAGATGCTCAGTGTATTATAGAGGCTATGGCTCTTAGCAATAGTCTCATACTCGAGGATACGAGGCGGAATCGGTAGAGCCAGTTGTCTCATCAAGGCTGCAGAAGGCTGTGGTAGGAAGCTCTTCTTGATGATGACAACAGTAATACCAGTCGATCCGAGGTTCTTCTGGGCGCCGAAGAAGATGGCCGAAAAATTTCTTATCGGGATCTTCCTTGAAAGAATGTTGGAGCTCATGTCGGCAACAACAATTGGTCCATCAGGCCCCGGCTCGAGGGACTTGGGAAACCCGGGGAACTCGACGCCATCAACGGTCTCATTGTCGCAGTAATAGACCATGGCAGCGCCCCGAGATAAGTTCCAGGTACTCTCGTCCGGAATAGTTCCAAACTTGCCGCCATTCGTCTTGCGGCTATCCGCCACAATATTGACATGCTCCGAGCCAAAGAGTCGCTCAGCTTCAGCCGCTGCCTTTTGTGACCAGCCACCAGTGACGATGTAGTCAATCTTCAAATTCTTCACGGCCGACTTGAGCTCCGGGACTGAGCTATCATCATCTGATCCGATCTCCTTGTGTTTGCGAGCAACCCAAGTGCCGACAAAGTTATATGCCATGGCGGAGAACTCTCCCGAGCCACCGCCCTGCATAAAGAGGACCTCGTAGTCGTCTGGAATATCAAGGTAGGAGGCCAGATCAGCTTTGGCCTCATTGATGATGGTGGTAGCTAACTCCGACCGGTGCGAGTGCTCGGCGATGCCTAGACCAGTATCGTCATAGTTGAGCAGGGCCTTGGCAGCATCCTCGAGGACATCAGTAGGCAGTAAAGCTGGGCCTGCACCGAAGTAGGTGATGTCTGATCTGGAGGGCATGGCGTATGGAATCGTATCGGCCTGGGTCTGTTGACGCTTGAGTATCTGACTGACAGAAGACTGACCGCCGGACTCGGAGGGATTTGTGACGGGGAGGGATTTATCCCTTTGGGTGCGGTAAAGGAGCAAGCAGGTCACTTGTGGGGGTCGTGACCAATGAGACGTCGCGCTTATCAGCGGTACTTCGATTTACTAGTAAAGCGCGTCATGATAGAAGTCCCAATAACTCGGCCCAGTACAAATCGCTAAACTCGTACATCGAACTCATCACAGCCCTTGCGAGTCTTCACGGGCGCCTTCTTGTTGGCGCAACGCATACTAAGGGGCTGCTTGCGCAGGCTGATCTGTGACTGAGGCTGCCCGGCTTTAAAGCCTTGATAAGCCAAGCAGTTAGAGCTTTTCTTGCAATCGACATGATTATGCTATAAAATGGGCGTAAATGCGTCCTGGCGACGTGTACCTCTAGGTAGTATATAAAAGTGGGTCTCGTAACCTGCTTACTTCTTTGCTACACTTAAAGGGATATATATAGAGGCTGTGTTACGACCGTGGTCGGGAGGCCATGACGCGGGCACGGCTGAAGTACGGATGAAAGGCGACTAGTTAAAAGAGGATCGCGATGATCTATAAGCGATCATCACGATCCAGGACTAAGGATCGTTGCGATCCTTGGGATCGTTGTAATCCATGGATCTGTACGATTCATGAATCTAGGACTATATAGGCACCCCTAATTCCTC
>LFRF01000046.1:10400-151838 GCA_001189435.1 Tolypocladium ophioglossoides CBS 100239 | reverse complement strand
AAGTGTAGATAACTTCACTCGCCYCAGCGATGGGCAAATTAATAAATGAGCCACAAGCACTTCCAGCTTTGTTTATACCTATGCCAAAGGCCCACGTTGGCATCGGGTATTTGTATATGCAGGTATTAGCCCCCTTGCACTGCCCCTTGCGTGGGGTGTGTCCGTCTTCCCCGTCAAAATAATGATCTTCTCCCACTTAGATGTTAGGCTTGAAACGGACCACCATTGTTTTATTGAAACAATATGAAGCACCAAAAGTTTGAGGAATCACGTGTATGCTTGACTCAGCTTTGGACTTTCACCCGTTCATTGGCATGGGCCACGGCAAGGGAAACCGTCAGCTTGAACTGGACGCCGCCAGATTGTGGCTTGAGGCCAGGTTTGAGATTTCCACAACGCAAATCGTCACAAAGTCCTAAGTGTGAAGTATGTTGGTATAGTGAATGGTGAGATTTGGCATGAATCTCCGTGACATGGAGCTATTGAACGTTCGAAGTCGACTAGATACAATGTTGTGAGTCTAACAGACCCTCCTTCTATATCTAGAATACATTTCAGAAACATTTCCATTGTTGTTGGACTGTTTATTCTGGGTCAAGAGGATATATCTGCGGCCCATTGCGTTCCTCAATGTGCGCCTGTCCGCCTGGGAATGACGGCCCTGCAACTGCACTTCAGCACTTCTTCGATCAAATGAAAAGCTCAGCGTATTACGTACCATACTTGGGATGTACCAGCATATTGGACACAAAGATGTCCACGCGCCGGGCCTCGAGAAACTCTTCTAACTTTTCCCAGTCTACACATTCATGTCGCCGTTCCCACTTGGGATTTGGGTAGCGATTGCTATCCGACCAAAAGTATGGATAAATGGAGGTGTCAGCTCGGCACATGGCGGCCATTCTCAGAATATCGATGCAGTGCTCTAAATTCGTCACATTACTAACGGCCCAAGGCTATCCAGAGAGGCGGTGAACACTTGCCTGTGTGACCATTATGGCCTTTTTCTTTGTAATACTCGTCTTTGTGTATGGCCCGTCGAATAAGTTTCTGTAAAGGTCAGTATACTATGTTTAAGTATGCTTGATGTCCCGGCCGTACAAGACAGTGAAGTTCGTGGAAAACGGCCATCATTCCATGGTAGCCTCCGCCACGTGCAAACCCGATCGACGTCTTGTTCATCTTCCGCATTTCTTCTTCCGAGAATCGAAAATTATGGACTATTGCAGTAGTTAGTAGTGTTGACACGGTGGCCTTGCAAAGGCTGCAGTGAATCGTACACCGGAGTAAATGATCCCAAGCGGCACCAATCGCTTCCTTAGGTTTCGAACCAACGTATGGGCTCTCATCTATAGCTCGAGGGCCATCGTTAATAACTTGAATTCTTGTTTGAACGAAGTTCTGGGCGGGCGCTATGCACATTGAGCTTTTCTCCCTTGAAAACGATCATGAGGGCCTTACTGTAGAGTTGTGCTCGTGGATAACGACATGGACCGGACCACACTGCTACCGAGAAAAGTGCGTAGAGGAGCAGCATGGTGCAATGAAAGAGCAAAGCAAGCCTGTGAGCCTTGACCCATGATTTTCCTCGATACGACCGCTGCACTTGGCCGTAGTCTGCGGCGTTGTCATCAGCATTTTCAGAATTGCTGAGAAATGGCGTAATATCAAAGTGAGGTTTTTCGTCTTGATCCATTGTCTAGCTCGTGCCTGCTGTGCGCGTAGGAAGTACAGAGGAACTGATTTCTATCTCCGTTAAAATTTGAATGGTGTTTTGATTGTGGGTGAGGGCAGGGCATTCCCGCTTGCCTTAAGTTTTGTGGTAACTGCTCAGCGGTGTCATATGTGCCAAATAAAAGGCTGTGCCTCCCCCGCTCAACAACCTGGCATCGTGGCGAGTCCAGCCTTAGTTTCCCCCATGGAAGCATAGGGGGCTTTAATGCAGTCACTCGGTGCGGGCCGTTACAGTGCATGCCAGTTGATGCAGTCACTCGGTACTTACAGTGCATGCATGTTGATGCAGTCACTCAATACTTACAGTGCATGCAAGTTGATGCAGTCATTCGGGACGGGCCGTTACAGTGCATGTAAGTTGACGCAATTAGTGGAAAGGATATGCAGCGAAAACCAACCTACAGCATGGCGTATGCAGTCACACTTGCCTACTTTCCTGCATCTCGCTTTACACACTCATGCTTCATTTGTTCAGAACTGTATGACAGTACATCTTCGCGAGCTGCAAGGTAGGGCAATACGCAAGTTTGAAGAACCAGAGACTCCACTCAAACAACCAGAAACCCCACTATAACACGACATTGAGACGTGAATGGTAGATCAATAGTGTTAATGAGGCAAGAGAGAAAAACAAGCCCTGATTGAAGAGGGAAGCCATGGAGACTTGTATAAGATGGGGACGAACTTCAATATTCGGGTGCAGCATCATACTACAAAGCTTCCGTGACAGTACAATCACGTCTCATCCACTCCACTCGAACTTCAGCGTTATACTGAATTTTCCTTGTTAAGTCGACCTTACCCGAAATGCGTTTCCAAGATATTATCGTATTGGCTGCGCTCGCCACGGTCGCCCCTGTGGTCCCCCGGGAAGCAGCGGGGGCAGATGCCACCATGGCCTACGAGTACGGCAGGCGCGACGATGCTGATGCCGCTACCGCCTACGAGTATGGCAGGCGCGACGATGTCGATACCGCTCCCGCCTACTCTTGATGCACAACTGGGGTTGCATTATATGCCCGACTTGAAGCTCTATGACTTCCGCAATATCCAGGTCTATTCCTCGGGCTGCCCGCAACGTTGGCAAATAATGACTGCTTGGAAGGGCTTGAGAGGACGTGTTGAGCAATGGGGGCTTACAATGATTGAGGAAGAGGCGTGAGAATGTATCTCGTTAGGCATCCGGAACAAAAGTCCTCAACTCGATGGTCACTCCTTCTTGTGGCTCGTTACAAAGTTTTGGTGTAGGTTGCAAGCCTGAAATCAATTCGAGCCTGAGCGACTTGCTGAGAAGAAGTTACACTCATTTAGCAGATATAAATTTACACTCATTTGGCACATATGACTTTGAATTATCCACTGTACCTACACCTGACCATTCCTAACTAGTTTTGCTAGGCGCGCTGGTACTCTTAGTTCGTATGCCCAGTCGAGTTAGTAGAGTTCAACATAGAGCAATTGCAAGTGACTGACTGCACTTGGAGAAGCCTCCTATTGTAACACACTCAAAAGCTCCGCAGGCTCAACATCCACGCCGTGAGTGAGTATTTCACTAGATTGAAGCGCTTAACTCGGCTAGTTGCTGTCTTTCTATGTCGGCCACTTGGCGCCGTCAACAATAAGGCTCGCCAATTGCTGACAAGTTAGTTGCTCTAAGACTTTGAGACTGGGCATGGAACATTTCGTTAAAGAGTTGGACTCGGCTTGAGCTGCCTTAATATGATTGTCTATCTGACGGCCAACCTTGTCACCCTCCGTCAATTGCCGCAGCTAATCTTTGGCTTCCACGGCACTTCTCCTCTCGCTATCCTCATCATCTTGCTTAAGAGAGAAGTGCTTGTTCTGTTCATTTCTCAAGGCAACGCCTTTGCCACGCTCGATTGATCTGGCTTCGTAGTGCTCCGCCGACGCCTTCTGAGTCTCACAACGCCCATCCAGATAGAAGGTAGGAAAGCCCCTAGGACCTCCAATGCTCCGAGAGCAATGGCTGTGTGTCGATGACCTGACAGAGACAAGCCCGTGATAATATTTACCCATCCAAATAGAACGATTAGTCGGCCTGCCCATGTATGGGTATGCGACGCCCAAGTTCGGCGCCGAATCTTCAGAAATGTCAGGTGATCCGAGACTCCTTGGGCGCTCAACATCAGGGTAATAACCACGCCTATGCATTGGTGTACCGTGAGGAACGGCCTACCGCGGCTCATGAAAAGACCAAGGATGATCGCTATCCCGGCCAACAGGCTACCAACTAGCTGCATCGTCCAATGGTATTTGAATGCTTTGGGAGATCCGAAACGCAGAGCGGCCACGCCAGCGGGGAACAACAACAAGAATGCTGCTGTCAAGAGGATTCCGTGGGCGCAGGCGAGGGGTCGGGCTTTCAGCGATTCAAGTAGGCCAGAAGCGCCAATAGGTTTGTTTGATGTGCCGTATATCTCGACTCCAGGCCGCAAGGGTGGCAAGGAGGGAAGGTGTTCTTCCTCGCTGATCGTGCGAGCCATGTCGACATAAAATATACCCCATCCACCATTACCGGCGTGGTGTGTGTGCATTTGGAGTTTCGCGTCGGCTCGGAAGTCCGCCATGTCTTGCTTGTCGTTCCACGCCCATATCCACGGCTGTGAATTTGACGAGGCCGAGATGGGTGTACCTGGCCATCGAGAGCAAGCATAACAGACGAAAGCCAGCTCAGCAGCGTAAGTCCCAGGAAGCCGGCCGGGCACCCAATCAGCCCAGATTGTCCGCATGTGGGATTCCCCCATCATGGCGGGTGAAAGGATCTCCGGCTGGTGATGCTTGTTCGAGGTGCGGATACTTAGGACGGGAGCCTCTCCTGAACGTGGATCGCCGTAGACAATGAACATCAATGAGCCATCCATCGCTGGGCCCGTACCGATTGCTGTCCACCCTAGGGCAGATGACCGAACCACCTGCATTCGCATGTATAGGTCATAGGCGTTCGCGGAGCGATTACGAAGCGCGACGACGCCCATGCAGAAATCGATTTCAGTGTATCCATAACGACAATATTGTGCTGGATCGCTGGCGAGGGCAAACAACAAAACCTCGAGTAAAAGGTAGATTCGAATGCCAATTCGAAGTGATCCCATAGTGCCAAACATGTTTCAACAGAAAATTGGCAATCGAAAATCGTTCGGCTCAGTAATTGCCGGAAAGTGTAAGGGCAAGGCTCACTCAGGAGTCAGTAGTGAGCCTTTTTGCTAGGTCAGTCTGCTTTTAAGAGCCTACATATTGTATCACTCTGCGCGGGCAAATAATCCCGTCTTATGCCCAATCATGCTGGCCTGTTCCGTGACGGTCGTGCTGACTGCATGGAGCCTGCATGCGTTGTAAGTTTCAACGAATGGCCAAGGGCAATGCACAGTCACCCTTTTATGACCCAACCGATGACCATGCAGTGCAGTTGTACGAATATCCACCCAACATGAACCAACCGACCAGCAATATCCTGGCATTCGTTCATCAGATTCACATGGGTGCCCGCCCATATGCAGGTAAACGTTTCAATCAACAAACGGATTCGTGTGGCTGCCTGGTACCTAGGGGAATGTTGGACAGGCGAAGCGTTGCACGCCAAGTTTACCTCTGCATTACCCTCAAGCTCTGCCTTTCACCAATCTCTGAGTTCACTTCCCCTAGATCTCAAGAATTTGAACTTAGCGTCTCCCTTCAACCGTTACACCATTGAGAATGGATTCGACAAACGGCTTCCGAAACCACCAGGATTCGAGAGGAGAGTGTGGGAGATCAAGTGATGAGGCCGAGCCTCTCCTTGCGCGCAATGTCTTACCAGAGTCTAATGGGGATGACGGTGCGTACGACGCGCTGGACTTGTACACCCCTTTGAGGATAGATGTCGTCCCACCCGAGGCTCGTGAATGCTTGAAGACCCGTGCTCTTGTTGTTGGCATCATGCTGGGATCTCTAGTCAACGCCTCGAATCTCTACCTCAGTAAGCTAGGCTTCGTTCTTGTTGACAGGCTTTCATCCTGATCATTTGTACATAGGTCTGAAGACAGGCCTAGGGTTTCCGGCTTCGACGTTGGGCGCCATATTGGGATATGGCATCATGAAGCCCCTTAGCCGAACGGCGCTCCCACTTCTTGGCGGTGACTTCGGGGCCCGCGAGAATAGTATCATCTAGGTGGTAGTAATGGGGGCTGGTGGTATGGCTGGCCTTTTCGTAAGCGCCATTCCAGCCATGTACGTGCTTAGCATTCTGTCGAAGAGCCTGAGAGATGACTTTGGCTTGATCATCTGCGTCACCTTCATCTGTGGCTCTTTTGGCGTGTTCTTTGCAACTGCGTTTCGAAGATTATTCCTCATCCAAGTTTCCAGAGTGCTAAGGCTTCTCTTCCCGACCCCACCGCAGTAGCTCTTACCATCAAGTCCATGCACGCTGGGCGGACAGGCCACGAGGCCACCAGGAAGCTCGAGGATCCGGGTGCGGCCTTTGCAGTTGCGTTTCTGCAGCGCATTGTGTCCTTTTATGCGATCGGAATCCTCTATGACTCGCATACATTCACATGGATTCAAGTTTTGAGTGGTTATAGTGCCCCATGGTCACCAAGAGTAGTGTCATAGGGGTGGTACTTCGAATAGAGTCCTGCGTTTATAGGGAGCGGTATGTTGATTGGCTTGAATGTAGAGCTTTCTATGTTTGGCGGTGCCGTTCTGGCCTGGGGGATCATCGGCCCTCTTCTGGCTCTCAGCGGCGAGTGTGTCGGTATTCCACGTTCAAATGACCCAAACTGGGAAGGCTATTATGGTTATACGTCCCTGAAAGGTCTTGGCCATACTGCCGCTTTCCCTCGATACTGGCTTCTTTGGCCAGGTGTCATGGTAATGACGTGCAGTTCGATGATTGAGCTCCTTGCCCAGTATAAGGCGGTTTGGGTTGACCTGAAATCGACGGGGCGTGAGACCAGCTCCTTGTTCAATAATCTATTTATTAACAAGCGCACCGGTGGTTTCCAGTCACCCATCGGCTCTCGGATAGATCAAGACGGCGATCAAKCCCAAGACTGCCCCCTTAATGAAGATTGGTTCCCCTCATGGATATGGATCAGGGGGAGGTGCAGCTGAGGTTATTGTCTAGTCTCGGCTGAATTAAGGATTTGAAGATTATTTCAACCCTGTGAGTTATTATTTTGGGTTTGTATGTAACGAGCTGAGCTTGTCGTCTTGCGCTCTCACTGCCTACTTAATGTTCCCACTGTAGGCCGGTTTCTTCGATTTCCGACTTTAACCCAATGGCTTCCTCTCTATCATTTAATGTGTCCTGCAGCCCTGAAACTCTAGCCTTACTCCAGCTTCTCTCATCTTTCGATTTCACTAGTTGTATGTCTTTGTTATATCGACATCAACTACTATTTCTTATCCGGAAGCTTCCCTAGTACAAGACCTTGGTCATTCGCTGCTGGTATTGGAGAGCAGTGATCTCGTCGTACACCGCTGGTCGCTTTTCGGTTACGAAGTGTGGAAGGGGCCCAGCCGATGTATCCCGGTGCGCTTTGAAGAAGAAGATCCCCGAGTACCGTTCTTGGCAGAGCCCTTCGGTCAAACCTTTCATGGTCGGCGGCACCGTGACCTGGTGCACGCCAGCCTTGATGACGTCGTTTGTCCAGCGCTGGAAGGTATCGCTAATGTTGACTACCATCTCCGTCGGGCCATTTGGGTTGCCGGGCAGTACAGGAGCAAAGGTTCCCGGCTGTGAGCGTTGTTCGAGCTCCAGGCCACCTATAGAATCCTGGAACAGAAGCGTAATGATACCAAAGTCTGTGTGAGGCCAGGTCCGCTTAACCTTGCCCTCGGCGAGCTCCCGGAGATTGGTGGGTGGGTAGTGGTTCAACCGCATCTCGCTCGAGGCAGGCTTGCACCGTTCGACCAGAGTGCCATTTGGCAGATCCAGGCCGACCTCCATGGCACTCATGAGATCGAGACAGATATTCTGGAACTGCAGATAGCAACTCTCTATCAGTTTCTGGAAGCCTGGTAGTTCATCTTCAGATGGCCACTTGTTAGGAAATTCCGTATCACCCGGCGGTCCAGCGTCAAAGTGCTCCTAGGACCAAAGTCAGCGTCGTAGTGGTATGTTGAATCAGGTGGCTAATTACGTACTCGGGCATCTGTCAACTCGTCCCAGGACGTTTGGCCGATCAGGTTCTCTTTCCTGAGCTTTGACGTTTGTTCTGCGCCCACCCAGCTAAATCCGCGCTGCGGGTTGGGTCCGCGGGCGTTGGAAATCTTCATCTTGGACTCCGTGGGGAGTACAAAGAACTCAACGGCCTGTGCTAGACTCGTTAGAGAATGTTTCTTTTTTCAGCATGGAGTCAAGCTCTACTCACGGCTGCCATGTACGCTTTGACCGCGTCCTCTGGAAGGCCGTGATTGATCAACTTTACGAAGCCATGGTCCCGGAAACTCTGGACGAGTGTCTTGGCCAGCTTTCTGCTCTCGGCATCCGAGCCGTGTTTAAATAGAGAAAAGTCAAGAGTTGGCAGATCCATGATGAAAAGAGTTTGCGCGTAGCAATAGAGACTCTATGGATGCTTTGGTGTTGCAATCTCCACGCGGTGGCTCGACGGACCAAGCTACACCCGGGTGGAGGGGAAAGCGAAGTAATATGGAGAAATTATCTCTCCCAGAAAGTGAATGTGGAAACCATTTATTACGAGTTGCAAAGCGTAAGCTTTAAGAGTAAAGGCGGGTTAATTGACGCGGATCATGTCACCCCAGCAGTCAAGAACGCGGAGCAAATCCTCACGGCATGGTTGTGCGACGCATGATTGGCAGAAATAACAAGTCTTTCAGGCTGGTTGACACTAAAAAACTCATCGCCGTTTTTACTGCAAATTATTATCGGGTAGGGAAACAGACGTCGACAGTAAGTCGCTCAATTTGCGTGGTGATTGGTGGGGCCTGCATATTAGAAGTGTGGGAATTCATTGACAGTAAGCTAAGGTAAGGTAGTCATGAACCCTAAGCTCGTGTCAGAGACAGCACGAGGATGGCATCAAAAGGTGTGTACGAGTAAGACGGGATCATAGCAACCTATTTATATATATCCCTTATTCCCGTAGTACCTCCATCCACACATAATCTAGGCTGTAGTCGATGTACCGAACTATCCCTAATACATACCCTGTATCCGGGTAGCCACTGTATCAGGTTTGACGATAAGGGCTGTCTTAGTCGCACGCCCAAGGGGTCAAAGCGGACCAAGGCACAGGGGACCCTCGCTGTGTTGACAGCTCGTCAGCGTGTTGATTTCGGTGAACTTGTTCTACGGAGTAAAGTTAAAGGTATTTGCTACCGCCCTTAATCTTGCTGTGGATGGGTAAATCCGGGCCGGATGGACGACTCGGGCAACTTAAATGCATGACCTATCCAGAGCAGACCTTCCATCATGCTCTGTGCAAAACACCATTTGCGCATATCTAGCCACAACACTACTGTTCACCATTTGTTCCCATTCAAGTTCTGCTAGACGGGGACTGGCAGTACCGTAATAATTGGGTAAATCCAAACAGCGCTAAAGTCCTTGGCGCCGCGGAGAACCCAAGCTGAGCCAATTAAGTTACTATGTGATACCACTAACTGGAAACTCTACGCCGTAGAGTATCCGAAACTGTAGAATACCTATGTAGGGTTTCCCGCAACGCCGAGACATTAGCGCTGTTTGGATTAACGAGGTATTACGGTAATCTGACTCCTTTCGGGCCCGTAGAGTCTTGTATTTCTAACCGCAAACTTCCCCAGCCGCGCTGGCTCGCTGCAAAGCACGTCATCTACTTCGTATGCTGACTCCATCAGCCTTCTCAGACAGCATGCACCTACCTCATCGAGGTGTGGCCAAGTCCTCCGCAACGTCAGACAGGGGATCAAACAAGTGGGCGTTTCACACGTACGAGTAGCCAAATGCACCTGTAAAAGCGAAAGCATGATTTTAAGAAGTGTTGCCAATAGTGGCGTATTTATGTGACGGGGCCGGGCGCCGATTGTCGGCTGGGGAACAGTAGCAACTCGAAGTTATGAGGCTCCTGATTCGTGCCCTCTCCGGACTTCGTACAAAGCACCAGGGCAGGTTCTGGAATGCCGAATCCGCCGTCCTTTAGGATTGCACGATTTCTCACTCTATGTCTCATCATGTTAGTA
This sequence comes from Tolypocladium ophioglossoides CBS 100239, assembly GCA_001189435.1. NCBI lineage: Eukaryota > Fungi > Ascomycota > Sordariomycetes > Hypocreales > Ophiocordycipitaceae > Tolypocladium > Tolypocladium ophioglossoides. Next base: position 141,923 of record LFRF01000046.1, on the reverse strand, counting down.
TTTAGATTGATTTGATTATAACTTCTCGCAAGATGAAAATGCTGGTACCATGTGAGCTTTTGTGAATCAGATCGTATGTAGGCACTACAAAGGGTTGGCAGACGGCTGAGATAGGCCTTCGATGTACGAATTCTTGGGTGATACAGTTGAGGTTTCATCGGCGCTCTGCTGTCCCTGTCCACCATGATCTTTAGCTTGATCCTAGGAATTTGTGAAATTGATGTAGGACCGTATTTCTAGGAAAGGAAGTAATATAAGGATAAGTTCGCGGTCTCGGCGCTTCCATTGATATAAACGCTTCTTCCTGCGCCGGTGCTTTGCACTGAACCGTGCCTTGGGCCATAGGGACCAACTTTGCTGGCGACTTTGGCTACCACGTCGCCCATCTCCGCTATTCAGCATTTCCAGTAGGGATCTTATTCCCACTTGCACAGTACTCCGAGCACGACATTACTAGGACCTAAGGCATTTTGTCACATATAAGGAAGTAGCCCGGTCCTTTTGACCTCCTGGCCCTGCATCAAACTCATCCAGCCAGGTCATCCCATCAACAGAGAGATCATCAACTTCGTCGTAGCACGTCTCTTCTTCTTCTTTCACACCAGGTGTCCTCAATCCCAGTAAAGACAGACATTTCCACCCAAACGTTACTTAGTTTTCGACAAATGTAAGTAACTGCATCTTCAAGTCTCCTGATTTTCCCCCTACAGCGGTTCTCTCAAGTAGGTTGTCCGAAGGGTGAAGAAGACGTCCTGTTCATATTATTTGTTAGTCACTATACAACCGTTAAGAGGTAGGGAGGAGGGGGGGGGCGCAGTTATCCACTTCTACAACCTGTGTAGTATATTATATCATCGGAAGGTATTAGGGCCTCTCACTGGGCACGGGGTTCCATGTATCCATATACCGGATCAATATACTCTCAAATCATGGCGAAGACGGTATCTAGGCCTCGTTGCTAAACCTCCTCCGTCCGCCACCAGCTATACCATTCGTCTGCTACTTCGGGAAACCCTTCCTTCGCTAATTGCCGTCTAACTGCTACTCTCCATTCTATCCTACCATCATCGCCCGGCATGTCCAAGTCCATCCCCGAGGAAATGTGAAACTTGGTTCTTATCCACTCTCTAGGAACAAAGCCGGCTGTCTCCCAATCGATTATGCCAACCGTTCTTTTCGAAACGTCTAAAAGTATGTTCCCGGGCCCCAAATCGCAGTGATAGAAGAAGTAGGTTGTGCAATCCATGCCCGCCGCCTTGCAATTAGCAACAAGACTTTCAGGGCGGAAGTCAAGCCTCTCCTGCGAACGCGGGGTCAGGAACTGGTCTGACAGGTACCCGCCGTCGGCACCGGAGATCTTGCTGCTCTGCCATGCAGATAGTTCCCTGCAGATGTTTGCGACCCGATAGACGTAGTGCTGCTTGGTGTCATCATTCATACTCGGCCACACCTTTCCAAGGGTCTCGCCCGCTACCCTGCTCAAGATGATGTAGTATCGGCCATCATATTCGGCGTGGTAGTAAACATGCGGGATGGTAAAGCTGAGGCACGGTTTGCTGCGGAGGTAGGCCAATGTGGTGTGTTCTCGTGTTGTTTCCGGGTCGAGGTTCTTCGCTTTGCAAAAGGCGTCGCCGAGGTCCCAGACTGCGGAAGCGTCGCCGGCATCGTAGACCTTTTTGATGTGGGTTGTGGCGGACAGTGGTCGTGATGGCGGTGGCGGAGTGGGTGCTTCAGACATGGTGTAGAACGAGCCGTTGCCGTCGCTCCAGGACATGCCCGGAGTAGGCTCAGGCCTGCGTGAAAGGAGGATCCTGTCACCGAAGAGCTAGGTGTTGTCGTCGACTTCCCGAAAGGACTCCCTCACGTGGCGAGCTTGGGACGACATGGTTGTTTGAAGAGCAACACTGCCGTCGGCGCCTATATGTCAAAACGGCCTTGAAGCCAGCAGAAAACCTTTGTGGCCACCGTCGCCACTGTTAGGCGAGGGCACGGGCTCCACATCGGAGGATTCCGATAATTTGCCGCTGAAATCTTTGAACCAACCATCCCATCACGACTTTTCGACTGGGCACCCCGGTTCTCTTCAGAGGATGAGATGGTGGCTACTGTTACGGAGTAGGTACGTATTCCCTGTCTCAGCCCGCGTCGCGAAGATCTACATGTACATATCTCAAGCCTCCTTCTAGGAAAATAAACACGACACAACAAGCCTCGTGGGGTTTCATGCAGTAATGACCCCGTACCAGAATTCTTCAACGCGTCTTCGATACGCCCGATCCGCTACAAACCACCTGTTTATCTCCGCTACTGGCGTTACCGTCCTCGCTACGGTGACTCTGTCGGGGCCCGGTACCGAAGGCCGCGAGCTCCTGCTTGAAGACCGCGTCCGTGGAGCCAGTCACCCTAGCGCAGCTCCTAGAGGGGGCCTCTATTCTCGCTCTGCCGCTGACGCATGGCGAACAGCGTACGGAGTAGGTACGCCACAGGTCTTGAAGCCCTTTCCTTTCTTCGTGCTCTCCCTCGCCATCACGCGCCACCAACTCGTCGATGTTGTGCCGCGCAATATCGCCCCGAAGTCGTAGTAAGCACTTGGAGAGTATGCGCACTAGCCGCTGGAAGAGCTCAATTTTGACGGTCGGTTGGCTTTCTCAGCTTGGTTGCAGCCAGGAGCCATCTGGCTTGGCCAGTTTGGTCTCGGTTCGGTGGTCGCGGAGGTCGTTGCATCTAACATCCTCAGCGTACAGTCTCCCGTCCCGCCACCAAGTCGATTCTCTCAGTCGATAAGGCATCCTAATAATTAGGCCCGCTGGAGCTGGTTTGACGACGGCAAATACACGCACCGAGGATACCCTACCCACGGCTGCAAGTAGAAGGGCTGATCGGGCAGGGCACGGCGAGCAGGGAGGCAGCTAGGTAGGCTAGCAAGAGAGAGGAAAGAAGAAGAAGCAGCATGCCATTCTCGCTGACTAGGCAGAAAGTGTGGCCCCTTCTATAGGTGGTTGCCACGCAGTCTGCTGCGCGGGATGTTGTCTTTTCCGGCCAAACCGGGGATAGATCATGCAGTATAATAACGGTTATGAGAAGAGAATGTATTCAAGCGATTTCCTATTTGAGCCATAGCAGTTATTTAGTTGACAAGGTAAGTTGACAAGGCAAGCCATCTGAGTAGTACTTCATACTTCGTAACTACGATCATAAAGTTCGAATGCTGTTATTGAGCTTGCTCATGGAATGTGACTAGTCCGATCATCCCTTTGACTGCGGAGGAGGAGCAAGCAGGTCACGATACCTACTTTTTTGTTAATAAAGTAGTGACTTCGCGTACTCGTAACGTGCAGAGTTAATAGAACCTTATAGTGGTCATTTTACACACGAAAACGAGGCTATAGCGTATTATATTAATGCCTAAGGCAGTGTGGATTAGTGTGCCCAAAGTCCTGCGCAAGTACGAGGCCCAACTTACATAAAATTCCCGCTACGCAGCTCAGTCTTGAGTGTCCGAGCGGTTCAACTACTCGTAATAATAAGCTACCAACAGCACTCCGGCAGCGCTAATAGACCGTGAACGAATGCTTTCTACCGCCTCCACGACCGCCTTATAGTACCCTAATCGATCGTAACGCCGGGTGCGATCTCCGTGGGGAGGCGTGTGCCACATCTCCACATCAGTGGATAACCCGGGTGCCCAGATCTGCTCGACTTGCAGGATAGTCCATGGCGCGATTAAAGGCGAAGTCACAGGCTGGATACTAATATTTCGGCTGATAATTTTTATATACTTAGCATTACTAGGATCTTTTAGGTGCTGATTTATTATGTCAAAAGAGTGTCTACCGAAGGTGCAAGCTGAGGCACCCATGGTGGTGTGCTTTAGCTGGCAGATTGGTTGCGAAATCAGCACAGCTCGCATTGTTGCATTGTTACCTAGTAACCATGCCGCTGCCGACATTTCGTTCCTTCATGTAAGGATCGTCGAACGGCTTCTGTCCCATTCTAGCCCAACACATTGCCGACATGAGAGCCTCGTCCGTCTCCTTGCTCTTGAATAGCAATTCTGAAACTCCATCACCCAGGTGTGTCACAGATCGGTCCTGCGATTGCTGTTAGCCTCGAACACGGCGGAGGAGGGGCAGAGTTTCATCGTATTACCAAACCCAATGTCAACTTGATGACTCCATCTGGCCAATAGTTTGCGTATTCATTCCGAGGATCCTTCCCTCTCGCAACAAGGAGAATGTTATCAGCGACGACGGCGGCTTGGCGCATGGCTGAACGTGCGTTCGGATTTGGAGTATTTGTGTTTGCGACATCCCCGCAAGCGTAGACGTTTGGGAGCTGGACATCGGCGACTTGTAAAGTAGACTTGACCTTGATGTGTCCGTTTGGTGAAATTATGCTGGGCGAGAGGTTTGCCAGGATCTCCGAGGATGGCTTTTGCCCAGTGCAATTTACCTGTCGTTGATTGATATCAGAGGCATGTTGTGCAATAGGCTCAAAGGCTAGCAAATGACGAAGACGACTTACGATAAGATCGCATTCTAGTTCGCGGCCAGACGTCAACGTGACCGTTGCTTTCGAGCGATTTTCCACCACTCGCTCCCCGAGGATGACTTCAACGCCAAGACGCTCAAGCCCTTCAAGTGCCGACTTTTGGAGCCCACTTCCGAACCGATGCATGACAACCTTGCGAGAGTGAACCAGAATAATATTTTTATATGGGTAAAGGGCCTTGGCGTCTGTTGCAACCTCAACACCAGCAGCGCCACCTCCAACGATGACAACTGTCTTGGCTGACTCGATGTCGATCTGCATCTCTCGCATGAGCTGCATGCCTTGAAGCTTATCCGTGGCATTTACTCGTGACGGCAAGCCCTTTTCAACACCTGAGCCTGTCGCAATGACGAGAATGTCATAAGGGACTTCTTCGTTGCTCTTCTCGAGCGTCACGCCGTGCTTTGTGACGCCCGTAACGCGATCCTGAATCCAACGTAGTACGCCCTCGGGTTTGTTGAACACAGTTCCTCCATACGGAATGAATGCCTTGTGTTCATGCCCCTTGATGACGCATAACTTTGGCAAGACCCAGGTGAACTGAAAGTGACTATTCGGCTCGATGACGATGACGCGGTACGGACTATTCGGTGGTAAGCTTGTTGTGAGAAGATGCGCCACGTGGTTCCCAGCAAAAGACGCTCCGACGATGACGATGTTGCGCGTTCTGGACGAAGGTGCAACGGGGCCAAACCAAGATGCTTGGCGCTGAATCCAGGTCGTCTTGAGAGCACGTCGTAGCTCCGAGTATAACACAAAGATGACGTAGCCCGCAAGCTTAACGTACAGAGTTGGCTTCTCCAACATCTTGCCTGAGAACACAAACCGTGTCTAAAAAGTGGTTGAACTGGGAGACCACATGCAAAGGCTCTATGCCCCTACAGGTTGGAGGAGTTGATAAAGGAGCGAAGAACAAACGAAGTACGAGTATTAGGTAATCTCCAGGCTAGCACAGATTGTCAAATCGCTTCGGATGAATGGGTCAAAGCGTAGCCTCGGCCTTCGGAATTATTGGCTTAATCAGGACGTAGTCCGTAGTGCGGCAAATATCTCGCAGGTCAACACAGCCACCATTATCAGATGATCTGATAATCTAGAACCAACTTGGCAAAAAAAAATGGTTCGCTAGTCTCCAGCCACAATCATGTTAGCTTTGCAAAATCAGGGGACCCTGCTCGTCTCCATTCGTCAAATGTCAGACCACCTGCAGCCGACGGCATTTTCACCATCAAGGGTACCTCAATGTCCGTCTCCGTGCCCAGAACTTCGGCCTTGTGCACAATTTTCTCAGGTAGCAGCTCGAATCCCATCTTCTTGTACAGGTTGACTGTCGACGGCGAAGACTCAAAGTAGACGGGCAGACCGGCAAGGTCACCCAAATCAATGCCCCACTGCACCAAAAGCGCCCCGGCCTTGCGCCCCTGGTGCTTGGGGTCCACTGCAATAACGTGGCAATCTAGGTTGTTGTTAGTCGGAAGCCACAACGTTGTTTGTCATTTGGATGGGGTTGGCAAGACTGACAGATGTAGGGCCGGCCGCCGAAGAGCTTCTCCCTGGCCTCCCACAGTGGGTTCAGGATCTTCTCCGCACGTTCTCGCTGCTCGCCCTCAAGCCATGGTACGCCTAGGTTCTCGCGTTCCTTCGGGGACCTCTCCCTCATGTAGATATCGCCCAGACCCATGCCGATGATAGCGCCACTGACAGTATCAACGCACTTAATAGTATACTGATTGTCGGCGCTGTGCCAGTATTGTAAAGTTCCGGCAGCATGAGCCTCTCTGAAGCTGTCGTCCAGGATTCCGGGGAAGAGGATCTTGAGCATGAGTCGGCCCATCTTGTCATGTTCAAAAGCGGAAAAATACACGTCGTAAACACGACGGATATCTGGAATGAGGGCCGGAAGAATGACTTGAACCATTATGGGCAATGTTTTCAGAGCTTGAGGTGAAGCGAGGAACAAATTATCAACACCGGCTTGATGAAGCTTCGTTCTAAATGTACTTGAACCGATGGCAAGGACAGCTGCTTAACCTTAAATACTTCATCGCCACGGCCTCACGGCCCCACCGTCGACAGCCTTCGCCATTTACTCGTCGTATCGCAAGCGAAAGCTAAGGTTCCACGAAGCGGGGGCCGCAGCACCATTGCCCGTTGTAGTGTGCCTAAAAGTAGCGTCTGTCAGCGCCGTCGGATTCAATTCTGGGTGAGGCGCACCGCCGATAGTTCTTATTTGCGCACTGGAGCTGGATGAAGCCATCGTGACCACTGAAGTCCGGTAGGAAGCCATGTGCGAATATCCTCGTCAATTGACTAGGGGTCTCCACGCCGCTTTTCACACACGGTGTTCCTATACAGATCAAACACGGCTCATTTTGCGCTCACTTTTTTTTAGCAGTATTTAACAGACTGTACCATTTGCTTTACGACTCTCACGTGCAACCTTATCAAGCATACGGAGTACATAGTATATACATGCAAGAAGCAGCCCACAATGGAATAGAAATGCGCCATAGGTACAGTGCTAGGTTTGTATTAATTAATATAAGCCGCGTTCCTTCATCCTACAGCATTCCTAAGCTTGTATGTGGGACTAAGCAACCGCAAGACCCAAAGATTGAGCTACGTCACCGCATCGGGTCCAGTTCATTTTACGGTGCCGATTCTCAGCATTTAGAGCAAGTGCAAAAGAGCAGCGCCAATGCCGGCAGCAGCAAGAATTCCAGGAGCTGCGTTCATGCTCACACCCTAGCTTTGTTTAGCAGATTTCTTCATTGGCGAGATGTAAAGGCTCACCTTGTTAACCACGACGCTGGAAGGAGTCGGCTGAGTGCCCGTCTGGTTCTTGGAACTGGAAGGATGTGGGGCTGCCGAAGGAGCAAAGGTGGACGCCGTGGTTCCCGCAGAGGTCGGACCATGAGTCTCGACCGAGCCACCCACAGACGAAACAGTCGCTGTGGAAAGTGTGGATTGGCCAGCACTAGGTAAGGTGGTGAAGCTAGTCGACGAGGGGGCGCTGGTGGCGCTGGTGGCTGCAGGGCTGCTGGGAACCTGGGACACGGCGGAAGGCTGCATGAAGATTTCTGTGAGCTCAAGTTGACCACAGCCCTTGGCTGGTGCTAGGGGTGCATACCGAAGGACGAGGCGGGATGCTGATGGGAACGCCGAGGTCTGCGCGCTTCGTTAGCTTGGATTTATCATCGGACCTTTCGGGTCTGTCAAGTAAGACCTTTGCAAAGGCCAACGCCGAAGTTGATGGCCTCATTGGCGCCGCTACCACACTTCGAGTAGGCGCAGTCGGTGAAGAAATTCTGAAGGTCCTTGCTCTTGCAGAAGCAGAGATACATGTTGTCCTCTTTGCAGGTCAAAGGAGGGTGCTCAGTGACCACCGACTGGAAGCAGTTGACCTGTTAACAGTACTGGTTAGCTGCCGTCGATCATAGCATTCATATGGCAGCCATACAGCGCAAAGAGACTGCGCCGTGGCAACAGACAGTAAGCCGGCCACAGCAACGTAGATGGTCCTCATGATGGCAGTTGGGGCGTCTGGAATCCAGTAAAAGGATGCAGAGGTGCGTATTAGTTGATTTTGAGAAAGAGCAAGCGAATACAGCGTCAAAGGTGGGATAGGGAAAGATCCGGCTTCGTCGAGCGGTTGGGAACAATATTAGTACGGTACCTCAGCAAAACAGAACACAGGCCCCGGCCATTAATATAGAGGCATTGATTCCATAAAAATTTACCGAGCCGAGCCTCCCAAGCTAAGTCGAACGCCGTGAGGCAATCTCGCCGTTGACCGAAAACCTTGCAAGTCGCCCACTTGTAAAAAATGGTGGCTGAGACAAATTAGCGCAAGGGAGTCTCGATCGTGAACACGGTGAGAGTTATCAGATGATCAGATAATTATTGATCAATGGTCGCCGGGCGTGCGAGAGACCATCACCTCGTGTATGCATGGTGTCCACTCACACCTGAAATTGCATGCTAGTTCAGTCCGTTGATGGCAGCGGACACGGACGCATGTGGGTGGAAGGCTTGTTTGAAAACGTAATCTTATCAGATCATCCCATCATCCGGATCCTTGCCCAGCGCAAGATACTATGGTGAAATCCACAACTGCACTACAACGCTAGTAAATCGCGGATAAACATGTGCGATAATTAATCCTGTATTACTAAAGCTGACTGCCTGCTGAAGACATTACCGACGCTGCCGTTTCTTTGCGCCGAGGAATCGCGAGCACAGCCGTTCTTTTATCTTGGCTCGGTCTTGTCACTCCCAATGTCCTGCACCCTCGTATCTTATTCGACATCTATAATGCTGCCACAACTCCCGCTACCAGCAACCCCAGCGCACCAATGGGCCCCGCTGTTGCAGCAGCTCCGGGGCTCGCGGTGGAGCTAGTGGTCGCAGCGGTTGAGCGCGCGGAAGTCGTCGCAACAGCTGAACCCGCGGAAGTTGTCGGAGACGTAGGGCTCCCCATGGCGGTACCAGTTAGTGAAGCCGTGCCAGCCTTGGCTTGAGCGGTTGCAGCAGCACAGAATTTGGCGCCTGCAGGAAGAACTTTCCCTAAATTCATACGTCTTCGGTGTTAGATTGTGGGAAACCATTAAAAGTGGCTTATGTGTTCGCTGAGGTTGGAGACGCACCAACAGCCTCGTCAGGGCCACAGGCCTGCAGAACGCAATTGACACCGGCGTTGTAGATGGCCTCGTAGTTTTTCTGAACACACATGCAGACAGCGTCGTCCAGGGAGCAGTTTGTTGCCGACTTTATTGCCTCGGAGAGGCAGTCGAGAGAGCACTTGGGGAAGTAGTCCTGTCTGCTTTGAGCTGCCACGGAGCCCATAAGGGCGGTCGCTAACAGGAAGGGTGTTGTCTTCATGGCTAGAATTGGCTTTTGAGGAGCTCCTCTTCAGATTAAATGAAGATACGAAGCAGTGAAGTCGTCCGGTGCTGTGTTCGCAACTGTCGGAAAGCGGTCGACTCCTGGTAAGTCCGACAAACTTGAACAGATGTCGAGCTGTAACGTCTAGTATGGCACGTTTCATCGGAGTACTCCGTACACGCATCTCTTTTTAAACCGAGAACGCCCTTGCTCGAGAAGGTCAATGCCGAATACAGGCCGGAGCGCTACAACGAACCGTCTGGCACCCCTGACAAAACACGACCCTTCGCTCGGAGCGGGCATGGGCATAATTACCGCAGACGAACGGACGAATTGCCTCATCGGCTAACTGAGACCCACATGAGCGGACTTTCGCAAGTGACCGTTGTCCATGCATGGATGGCGCGGACGCCAATGAAGCTGCCAGGCGGGGCGCGCTATTGGCTTGGACCTGGAATCTGATAAGATTTTTCCGATTAACGCTTTGAGCCCTCAGTTCAGCTCTTCAGACAGCGGGCTGACATGCTGCGGGACATGCGGCGTCATTCCGGACGGCACCGGTGAGTCACAGGAGGGTTGAGCCGAGGCCATCTGCGCGGGACCTGGACGGCATCCACACGACCTTCCCCGAGTCCCAGCTTTCTCTGTGTACGTAACAAAACCGGTGGATCTTTTTATGTACATTTGCGTTCCAGCATTCACTTTTGCCCTTACGAGTACGGACACTCTGCATCGGGGAGAAACTCCTGAGAGTTCACACACACGTCAATGTTGGAGATATCACCTCTCCGGATAACTGGCTAGACTATCCGCAGGCCGTATTCATTGCTCTACTCATTACCATATTTTCATCGCTGTCTTGCGAAAAGGGTCACGATGGCTGTGTTTTCAAAGACAAGATTTACTCCCGAGCCAGCCTTAGGCATGGAAAATGCGGCAACCGAAGCGGCCGAACCCGACAAGAGCGACACAAAGGCTGAACCTCAACAAGACTCAGTCAACACCGAAAAAGACGAATTCCACTCCGACAATAGGAAGCAGGCCGGCGTTAAGAAGATAGAGGCTGCAGCTACAGTATGGTCCAAATGGCACATGATCGCCGCGTATACCAAGTCAGTATTCGATTCAAATGTCGCTCCAGCTGATGGAGAAAAACTAACCTTCTCAACTTGCAAAGCATATGGCTCATCTACTTCTTTGCCTCAATTATGGAGGTGGTCGTCCGAACCCTTGACCCCTTCGTGACGAGCAGTTTTCAGAAACACTCCCTCACTGCCGCCATGGGCATCATTTCCAGCATTGTCGGCGGCCTGTCTAAGCTGGCCATTGCCAAGATCCTGGATACGGTCGGCCGACCTCAGGGCCTAGCATTGACGTTATTCTTGTGGGTGATGGGCCTGGTCATGATGGCGGCCTGTACCAACGTCGAGACTTATGCAGCTGCTCAGGTCTTTTCGTCTACAGGGTAATTTAAAGCTTTGCCACAAAACGTTCGGAACAGCATTATAACTAATCTTGGTTAAACAGTGCCCAAGGCGTAAGCTATTGCCTAACCATCTTCATTGCCGATACGACATCCCTCCTCAACCGTCCACTCATGCTCGCTTTTGCAACGTCGCCGTACATCGTTACTACCTGGATTGGAGGACCCATGGCTAACAGTGTCCTGGCTGGCCCTGGCTGGCGGTGGGGATTTGGTGTGTGGGCGATTGTCACACCAGTCGTCGTCCTGCCCCTTGTCGCCCTCTTCGGCTGGAATCAACACAAGGCGAAGGAGCAAGGGCTTTCACCAGAAAGCTCTACTAGATGCCTTAGCCTCAGCTCGATCAGAGACTTCGCCATAGAGGTTGACCTTATAGGTCTGCTCCTCTTGGCCGGCGGCATGGCTCTCTTTCTCCTCCCATTTGCGCTATGGCAATACCAGGACCAGGGTTGGCGTAGTCCAATGATTATCTGCATGATCATCTTTGGTGGCCTACTTGTCATTGCGTTTATTGCGCGGGAAAGGTTTCTTGCTCCCGTGACATTTATCCCCCTTCGACTCCCTACGGACCGGACAGTTTTCTTCGCTGGACTGATGTTTACCTTTGTGTTTGCCAATTCACTGATATGGGGTAGCTTCTTTACGTCTATGCTCCTCGTTGTCTGGAACACTGGTATAACAAAGGCGACATACATCAGCAATATTTACCGCGTTGGGTCCTGTGCATCGGGTCTTGTTTTAGGGTACTTCCTAAAAAAAACAGGAAGGTTCAAGTGGGTAGCTGCGCTTTATGCGCTGCCGCTCATGTTGCTTGGTGTTGGCCTAATGATATACTTTCGGCGGGCCAGCCAGGGCATTGGATACGTTATCATGACCCAGATCTTTGTTGCTTTCGCTGGCGGACCAATGGTCATTGCCGGTGAAATGGCGATGATGGCACCCTCGGAACACCAATATATTGCCGTTATCATCGCCATACTTGATCTCTTTGCCGGCGTTGGCAACGCTATCGGCAGAGCAATCTCTTCTGCCATCTGGTCAGGCACGTTTAGAGACGCATTGGCTAAGAGACTGCCATCGGATGCTCCAATCGACAGCATATACGGGAGCCTCCCGATCCAACTGAGCTATGACCCCGGCTCTCCTGAAAGGGATGCGATTTCTGACGCGTACTCGGAGTCGCAGCGTTATATGCTAATTACGAGCACGTGCTTCGTTGCGGTTGGCTGGGTCTGTACGTGGCTTTGGAGGGATATTCGGCTTAGAGATAAGGTGCAAGTTCAGGGACATGTGGTTTGAACATATGATGGATTGGGTTGGGTTTTCCCCATAATAGACCACGTTGGTTCTCAAGAAGCCATTGATAGGTGGAATAGTATAAGAAGTAAACGAACACCCTCACATATTAATTAGAGGATTGCTATTTTCGGAAGGGGGCAAAGCCAGCCTATATATAATACACGCTGATAGATCATAAATCCCTACCGCAGTACGTTCTATCATTACCGGCTGGGTAGAGATCGTTTTCGTGCGAGGAGATGTAGTATGACATAGGAAGAGAGGGTAAAACGAGAGAATATTCAGCAAAAAGGGGGGAAGGGACAGTCACATAAGGAAGAGTTAGCAAGGCAGAGGAAAGCTAGCGAGATGGATAAATAGTAGGAAGTGTGGTCTGACGCACTACACTTTGGTGGCGTGGGCGCTGGACGGATCTACTGAAAAATGGGTTCCAAATGGTAGTTTTAATCCGCTCTATCACGAGCAAACAATAAAAGCTGTACTATAAGAGTCCAAAGTCTAATAAAGCATTGCTAGACGAGCGACGACTTGGGCTGAGCCAATCGAGAACGATCTTGCGGTTCTGTTAGTCCTTGGTGCTTTAATGATGTTGCTCGATTCCGTGGTTCGTACATCAACCCGCGAATGACACTACCCTCACGCCAACCAACAGGCCCCTGTCACGTCACACTCGCCTACTATATACTAAGACATGAACACAAGTTGATGAGTTCTGTTAATAGGACAAGACTCAAGATACTAATTTCATCGTGTCGTACATGTACGATGGAATAGTAGGCTGATACCCTTCTTCATCTAGGGAAAAGTTAAAGAATTAATTTAGATAACTATAATTAAAGAAAACTAAAAAACATCAAACTCTAACCTGAAATGCTAGAATACCGTGCTCTAAATACCAACAAATGACTGAACCATCGACTCATTTATGAGCATTTGAAGACCTGTCCGCGATGTGCGTCTGTCTTATCTCAGAGCGACGGAAAACGTCTCCTTTCTATTGCTCGATAACTGATCCCGCAACAGCTGATGGTGACTGGATGAATCCAACCTCGACGAGGTATCCCACGTTCCTCCGCACCACGTCACGCAGTCGTGCATCATCCTCGTGAGTTGGCTGCTGGGCTTGTGACGGCGTCTTACCAGACGCAAGACGACCGAGGAAGTGCTGCACAGGCCAGAGAGGATGAGACTCGCCAACCGTTTCCATCTGAGTCAAAGCGATGCGAGTCCACTCGTTCCAAGGAAGAGACTGGAATTCGGGCTTCTTGTCCCTGCCAGGCTCGGCCCGGGCCAACTCTTCACCAACCACCCTCCAGAACTCAGGCACCGGCAGCCCGCTTTGAAGGTCGACGAAGGTCGGGCTCACTGCTGGTATATCTCGCTCGGCATATTCGTTGTTGTCTAGGCCAACCTGTCGGAGAATTGACTGGGCCACGCTTCCAGCATCATCAATATAGAGCCAGTGTTCATCTGGCTCGGAAGGGTAGGCACCGATGGCTGCGGCCCCTGCGACGACACGCCAGAGGTAATCATCAGTGTTGGAGGCGCCTCGGGTGCCAGCACCGAGAACCACGCCTGGCTTCACGACGGAGACTCGATTATGCTGCGTCGGGTTCAAGGTTGCAGATATGGACGGGGAAGACGCAATGTCGGCGCAGGATCGCAAAGAGGTTGACGCATTGTGCACCACACTCTCAGCCAAAAACTTGGTTTGCATATAGCCCGTGCCTCCTGTCGAAAGTTGAGAAGCCACAGCGGACTGGTTCGCCTGGGTGTCGACAAGCTTGATGCCACCCGATACGTAGACGAACTTTGCGCTGCTACCCGAGGTTGTGGCTGCGCGTAGAAGATCGACTGTTGACGTCACGTTGGCAGCACGAAGCGTCTCAAAGTCAGCTTGCCAATTGACAATGGCGCCGTTGTGGATGATTGCGTCGACATTCCCATGGGTCTTGCTGTTCCCAGAAAGTTGTTGCCACTGATCTGGAGAAATACCGAGGCGAGGCTGTGACAGGTCGCCAGTCCACACCACGAGCTTGTTCTTATCGACATCTCCGACAGTCGACCACCAGCCGATAATCTGGGCCGTCTTTGCAATTCGCTCTAGACCGTCCTTCTCGGATTGTGCACGCACGAGTGCAATTACCCGAGTTGCACGAGTTGACACCAACAGCTGTCTCAGAATCTCGGTGCCCAGGAAGCCAGTAGCCCCGGTGAGGAACACGGTAGCCTGGGTAGGAAGGGCCGTGATGGGCTCCGCCCCCGACTTGGAAGACCAAGCTTCATCGCTCAGTCGTTCGATCTCGCCAATGAGGTCAATCTTGGTGCCGTTGGCTACATGTAGCTGACCCTCTGATGTAGAGTTGGAGTGCTCTTGCGATCTGCTCAACTTTATGGCTTCCGCCAGCTTGGAAATTGTTGTATCTTTACCGCTGAGATGGCCCAGGCCTAGGGCGACGCTGTAGTCTTGTCTGATGCGCTTAGCCATCGTAATGACGCGGATGGAGTCGCCACCGAGGTGGTAAAAGTTGTCGTCGACCCCGATGGACTCTGCAGGCATGTTGAGAACGCGTGCCCAAACCGTGCGCAAGCCCGCTTCAAGCGGGTCGGTAGGTTCGCGGAAAGCTGTCGCGGTACCGACTTTGGTTCCAGATCCAAAGTCCGAAGAAGCTGGTGCCACGAAATAGATCTTGAGATCTGAGATAGACAGACCACCCACTTGCTCACGAAGAGTCTTGCGGTCGATCTTCCCAGAGCTTGTCGTGGGCATGTGTGTAACTAGAATGAAGTACTGCGGGACCATGTACTGCGGCAAAACAGAACCCAGTTCCGAGGCTAAGGCGCTAAATTTCTGGCGGAGAGAGTCCGTCATCATCATCATCATGACTGGTGTCTCCTTGCTGTTGCTGGTCATGCCTCTGAAGCTCACTACAGCCACCAGGGCTTCACGACCGTCCGTGCGAAGAAGGTCGATCACGATATGTTCGGCTGTGCCTTGGAGTGTTGTTGCAGCCTTGGCCTGATACTCAATCTCGCCAAGCTCGATGCGCTGTCCGTGAAGCTTGACTTGTGTATCTTTGCGACCCATATATTCGACCCTTCCGTCCTGAGTGTACCGCGCCAAGTCGCCAGTCTTATAGATTCGTCGCTTTGGGTGTTTGCCAGTACGTTTCAGCGTAACTTGGGTCATCCAATCGAAATCTTCCATCTCAATGAAAGCCTTTCTGGTCCCGCCTTCGTCGTTGAGGTAGCCTCTGGCCAAGCCGGGCCCTTCGAGAAGTAGCTCGCCAATACACCCGATGGGAGCAAGGCATGAAGGGTCTTCGGCATCAACAACCCAGAGCTTGAAGTTCGAGCCGCGGCCGACAATGCTGGGACAATCAGTTCGGCTCATGAACTCTGAGACACTGCAGTAGATACAAGCCTCAGCAGGGCCATATCCGTTGAGCAACCTTACGCGCCCATGCCAAGTGCGCAAGTTGTCTCGTGTGGGAGCCTCCCCTCCCAAGACGAGCGTCTTGAGCGTTGGGACTTCTTCTGGACTTAGAGTGCTGACCACAGAAGGCGTGAGCATGGCAACCGTAGCGCGGCTCTTCGCAATGAAAGCAGGGAGACCGCCCCCGGTGAGGCGGTCACTCTCAGAAGGAACGCACACCGTTCCTCCAAATACCAAGGTAGTGAGAATCTCACCCAAGCTAACATCAAAGACGTAATTGGAGAATTGGAGAACGCGTGACTCGGCGTCTAGCCCAATGTCCCGACCGTGACCCATGCTGCTGGAGCACAGCGAGCGGTGTTCCATGACGACGCCTTTGGGCTTACCAGTCGAACCGGAGGTGAATATTGCGTATCCGGCGTTGTTTGGTGAAGGCTTTTGTAGGGAAGATGCCTCGTCAGCAGAAGGGAGTTGGGTGGCAAACTCCGGTGAAAGAGTAACGACAGTGTTGGCCATCCTAGAGCACGATGGTTCTGTTGCAGGTGACGAGACTATGACTTTGACGTTGCCAATGTCGTCAACCAAGGCCTTGCGGCGGCTGATTGGGTGCGCAGGGTCAAGGGGAACAAATGCACCGCCAGCCTTCATAATGCCGAGCATGGCGACGATGGTCCACATGCTCTTCTCGAAGCAGATTGGCACGAATGTCTCAGGGCGAACGCCAAGTCGCGAAAGATGGATAGCCAAACGGGTGCTGACATCCTCCAGCTCTACGTAAGTCATGCTACCGTCCCAGGCATAAATCGCTTCCTTGTTAGCTGACAGTTGCGCACCTTTATGAGAGATGAGATCATGGACGCAGGCGGTGGTGGACTGCGTTTGGCGGGCTGGCTCGAGTGCCCAGGATTGAACCTTGGCAATGTCGTAAGTGGAAGTGAGGGTGAGGGATGAGAGAGGCACAGCAGTTGAAGTGGAAGCAGCCGCGAGAAGTTGAGTGACAACATGCGAGAAGTGGTGGCACATGGTCTCCAGTCGAGTTCCAGACAGAATACGTGTGTCATAATTGGCGAGTAGCCGAATCGACTCCGGGGACTCAATGATGCACTGGAACACCAGAGGATAGATGTGATATCGTTGTGTATTACCCGCCGATGACGAGGTCAGGTCCTCGACGTTCATGAAGTCGACGCCACCGTTGCTGCCCATGTCCACTTGAACATCGTCGGTTTGTTGACGACGGCTCCCAGGCTGGATGACGAGAAGATTTTGGAAATTGCAGGCGTCGCGCATCTCCTTGCCCATCTGGGCGATGCTCTGAAGGCCGACGTGCTCGTACGGGATCATCGCGTTGGCATCCTGTTGCATCCTCTCGAGAAAGTGCTGGACAGTGGACTGCTTTCGATCGTCCTCGTAGATGCGTGCGCGAACGGGCAATGTTCCAATAGTTGGACCAACGATCTTGACGATACCTGGCACAGACGCATTTCGCCCTGTCACCGTGTTTCCGAAGACCACGTCGTTTGTTTCCAAGTATGTGGATAACACAAGAGCCCAAGCAGAGCGCAGTAATGTGGGCAAAGTCACCCCGGCTGGGAGGTTCTTCTGAGCCGGCAAGACGATGTTCTGGGTCATTGTTGCATCAGCGCCGAGATCGCCGCTTGCGGGTTGTGCCTCGGCATCAGCCGGAATCTTCGGGAAATGACTGATGTTGGCGTTTGCAAACCGCGATTTCCAGTAAGACTTGGACATCTCTTCGTCCCTGGAGGCGTCAATGGTGAATTTGACGTAGTTGGCAAAGGGAACCGGTTGAAGGATAGCACTGTCCTGGTTGTAGGCTTTCTGGGCAATGTACAGCATGAGGCCAATAGACCAGCCATCGTAGATCGAGTGGTGGATGTCCCAGACGAGATGAGTCAGGCCTGAGCCATCGTGGACAATCGTAAAGGAGGAGAGAGATTTGCCGAAGCCTGTTGACCAACTAAATTCGTCCCGATGTTGCTCAAGCACCCCCGTTAGTGAGGACTCGCTGCCATTCACTTCACGCCAAGGGATCTGCTCGTTGAGTATGACTTGGATAAGATGCTCATCTGCGAATAGGATGATTCGAGTGCGCAAGTTGGTACAAGCTTCGTACATGTGTGTCATGGCCTTCTTGAATCGAGCCAGGTCCACACGTCTAGGGAGATGCAGGGCAAATCGAGCAATGTACGAGCCGGGCTGCTTCTCAGCTAGCGCAATAAGGCCCTCTTGCAAGGGAGTGCAAGGAAATGCGTCGATAATTGTAGCAGCAGCTGTGTCACACTGTTGTGATGCCTCTTCGATGAGGAGAGTCGGTGAGATGTGTGAAGGTACCAGACTAAAGGGCTCGATGTTGGATTCGACGGTGATATTCGCCATGTCAGAGCTATCCTTCCGGTCGATGCATTCAGCTATATCCAAAAGACGCGGGTTTTGGAACACCTCAGATGCCGTGATGCTCACACCATCATGCTGCGCCACGGAGACGAGCTGGATCGTTGTGATGGAGTCGCCGCCGAGCTGGAAGAAGGTATCCTCTCTACCGATACTGTCGCTATCCATGGTAAGGACACGGGCCCAAATTTCACGCAACTTCAATTCTGTCGGAGTAATTGGAGGGGACTTGACTCTGCCGCTGTCTTGGCCGCCGGCCACGGAGAAAGCGGTCAGTTCTTCCGGCGAAATGTTTTGCCATATAGCCAAAAGCCTACGCCGATCAAGCTTGAGGGAATTGTTGAAGGGCATTCGTGTGAGAGGGAAGAATATTGTCGGTACCATGTAGCCTGGCAAGATGGCTTTCAGATTATCGGTCAGAGAAGCCAGCGAGTTGCGCAGAGTGTCATTGATAGGAACCAGAGAAGGTTTGCCTTCGCCCTGACAAACGTTCCCATGGTCACTCTTTTCGTTAAAGCTGACGAAGGCAGCAAGCATCTCTCTGCCGTCTCGTTTTATCACGTCGACAGCAGCATGTTCTGCGCCAGCCAGCAGACGTTTGACGTGGTGCTCCGTCTCCGCGGTATCAAGGCGCTGACCACGCAGCTTGACTTGAGTGTCGCGGCGGCCGAGGTATTCAATCATGCCAGTGTCGATATTGTATCGTCCAAGATCTCCTGTCTTGTAGAATCTGTATCCTTCTCGTGCCGGCGAAGTGGGCAGTGGAAGCCAGTCAGCGGCATTGAAGAAGGCAGCCTGTGTCCTTTCCACGTCGTTGAGGTAGCCACGCGCTAAGGAATCAGAGCGAACAACGATCTCGCCAACACAGCCAAGGGGCGCAAGGCGTTGAGGGCTATCGATATCCGTGATCCAGCAGGTAATGCCAACATGCTGGACGCCCCGGCCGATAGTGGCAGGCATCTCATCCTCAGAGGCAAAGACGTGTGTTGAACAGAACATCACGGTCTCGGAAGGCCCGTAAGCGTTGACGAGCCTGTCCACACGGCTGTACCACTTGATGAGGCTCTCTCGAGTCGGCGGCTCACCGACAAGAACCAATGTCTTGAGGGATGGGATGTGGTCTGGATTGAGCGTCTTGGCGAACGAAGTCGTGAACATGGCTGTGTTGACGTTGTTGGCGCGGATAAAGTTTGACATGTCAGACAGACGCTCAGCATCGGATGGCATGAAGAGTGTGCTACCAAACATGAGCGCACCAAAGATCTCGGCAATGCTGACGTCAAAAACGAAGCTCGAGAATTGCAAGACGCGGCTTGACGGGTTCAAGTCGTAACCTTCCACGGAGGCAGAGCCACGCACACTGACACAGGCAGCTGCATGTTGGACGACAATACCCTTCGGAGTGCCGGTTGAGCCGGAAGTGAAGAGAACATATGCAGTCGATTGTGGTGAGACTCTTGGAAGGGCCAGGTTCGCCGCGTTATTGCCAGAGAAGATCTCCGAAGCTGCGTCAAGGTGGATAACCGTTTTCGCCATGTCGCGGCAAGAACCCATCATGGATGACGATGTGAGCAAAAGGTCAGCGCCAACTTGCTGTACAATTGCCTTGCGCCGCTCGACTGGGTGCGAGGGCTCAAGTGGCACGAATGTTCCCCCAGCTTTCATTATGCCGAGCATGGCGACGACTGCCAGCGGTGATTTGTCCATGCAAACCGGGACCCTCGTCTCGGGGCGAACGCTGAATTGGCCGATCAGGAATTGGGCCAGTTGAGTTGACATTCGGTCCAGGTCAGCGTAGCTCAAGCTACCACCAGCGCTTGTAACAATGGCATCACGGCGAGGATTAGAAGCAGCCCAGCGGGAGAGGCCGTGGTGCAGGCAAGAATCCGCTGCACCCTCGTCCGTTGAGAACGTACGGCTGGGATTCTGATTCCAAAGCCGTACAGTCTCCAGGTCCCTGGGTCCGAAAATCTCAACATCGCTGAGCGGTGTGCCGATCTTCGCCTCATCTCCAAGTTGCTTCACGGCGTTCTCAAATTGCTGGCACAGCGCCTCCATTTGCGCCGCTGATATTGAGCGCGTGTCGTAGGTCGCAGCAACTTCGACGTTGCCATTATCACCAAGCACACATTGGAAGACAAGCGGGTAGGTGTAATAGCTTTGGTTGTCATCCATGGTTTTATCGGCAATGTCAAGAGCCATATCGTTTCTCTTTTGGTCGGATCCGTCCAGCGATTGCTGGTCGAGTTTTGGCTGGACGATGAGGAGATTATGGAAGTTGCTGGGTTCCGAGCTGCCAATTAGCCTCGAAATGTTGTGTAAACCGATGTGTTCATAGGGTACGATGGCATTGGTCTGGCTTTGGATCTTGGACAGGTAATCGCCCACCGTGGTGGTCTTCCTGTCTCCAAGGCGCACGCACACAGGTACGGTGGCAATGGTAGGGCCCAGGATCCCCAAGATGCCAGGAATGGAGGCATCACGGCCCGAAACAGTTGCACCAAATACAACGTTGTCGCTGTCATCATGGTCGCTGTTGAGGTGTCTGTCCAGCACCAGTGCCCACGAAGCG
The DNA here is from genome assembly GCA_001189435.1 of Tolypocladium ophioglossoides CBS 100239. Lineage (NCBI taxonomy): Eukaryota > Fungi > Ascomycota > Sordariomycetes > Hypocreales > Ophiocordycipitaceae > Tolypocladium > Tolypocladium ophioglossoides. Next base: position 121,286 of record LFRF01000046.1, on the reverse strand, counting down.
CGTAGAAGGTTGGCGGTGGTAATGCCAGATGAACGATGTGTACCTGGTACGCGGAGAGAGTGTGTTATCGTTCCATCTGATCGCACATCGGCTGGCGTCGCACGAACCGTGGCGGGAAATTTGGATGTGTTGGCGCCCTGCAGCTGCGATGTCCAGAACGAGCGTGCCTCATCGTCACCAGTGGCCAGGGTGTGCTCGATGTAATTAGCGAAGGAGTAGGCTGGGCGTGCTGATGAGAGGTCTTGGGCATAATAGGCGCGCTGCAGCACGTCCAACATCTGACTTAGTGTCCAGCCGTCGTAGATGGAGTGATGAATCTCCCAGATCAAGTATGTCAGGCCAGTTTCCCGGGCACGAATCATCGTGTACGTAGACAAGGTACTACCATATGAAGCATGCGAGACTGGCCTCGAGAGGCATTCACTGAGTGACTCGCCTCGGGGCGGTTGCCAGACTAGCTCTTCATCAAGGACGACTTGAATCTGGCGCCCTTGGGAAGCCGAGGTGATAATGCGAGTGCGCAGGTTGGAGCAGGAGGCCACCATCGTCTCCATAGCAGATCGAAAGCGACCAACATTGATAGTTTGTGGCAGCGTGATAACAAAGCGGCCCATGTAGGAGCCTCGCTGCTTCTCTGCAAGAGCTAGCATGCCTTCTTGAAGAGACGAGCAAGGGAAGGCATCTTGAACGAGGCTGCTGCTGACTCGGCATTGTCTGACGGCTTCGTCGATAACTTGTTGCTTTGCCGCTTCCTCGCCCTGAGGTAAGGCAAGCATGCTGAAGGCTGGAACACTCGGCACCTCAGCCTCCACTGCAGCGTCTTCCATCACGCACGCGACTTCTGCCATCTCAGCTAGTCGGGGGCTCGCAAAGATCTTCCCAACGGTAATCTCAATGCCACGTTGAGCGGCCTTGGAAACCAACTCAATAGCCACGATGGAATCGCCGCCGATCTTGAAGAAATTGTCTTGCCTTCTGATCTGCTCCGGGTCACCGACTCCAAGCACTTGTGCCCAGATGGCCCTCAGTCGTTCCTCCATGCTTGTCAATGCTGCCTCGTAGCCGGGAGTCGTCGTGTTGATGGCTGCGAACGACACCACTGATGACTCTTCAACCGTAAGTGCATCGATTGCCCGTAGCAAGCCGGATTTGCTTGGATGCCCAGTCGAGGCCACGGTGGGCATGGCGCTGGCTTTGACTAGAATGAAGTCTTGTGGCACCATGTGAGCCGGGAGCACCGCCTCCAAATCTTGGACGAGGTCCCCTAATTTTGAGCGCAGACGCTCCGTAAGGGATGATATCTGAACAAAGAACCCCTCCCCTGCTGGATTCAATGGAGGTTCACCTGCATCGTCACTAACGCCGAGGAAAGCAGTCAATCCGCCCTTCTTGGTTCTGGCAACGACAACCTGCTTGATGTCGTCTGGTACAGCCTCACGAATACGCTGCTCCGTGTTGCCCGAACTCAAATGGCCAATCAACGTAATAGTGCCATCTTGACTGTACTTGGCATAATATCCGGTTTTGAGGCAGTGCTGATCGACAGCCGCTCCAGAGCTGAGCGCTTTGTGCCACTCAGCGTCTCGGATATCGTCTTCCGACATGAAGGCCTTGGCTGTCTCCTCTTGGTCGTTGACGTAGCACTGGGCGAGGGAAGAGCTTTGAAGAACAAGTTCGCCGGCACATCCAATTGGTGAAAGGAGCTGATGATTCATGGGGTCGACAATCCAGCACTTGGTATCGCCAATGGGGCGGCCAATGGTTCCGGCAGAATTGTGTGTGAGTTCATGCATGGTGTTGAAGCCTCCAGACTCTGGAGCAGACCAGCCACCTATCAGTCTTCGACCTTCGGGCCCCTTTTTCAGCCACTTTGCCAGCGTTTCGTATCGCACATTAACGCCTGATAATACTAGATTCCGAAGATTTGGAACATCGCTTGGAAGAAGTCGCGAGGCATCATGAGCAGACAGCATGGCCCAATTTACGTCCGCCTGATTGATGAATCTGACGAGGTCACTGTCGGATTGGGTGGAGGACTCTGGAATACAGACTGTCGCTCCAGACACCAGAGGAGCCATGATCTCGTTGATGAAGAGGCAAGAACCGCCGGTGGAGAGGAGTGCCACTCGGTCATTCGCTCCGAGCCCCAGATGTTGTGATAGTTGGAGCTGTCCAGCGCAGGCAGCGTGGTGTTGCATGACGACTCCTCTTATGTTCTCTTCGCCATGTTCCGGAATAGTGAATACGACGTACGCAGGGTCGTGTGAAGTAATCTTCACGTCGGGCTGGCCGTCCGTGCCAAGTTGTGATCCATCCTCCTGAACGAGGCTCTCCGCCGATAATTCCACCATGTGATCGACAAGTGACGCATATTGAATCGGCACATGTCTTGGCAAGCAGAGGATGGAGCGTGCGCCAGTGTCGATAATGGCTTGCTTGACATGCTGGCCCTGTGCTCCCCAGTCAAGTGTGACAAAGGCACCACCCAGGTTATTGATCGCGAGCATGGCAATTGGAGTCCAGAACGACTTTTCGAGACAGATTGGGACGACATCTCCGCGCCGCACAATGTCTTCGCGCCGAAGAAAACTAGCCAGGCTTTTGGATGTAGCCACGAGTTGCTTGTAAGTCAGCGTTCCGTCCCAAGAGTGAACTGCCGGTGAGTTGGGGTGGATTAAGGCTTGCTGTCTGACGAGCTCCGGGAACGTAGCAGTAACAGACGACTGCAGGTGGCTCTTTGCGCGAACTGCTTGATAATGGGTGTTCCAAGCGATGGCCTGCTGGAGATCCATCTTTCCAGCTAGCGAGACATCACCAACCGCCTTGTCCCCGTCAGAAAACTCAGTGAGCTGGTGAACGACATGCTCGAATTGCTCGGCCATGACAACTAGCTGTGACTCTTCTAGATAGGCAGTATCGTATATAAGATGCAGTTGAACGTCCTTGTTGGACAAATGTCCCTGGACGACAAGCGGGTAGGTGAAGTAGTTACCGATTGTGGACTCTCCCGCGGCCGCAGTCTCATCGCCACTGACCAGCTTCATGACGGCATTTTCCGAGCCCCGACTTTGATCTGCAGCCACGATGTGCTTTGGCTGAATGACTAGCAAGGTCGAGAATTCCGTGGCAGCTTTCGTGCCGGGGCTCAGACGTGCGATTCGCTGCAAGCCATACTGCTCGTGCTCAACCATCTCGGTAGCCTGGCGCTGAACGCCTCTGAGATAGTCTGCAATGCGCTGGCGGCGATCAAGGCGGATCCGCACCGGCACAGTCGCGATAAGAGGTCCTGCCATTTTCTCTATGCCAGCCACTGGTGCCTGTCTCCCGGAGACGGTTGCGCCGAAGCAAATGTCAGAAGTATGGTCAGATAGGGTGGCTAAGACGAGAGCCCAAGCTGCACGGAGGACAGTCGCCTTGACGACATCAGCCTGGATGATGTCAGGGAAGGTGATGGTCCGGGCAACTGTCCGAGTCGTGGAGGTCACGGAACGTCGGATGGAAGGTGGGAATGACGCTTTGGTGGCTTTGTGTAGTTGCGTCTTCCAGTAGTCGGCTGTGGCATCTTTGGTCAAGTTCATCGCGTATCGAATGAAGCCCGAGTAAGGAACCAGACGAGGCGCATTCTCGTCGCTCGTCGCTGGTACAAAGGCTTGGTCGTAGGCCTGATTCAATGCGTCCATCATGAGATTCATAGTCCAACCATCGTACACAGAATGGTGGATATCCCAGACAAAGTAGTAGTCGTTGCGGTTCTCACCTTGCTGGAGGTCTCCTTGAACAAGGGCATATCGACTCAGGGGCGACCCATATGTCATTTTGATGTTTTTAGTAGCTTTCAAGTAAGAGGCCAAGCTCAGGCCCTCAGCGGGCTGCCAGTGCAAACCGTCCTCGATAACAGCCTGCAAGCTGCCGCCTGATGGGTGTCGTATAATTCTGGTTCGAAGATTGCTGCATAGTCTGATTACTGACTCCCACGCGATCTTGAAGCTGGCGATATCCACGTGGGTACCCAGGCGATAGGAGAAACGAGCAATGTATGAACCAGGTTGCTTGACCGAAAGGGCCATCAGGCCCTCCTGGAGAGAAGTGCATGGATATGCATCCTCGACCTCGCTTCCACTAGGCAGACCGCATTGCTCCCGGACAAGTGATATGAGGTTTTTGGGGTCCACAGTAGACGGTAGCAGGGTCCATGGCTCGGGAGCAAGAGATCTCAAAGCCTCTGAACTTGAACCGGTGTCGTCCAAAAATGTAGCCACTTCGGCAACCTTGAGCAATCTCGGGTCATCAAAGACGTTTCCAACTGTGACGAGAACGCCATGTTCTCTTGCGATAGTTGTCAGCCTGATGGCTGCGATTGAGTCGCCACCAAGGGCAATGAAGCTGTCGTCACGTCCGATATTAGCGGCGGGGATGTCCAAGATCTCTGCCCAAATCTTCTGAAGTAAAGTCTCCATTGGCGTCTCAGGTGCACGTTTCAGCTTGTCCACAAATGAATAACGCATTAGCGTTTCGTTTGTCATCTGCGTAGCCATGTCGCGCAATTTGTTGCGGTCAATCTTGGTTGACGTGATAAAGGGCATGTAAGAGCACGGCACAAAGAGAGTCGGGACCATGTACCGCGGCAGAGCGATTCCAAGCTGGCCGATCATGGCGGTGATCCGAGCCTGCAGAGCAGCAGTGACAGGGAGGAACATGTCTGCGGCAACGTTGCCCAGGTCGGGGTCGAGATCCACGCCAGCCGTTCTAGAGTCGTGACTGGAGCAAAAGAATGCGACAAGTTTGGCACCGGCAGAGCTGCCGCCTGAAGATGCCGGGCTGTTGACCAACACCACCACAACCTGCGGTGCATTGTCCAGGCAAAGGCGAACGTGGTGCTCGACCTCGCCGAGCTCGACTCGCAACCCGCGAATCTTGACTTGCGTATCCTTGCGGCTGCAGAACTCGATGGTGCCGTCAGGGTTGTAGAATCCAAGATCACCAGACTTGTAAAACCGACTCCAATTGGGGTCGGTTCGGCGAGGGGCCCAAGCAGGGAGCATTTCACCTCTAATGATGGTAGCTTGTGTGCTGGCAGGGTTGGCGAGATACTCTCTTGTGATGGTAGGACCCTGGATGACGATCTCGCCGACACATCCAGCAGGGACGCGCCGGTACGGGTTTTCGGCATCGACAATCCAACAGAAGCCGCCGACAGGTTTACCAACAGTAATCGATGACTCTTCGAGTGAGGTCCACTCTTGAAGCGTACTGAAAACACAAGTTTCGGCAGGGCCCCAACCATTTACCAGGCGGACTTTGCCGAACCATGTCTGGAGAATATCCCGTCCCACAGCCTCGCCCGCCAAGAGCACCAACTCTAGGCAAGGTACTTGTTCGGGAGAAATAGTTCGCACGAACGCGGGAGTCAGGAACGCCCAGTTGATCTTCATGTTGCAAATGTACTGGGTCAGCCGGTTCATTCTATCATGCTCAGACGGGATACAGATGCAAGCCCCAGTGATTAGTGGTGCAACGATTTCTCCGATGCACAGGTCGAACACGAATGCAGCAAACTGCAGCATCTTTACCCGCGGAGTCAGGCCTAGGCGCTTTGCGATGGCTGTCTGGCTAGTAGCAACGGCGCCGTGTTCCATAACGAAGCCCTTGGGAACGCCAGTGCTACCAGAGGTGAAGAGCACGTAAACGGTGTTGTGAGGCTTTACGTCGGCGGGAGGTGGGGATTCACTCCTCTCTGTTGAACTCATTGAACCCACGGTACTCGCAGCGGCAGATAGCTTGGCGTCGAGCTCTGGCGACACGTCGAGAACGGTCTCAACGAGGCCATCTAGAAGCTTTCTGTTCTGAGAGGATACCAGTGCAAGCTTCGCCTTGGTCTGTCCAATGACCTGTTGATGCCGTGTTGTCGGATGCGAAGGGTCAAGAGGGACCCATGCGCCACCCGCTTTGTTGATGGCCAAGATCGAGACAAAGTACCATACCGACTTCTCAAAGCACACGTGGACAAGTGTTTCTGGTCTGACGCCATGATCATGATATAAGAAATGGGCGAGCCTATTGGCGGCATGGTTAAACTCTCTGTAAGTTAGTTCTCCATCCCAGGCCTGAATTGCTGGTGCATCGGGTCGCAGGAGCGCCTGATTCTCGATTAAGTTGTGGATGCAAGCCGATTGAATGACGGGAGGATCCTCGTTGTTCCACTCATCAAACTGTTTGATGTCTTCAGGTCCGATGAGATCAAGCTGCGAGAGAAGTCTAGACTCGCTGTTGTGGCCATGCAAATCCTGGGAAGAGTTGTTCACGAGCTGCGTGACGGCTTGTTTAAAGTGCCCAAGGATTTGCTCAACCTCCACCAGCGACACGGCGGAGGACGAATACGTGATCGTCACGTTGATCTCGCCACCAGTCTCCGGCAAATGGCATTGGAACACCAGGGGATATGTAAAGAAGTCTCTTTCGGCGGCATCCTCGTCTTCGCCATCTTGTCTGACTTGGGTGAGCACAGGTTCTTCAGCGTCCTGTCCGGTGAACAGATCGTTGGAGGCCAGCTTGGGGGGATGTACAACTAGCAGTGTGCGGAAGTCGCACGCCTTCTTTGCCTCTTCGCTCAGTCTCGAAATGCTCTGCAAACCAAACTGCTCGTGCATGATTAGATCATTGCTTTGTGACTGGATCTCTTGAAGGTACGCAGCAACCGAGATGGACGGGTCGACGCGGATTCGTAGCGGGAGAGTAGTGACAGCCGGTCCTACGATCCCCTCGATGCCAGCCACCGGAGCGTTGCGCCCGGATACAGTCGTGCCGAAAACAACATCTTGCTCGCCCCCGACGCCGTCTGCGCCTGCGTGAACCGAGACCACAAGAGCCCATGCAGCACGCATGAGTGAGGCTTGAGTGGCTACTGTGGATCTCATAACTCCATTAGATGGCGTAGGCGGAGACACCGTAAAGGACGACTTGAGCGAAGCATCCGTACGAGTCTTCCGATCACCGGGACGGCTTAGATTCTGTCGGGGGAAGTTTGTCTGCCGAGCACCCTTTAATACGGACCTCCAATACTCTGCACCCTCCGCTCGAGTACGCTCAGTGTGGGCGACGAAGTTTGCATATGACGTATGTCGCGGAAGCACGTGTTGACTGGTTGGGTCGCCGTACGCTCTAAGGAACTTGTCGCGAACAAGATCGAGAGACCATCCATCGTAAACGGCATGATGTACCGTCCAGATGAAGAACTTGTCGCTGCTCTTGGTAGAGGTCAGGAGGCCGTAGCGTGACAGAGACGTACCGTACCGCATGTGCTCGTTCTTGTCGTTCTCGAGATACGCCAGAAGCCTCTCGTTGACATCATCGCCATGGTCGCTGATGACGTTCCATCTTACTGCTTCATCAAGCACGACTTGAATGGCGCGGCCATCATTGAGAGACACTATGCGAGTTCGGAGGATTGGTACGTCGGCAATCACCCTCTCCCAGGCGGCGCAGAATCGGCCAACGTCCACGTCTCTTCCAAGTCGGAAGGGCATGCGTGCAATGTACGTTCCAGGTTGCTTCTCCGTCAGTGCCATCATTCCTTCCTGAAGCGAGGTGCAGGGCAAGGCATCAACGATGTCGGGCATCGGCTGTACGGGGGGCTGCATGGCTCTGTGCAGTATTCCCTTGACTGTATCCACAGAGACGACATCTTGCAGGAGGGAGAACGGCTCAATGGCTGCAATGGCCTCTTCACTGCCCAATTCTCCTTCTTGATCCATGGCAACACATGCCCGGGCCATGTCCTTGAGCTGTAGATTCTTGAAGATTGTCGAAACGTGAAGGTTGAGGCCCGCGTCCCTGGCCGCCGTAACGAGGCGAATTGCTGAGACAGAGTCGCCGCCAACCTGTAAAAACCCGTCGTTCCGGCCTATCGCTTCGCGAGGGATGCCCAGTCCGGTTGACCATAGAGACTGGATCGTCATTTCGACCTCGGTTGCGGGGGGCTGCTTGAGCGTCTCGCCGGTGTTTGCGGTGGTGGCAGAGTATTGAACCAGGTCTTCCCATGGTAGAGCTCGAGCCAAGTCTTGCAGACGGCGAGTGTCCATTTTCCCAGCAGTATTTAATGGCATTGCTTTAACAGGAAGAAGAAGGTCCGGAATCATGTACTCTGGTAGCTCGAGCGTGAGTTCGTGGACAAGGTTGCGAATGGTCACCCGGAGCTTTTCATCCACCGGGAGCAACAAAGTGCTGTCTGGGTCGCTGTCGTAGGCCATGTCGCTATATTCACTGGGGTCGAAGCGAATAAATGCAGCCAGTTCGGCAGCACCGGTGACTTTGACATCCTTGGGCAAGGTGACTGCGACTTGTGTCTCGATGCGCGTGGAATCTTGGTCGCCTCCAGACAGGGCCGCCACTATCTGATGTTCAATTTCTCCTGGTTCAAGACGCTGACCACGAAGCTTTATCTGGGCGTCTCGGCGACCCAGGTATTCGAGCTTTCCTTGCGCCGTGTATCGAACCAGGTCACCGGTGCGATGGACGCGGGAGTTGGTCCCGTCTCTTGGCAGCCAAGAAGGCGTGACGAAAGCGGCATCCGTTTTGACCTGGTCATGCAGATATCCTTCTGCAAGGCCTGGGCCTTGAATAACTAGTTCGCCCGCGCACCCGACTGGCGACAGTGCGTCGACGTCGTCGGCCATAGTAACCCAGGCGCGGCAGCCCACAGCCTTTCCAATGACTGCAGTATCGGTAGGCGAATTGATCCGGTGATGGACGGTAGCGACACAAGCCTCGGTTGGGCCGTATGCATTAAAGAGCGTGACGCTCGGCAGCCACGTCTCGGCGTTCTCCTTTCGAACAGCTTCGCCGCCCAAGACCAGTACTTCTAGTGTCGGTACCTCCTGGGGTTGAATCGTTGTCGCAAACGTCGGCGTGAACAGGGCCCAGTTCGTCCGCGACTCTGACATGTAGCCTGCCACGAGGCCATTAAGCCTGATGTTGTCTGACGGCACAGTAACGCAGCCACCCGCAATCCATGTACCAAAGATTTCGAGTATGGAGGCGTCAAATACAAAAGAGGCAAAGTTAATGGCTCGAGTAGATGGGGTCATAAGGAAGGCAGTAGCTTGAGCAGTTATCGCAGAGCAAGCTGCTCGGTGAGACATGACGACGCCCTTGGGTTTGCCAGTACTACCAGAGGTAAACAGCGTGTAGGCTGGAGTAGAGGGGGTGACAGAAGGCAGGAGGCTCATGTTGAGAATGGACATGCTGCGGCGTTTCAGAGTCTTCATGAAGCCGTTGGAGAGGAAAACGACATTGGCCTCTGCGCAACCGTGCTGCTCGAGGATTTTTTCTGAGAAGTCATTGTAAGTTTCGGGAGTTGCCAACACAATCCGCGCCCCCGTCTCCTTGATGATTTGCGCGCGGCGATCGATAGGATGGCTTGGGTCCAACGGCACATAGCCAGCGCCGGCCTTCATCACCGCAAGCATAGCAACCAGCGCCAGACCAGACTTCTCGAAGCAGATCGGGATCAGCGCGCCACCGACGCCAGCTTCTACAACTAAATGACGCGCGAGAAGATCAGCCATCTCGTTTAGCTGCGAGTACGTGAGAGTGAGATCCCACGCATGGATAGCTTCGGCATCCGGGCGCGCTATCGCCTGTCTCTGTACCATATCGTGCAAGCATATGTCCAGCTGCTTTGGAGGGATGGACGTTTGCGCAGTCCACTCACGAATAGCCTGTTCGTCCTCGCTACCAAACAACGTGATCGAGTCAACAGTAAGCTTTCCAAGACTCTCATGAGAAGAGGCGAGAGAGGTGAAGGCGTTACGGAAGTGGTTTGTAACCATGTTCATCATTGTCGCGGATATGTTAGAGGCATCGTAGTGAACGTCGACCACAATTCGGTCCGTATGCATAGAGCACTCCATGGTAATCGGGTACGACCGCAAGGTATCATCATGAGCATCCTCGCCAGACGTCACATTCGAGACTTGACCAAGGAGGCCGCCATCGTCTTCGTTCAGCGACTCATCGCCAGTAGCCTGTACAACAAGCAAGGTCTTGAAGGAACACAGCTTCTTCGCCTCGGCACCGAGCTCTCGTATCTTGAGAAGGCCAAATTGCTGATGCGGTATCATGTCAATGGACGAGCGCTGTACATTGTGTAGCCAGTCATCTAGGGGAGCATTGCCTTGAACTTGGACGCGGACAGGCACCGTCGCAAACGTTGGTCCTACAATGTTCTCAATCTCGGGCACAGGGGCGTTGCGACCAGAAACTGTGGCGCCAAACACCACATCCTTGGTATCTGCATGGGCAGAAAGCGTCAAAGCCCAGGCAGCGCGGAGAAGGCTGCTTGTAGTAACGCCTCTGTTGGAGTTGGGTGGCAGAGGCAATTCTCTGCGGAGGCGATTCCACGTCGCCGTTGATGGCTGTTGGCGGGGGCTTTGTGGGAATACAAAGAGTTCAGAGCCCACACTTTGGTCACGCCAGAAATTGGCCGAAGCCGAAGAGTCGCAGTTACTGACAAGGTATTTGATGAACCGGCTGAATGGCGCAGTATCTTGTTCGTCAGATGGGATGCCGTCATAAGCAGCCATGACCGATTCAATCAGAAGTTTAGAGCTCCAACCGTCATAGATCGCATGGTGGAGCGTGAGAACCAGGTATCGATCCTTCTGGTCCTCCGTGACAATTATGGCATAGCGAACCAGTGGCGTGCCGTAATTCATGGGCTCAGCCTTGCATCTGGCAATATATTGCTTCAGACAGGTTGCGTACTGCCAGTTCGGGCCGCCGTCATCGAGCACTGCCTGCAAAGTCTGGCCCTTGACCATGACAAGTCGCGTTTTGAGGATTGCTTGCTTGCGATGTGTTGATTCCCAGGCCACCCTGAGCTTGTCAAGGTCCACGGATGGGGGAAGACGGAAGACGTTGCGGGCGACGTAAGCACCGTCAGTCTGAAGTGACAAGCTCATAATTCCTTCCTGCAACGATGTTACAGGGTAGACATCTAGCACTTTTTCGCGTTGCACAAGGCATTGTCGAGCAGCTTCTTGCTTCACAAACTCAATGTCGTCAAGGCCGAATGGAAGAAGAGAAAATGGTGCGGCGTCGTAACCACTCTCCAACAACTCGTCCTTGATTAGCGTAGCAGATTTTGCCATATCGCGAAGGGTAGGGCAGTTGAATATTGAGACAACGCTCAGAGTGATGCCATTCTCTTGTGCTGAACCGACCAGCCTCATAGCGCCAATTGAGTCGCCACCCATGCGCACAAAACTGCTGTCGAGGCCAATGGATTCGGTCGACACTCGTAGCACAGTAGCCCAGAGGCTTTGCAATCTCCTCTCCATATCCGTCTCTGGAGCTTGCGTCTCGGCGTCACTGATATCAAGGGCATACGCCTCCCATAGCTCGGACAGATGCAATCCTGAAGCTAGGCTTCTTAGCATCCTGCGGTCTGCCTTTGTGCTTGCCATAGTGGGCACAAAGTTAAGAGGGATATAGAGCGATGGAATCATGTAGGAGGGAAGAGCGTTCTCGAGACGTGCCACCACAGTCGATAGATGCTTCTTCTCCTCCGATGTGAGCTGTCGAAGAACAGTCGCTTCTTCCTCCGCCGAGACATTGGCGCGCACATCGTCATCGGAGCAGATAAATACCGCGAGAGAATCATCATTTTTGTCAAGTTGACCTGAGGACTTGATGATATCGGCGACAATATGTGGTACGTCTGGCAGGGCAGCTCGCAGATGCTCTTCAATATCACCGAGTTCGATCCGCTGTCCGTGCAGCTTGATCTGCGTATCCTTGCGGCCGATGTACTCGAGTTCACCTTGGGCACCATTGTATCGCACCAAGTCGCCGGTGCGATACATTCTTTCACCAGCAGAAGCGGCATTTTGGAGAGCCCACGCCGGGGCCGCAATAAATGCGGCGTTGGTCTTCTCGTCGTCGTCCAAGTAGCCCTTCGCTAGACTAGGTCCTTGTCCCAGCAACTCTCCCACGCACCCAATCGGTGCGAGTTGGGTGCAGTCCTCCGGATCAACAACCCAGACACGGTAGCCAACGCCACGGCCAATAAGGGAAGCTGTCTCCGGAGTCTGTACTCTGTTGGCCGTGATGAGCACACAGGCCTCTGTCGGGCCATAGGCGTTGACAATCTTAACACCAGCCTTGAGCCATGGGCCAACGATGTTGGAAGTGAGAGCATCGCCTCCTATCACCAGTGTCTCTAAGGTAGGCGCTCTCAACGGAGAGACAAGCTGGGCCAGGATGGGGGTCAGGAGGGCCCAGTTCACCTTTGAGGCCGTCATGAAGTCTGAAAGAAGTTGTGGGTCCATGCGTTGAGCCTCGGTTGGAATGCAAACAGTGCCGCCGTATGAGAGGGTAGCGATGATCTCTGAGATGCTTGCATCGAACACATGAGAAGCGAATTGCAGCGCACGAGTCCTGTTGCCCCGAGTAGAAGCATAGCCATGGGGCTCGTGGTGTGTTTGCATTGCCGTGCAGAGCGCTTCGTGGCTCAACATAACACCCTTTGGCTTTCCTGTGCTGCCGGACGTGAATACGATGTAAGCCAGATCATCCGGTGTGGCCTTTCTTTGAACGACAAACGAGGTTGCGTTTCGGTGAAGTTGCTCGTCCAACCGCGCCGACACAGTCACCACTACCTTAGTCATGCCCTCTGAGGCCGCGGCACCCAGCGAGGAGCCCAAAAGAATGTCGGTTGACAGTTGGCCGATCATTTCCTGTCGACGCTCCCTGGGATGCTTAGGATCGAGAGGCACAAACGCGGCGCAGGCTTTGAGGACAGCCAGGACCGCAACAATATACCAAGCCGTGTGTTCGAAACACAGAGGCACCATGCTGCCAGGACCAATGTCAGCGATGCTGCAAATATGAAGAGCAAGACGTTCAGACGCAGCGTCCAATTCAGCATAAGTCCAGCTTCGGCTGGAGCCTTTTTTGTCTCCATCGGGCGCTGAGAAAATGGCTTCGGCGTTCGGATATTCCAGGACAACTTGAGAAAAAGTCTCAGGAATTGTTTTTTTGAGAGGCTTCATATCTCTAGCAGCTTCGTGGTTCCATTTGACGACCTGGGCCTCATCTTCGGGGGGAAGTAATGAGAGATCTTGGGTAGCTCGTGCTCCCTCCAACTTCACCATCTGTCCAACCACGAAGCTGAACTGCCGGCAGATGGCTTCGGCATGACATCTAGGCAGAACACTGGGATCAATGGTTGCTTGTAGTGTAATACTTTCGTCTTCATGCAAGAGGCACTCCATGACAAGGGGGTATACATGGTATCCTTCATGCTCCTCGATAGTGTGCATGATTTCAATTCCCAGGTGGTTCTCGTAGCGATGAGCGGGCTGAATAACTAAGAGATTTTGAAAGTCGCACGCTGCGCGAGCTTGGCTACTCAGACGAGCAATGTTCTGGACTCCAAAGTGCTCGTGAGAGATTATGTCGTTCGATTGTGCCTGTACCGCGGACAGCAGCTCGGAGATGGTCCGCCCTTCGCCTCGCGAGGGGATGCGCATGCGAACAGGCAATGTTGCCAGTGTAGGACCAAGGATAGTGTCAATTCCCGCAACAGGCGCGTTGCGACCCGAAACAACGGTTCCGAAGACGACCTCCGGAGACTCAGACCATCTCGAGAGGACAACTCCCCAAGCAGCGCCTAGAACCGTGGAGATAGTGACCTCAGAGGTAGCACGGCGCGCTGAATCAATGCTATGATGCAAAACTTCGTGTTGCGCAGGCTTCGAGGATTGGTTAAGGATTTTCTTCGGGGTTGGAAAGTGTACCAGAGCCTCCCCATGTCCGGAAAGCTCACGACTCCAGAATGCCTCTGATTTTTCGGCGCTCGATTCCAAGACGAACTTGACATAGTCATTGAAAGCACTGATCTGCCCTTGGCTAGCCTCGACGAGCTCTACTTCATTGTAGAAGCGCATGAGCATATTAAACATCTGTGGCAAGCACCAGCCATCGTAGATGGAGTGATGAACGGTCCACACAAAGTACGAGCTGGCGCCCTCACGCACCATACCTTGACGGGAAAGTGGCAAGCCATGCATCATGGGCGCCTTCTTTTCTCTTTCAATGAACGCTTTCAATGGTCCCTGTCGGTCTTCGTTCTTGACATTGTGCTCTTGCCAAGAAACTGGCTCGCGAAGCACAACTTGAATCATCTCGCCAGAACAGACCACAATGCGAGTGCGCAATGTGTCGCACTGCATAACAGTATTCTCCCATGCCCGTTGGAACCGCTGCATGTCGATGTCGGCAGGCAGTTTGAAGACATTTCGCGTCGTGTAGGATCCAGCCTTCTCCTCCGCGAGAGCCATCAGGCCTTCCTGGAGGGGCGTGCAGGGGTAGGCATCCTCGACGATATCTTCAGGCACGCCGCAAAGCTGTCCCGCTTGCTCTTGGATGGCATGGCGAGTTCTCTCTGAAAGAAGACTGAACGGAGCGATGGCTATTTTCGAGCCCTGGTTGAAAGAGTGGTGGCCAGATTGGCCAGGCTCAGCTTTCACTGCCATACTAGACAGTCTCGGGTCGTCAAAGATATCCTTGACGCTGAGAAGAATTCCTTCCTTTCTAGCCATGGTTACAAGCCTAATTGCTGCTATAGAATCGCCGCCCAGCCTGAGGAAGCTGTCGTCGCGACCGATTGCAGTCTCTGGGTCTTCGATGTCCAGCACCGCAGCCCAAAGGCCTTGCAGCATCTTCTCCATCTCGGTTTCTGGAGCCCGTTTATAGCCATTGTCAATACTTTGCAGGCTATAGAAAGCCAGACGGTCACCAGTGATGGCACGAGCGATGTTTGCAAGGGTGGTACGGTCAATCTTTGTGGCAGTGACCGTGACCATTTGTCGCATGGGCACAAAGATGCTGGGTACCATGTATGGAGGCAGGACAACAGCAAGGCTGCTGATGAGAGCGGCGATAATCTCTCTCAGATCATTCGTCATCGGCATGAGGAGCTTGTCTGCGAGTTCATATATGTCTCCGTCGCGCGAAGCCACCGTATAAGTCTCCCCAGAAAGGCAGAAGTACATGGCGAGCGCCGTGGCCCCCTTTTTGTGTTCGAACACAGATACAGCAATCTCGCTGGCCCGAGGGAGCGAGGCTCGTATATGATGCTCAATCTCGCTCAACTCAATTCTGAAGCCCCTGACCTTGACCTGCGTGTCCTTGCGACTGACGAACTCCATACTGCCATCCTGGTTATAGTAGGCGAGATCGCCACTCTTGAAGAAGCGCTGGTAGTGAGCCGTCTCGACAGGCGCCCAGGAAGGTAGCTTCGTGACCACCGCAGCAGCTGTTTTGACCGGGTCTCCGAGATATCCTTGAGTGATTGTTGGACCCTGAATGAGAACTTCGCCCACACAACCCACCGGGGCTAGGCGGGAGTGGTCATCCGGCTGGACAATCCAACAGCGACCGCCAACAGGCTTTCCAATATTCAGGGGCGAAGGACTTTGCTCGGATGGGGTAAACTCCTTGAGGCTGCTAAAGAGACATGTTTCTGAAGGGCCCCAGCCGTTGAGAAGCCGTACCCGGTGTACCCAGGTATCCAGCAGGTCTTTTGTAACGGGTTCGCCGGCAAGGAGCAGGAGTTCGATGGATGGGACATCTTCAGGTTGAATGATGCGGGCAAAAGAGGGGGTCTGGAACATCCAGTTGGCCTTCTGCTCCGCGATGAACTGTGCCAGATTGTCTTTGCGGGTCTCGTCAGATGGAATGCATATACATGCGCCTGAAACAAGTGGAAGCAGAGTTTCTCCAATGCACAAATCGAACACGTATGATGCAAATTGGAGAATGCGAACTGACGGCAGGATGCCTGTTCTCTTGGCAATTGCCTTCATAGCGGTGCTGACACCACCATGGCGCATCATCATGCCTTTAGGGACCCCGGTCGAGCCCGAGGTAAAGAGGACGTAGACGGCATGGTCTGGTGTAACGCCCGTTTTTGGTGGCTCCAGGCTGGTGATGCCTGCGTCAGTGAGCTGCTGGTCAAGAGTCGCCGTAATTTTCAGAACGCTAGAATGGAGCTGCGAGGCATAGCTGTACTGATTCGCGGATGTGAGAAGAGCGAGCGCTCGCGTTTGTTCAACAACTGCGCGGTGCCTCTTCTCGGGGTGTGAAGGGTCTAGGGTAACCCAGGCCGCGCCAGCCTTGTTGATGGCCATCATAGCCACAATTACCCACGCAGACTTCTCGAAGCAGATGGGGATCAAGCTGCCGGGCATAAGGGGATATTTTGCCACGAGGTAGTTTGCGAGGCGGTTCGCAGCAGCATCAAGCTGGGCATAGGTAAAAACGCCGTCCCATGCGGAGATGGCAGTCGCACTTGGGTCAATCCCTACTCGGCGTTCGAAGAGCGTATGGACACATTCATCCACGATTTCAGGCATTGCCTCCTTGTTCCAGTTGCTAACTTGCTCGAGGTCATGGTTTGATAAAGGATCAATTTCGCCCAGCGTTCGGGCAACAGAATCCTGGCGGGCGGATTTGTTGCCGACAAGCTGCTGGATGACGCTCTCAAACTGCCACCCGAGACTTGCAGCCTCGGGCTCGGTCATCAAGCCTGTGTCATAGGTGATGGTTACGTCAACTTCATTGCATTCGCCAAGGTGGCATTGGAAGACGAGAGGGTTGGTGAAGAAACCGCTACCATCGACGGAGAGAAACTCCGACGTCGGCTGAATGTCAAGCACCTGGTCCTTTTCGTCATGGTCCTGGAGTTTCGTCAAGCGAGGGGGATGAACGACAAAAAGGGACTGGAAGTCGCAAGCCTCGCGGGCGCTCGGGCTCATCTTGGCGATGTTCTGCAGACCAACTTGTTCATGAGGGATCATCGCGTTGGTCTGGCGCTGGATATCCTTCAAGAAGGCCCCCACAGTCTGATTTCTGTCGATGCGAACGCGAGCGGGGACAGTGGCAATGGCTGCACCGACAATGTGCTCTAGGCCTTGAACCGGCGCCGTTCGGCCTGACACGGTGTTGCCAAACACCACATCGTTCGTGTCTGTTAACCGTGCTAAGACCAAGGCCCAAGCAGCTCGCACAAGAGTAGCTTTAGTGACACCAAGGTTTGAAAAGGATGACGTTGATTGATATCGCATTGTTTGCCGCCAGTTCTCGCCGAGCCCCGATCGGGTCTTGTTCTGAGTTGTACGTGGGAATGGCGTTGGCGTGGCATTCTCAAGCTGGGCCTTCCACCAGCTTTCCGAGGCAGCATAGTCAAGGTTTAGGATGTAGCGAATGAATGAAGAGTACGGCTTGATGACTCGTTGCTGGACAAGGTCCTCCGGCGTGTTGATATTATTCAGATACGCCGTGTGGAAGGCTTCGAGCATGAGACGCATCGACCAGCCATCGTAAATGGCGTGATGCATCGTCCAGACGAAATACGTCGATCCAGACGGCTCATCCTGAACAATTGCAAATCGACAGAGGGGGGTTCCAAAGTTCATTGGAAAAGCTTTGTCTTGCGCGAGGTAGGACTTGATGTTTCCGCCGTGGTGCCACGGCTGGGGCTCATCGACAACAACTTGGACAAAGTCCTTTTGCCCAAGGCAGACAACACGAGTGCGGAGAACTGGCGCTGCAGCCTCCACGGCCACCCAGGACTGCTCAAACCTTGAAAGATCGATCGTCTCTGGCAGTTGGAAGACAGTTTGCATCACGTATGCACCGTGCTGCTTCTCGGTGAGCGCCATCAACCCTTCCTGTAGAGGTGTGCACGGATAGACATCCTGGATTCGGGCTGGTTCAGCGATTCCACACACCCGCTGCACTTCCTCGAGTAGTGCCTCTCGGGAAATTGCAAGATCCAACAGCGAGAACGGCTCGGCATCTGCACCGTCTTGACTGCTACGTGCGCCAGCGTTATCACCGTCCTCGCCCGCCAGCTCTTGGAGGGCGGTAGCCATTTGTGACAGCCGTGGAGTCTCGAACACCATGGAAACGGAGAGTTCTAGGCCTTCGCCACGAGCAGCACTGATCAGACGCATTGCGGCAATGGAGTCACCGCCAAGCTGCAAGAAGCTGTCATCGGCGCCGATTTTCTCTTCTGCAACTCCGAGGACGTCGGCCCAGAGCGACTGTAGCTGGCGCTCAAGAGCAGTAGAAGGGGCACGCTTCTCTCCACCAGTCGCTGCAAGGGAGTGGGCAGCGAACTGATCCTCGTTGAGCTCCTTTGTGATCTTTCGCAACAGCGCCCGGTCAGTCTTGCCAGACGGCACTGTCGGAATGCGCCTGAATGGCAGGAACAGGGTTGGAATCATGTAACGAGGAAGCTTTTCTGCGAGCGCAGCAACCAGCCCTGTCAGTCGAATTTGCATTTCCCTCGTGATGGGTATTAACGCCGTCGGCCCCTGCTCTGCCGTAGCTTGAGCGATCTCCGCATCGTCCAGGAGTCCCGAAGAATTGTTCATGGCGATAAAGGCAACCAAGAGCGAGTCCTGCGGATTGTCACCCATGAAGGCAACGTCAGCAACGACCTGGTCCGCGTCTTGGCACTTGGTCCGCAGCTGGTGCTCCACCTCGCTCAATTCAATGCGCAATCCACGCAACTTGACTTGAGTATCCTTTCGGCCCAGGCACTCAAGAAGGCCTTGAGAGTTGTAGCGGACCAGGTCACCTGTCTTGTAGAGCCTCCGGGAAACTCCAGGCCCCTGGTCTGGAAGCCAATCTGGTCCGTCGACGAATGCCGCCGCAGTTTTGGCTTCGTCGCCAAGATAATGACGTGCCAATAGAGGACCCTGAACAAGGAGTTCGCCAACGCAGCCCCATGGAGTCAGGCGACTGTGGTCATTGGCATTCGCGATCCAAAAAGTCGTGCCAATAGCTTGGCCAATGATCATGGGTGAGTCGGAATAATCCTGCACAGTGTACGACGAGCACACGATGCAGGTTTCCGTAGGCCCGTAGGCAAGGATCAGCTTAGCCTTGTTTGGTCCGTCACCACCGTTGTGCCATGTCTCAATGTTGTCGGTTCGGACAGGCTCGCCACCAAGCACAACCGTTTTGAGCCCCGGTACGAGCTGAGGGGTGATCAGTCGACCAACAGAGGGCGTAAGCAGTGTCCAATTCACATTCATCTTGTTCATGGCGTTGGCAAGATCATTGACACGGTCCGAGTCTGAGGGAACGCAAATGCATCCACCCTGCGTTAGAGTGACGAGAGTTTCAATGAGCGAGGCGTCGAAGACGTAAGAACAGAACTGCATGACACGAGACGCTGCGTCGAGGTTCAACGACTTGCCAAATGCTGGTGCAGCTGTCGTCAAGCTACGGTGTTCAATGACGACACCTTTTGGAACGCCAGTGCTTCCTGAGGTAAAGATGGCGTAGACTGAGTTGCTAGGTTGAACCAGCGTTGGAAGTGGCGACGATGGCAGTGGCAGGCTAGCAACGAAGCCGGCCGATATCTCGACGAGCTTCTCCGTCATCCCCTTGGACGCCTCTTGCGTGGCGGGTGCGACAAGCATGACCTTGGCCTTAGCCAGCTGACAGACTGTCCGTCGTCGGGCGACCGGGTGAGATGGGTCAAGGGGTACAAATGCAGCGCCGGCCTTCATAATGCCGAGCATCGAGATGATTGCCCAAGCTGACTTTTCAATGCAGAATGGCACGAAGTCATCAGGTCCAATGCCGACTCCGAGGGAGAGGAGATGGTGAGCAATACGGGAGGATGCCTCATCGATCTGAGCATAAGTGAAAGATCCATCCCAGGCGCAGATGGCTTCGGATGAAGCGCGAAGGGCGATTTGTTCACCGATGAGATTGTGCACCAATCCAGAGCTGCCAACAGGTGGCTCGGCATTGAGAGCTTCAATACGAGTGAGGTCATAGGAACTTATCATGCTCACCTCGCCGATGGTTTTGATAGAAGCTTCAATGCATGTTGCTTCTGCGTCACCTCCACTCAGCTGGCTAACGACCTGCGCATATTGGTGCAGCACGGTCTGGACCTGGCTTTCAGAAATGGCTTCGCCGTTATATCTGGCGACGACATCAACAAAAGCGGCGTCGGTGCGAGGAACGCACTCGAGAATGAAGGGATGCGTATAGAACCCCTCGTTGAGCGCCTGCGTGATGTTCTCCATGCCCAGCAAGTCGGCGCCGTTCTCGCCCCCCTGAACATCGATCAGGGTGCGGAACTTGGTCGCTTCACGGGCATCAAGGCTCAGGCGGGAAATGTTTTGTAGCCCCTTCTGCTCGTACTGAATCATGTTGGCTCCTTGCTGCTGAATGTCCCTCAGAAAGCTCAGCTTCGACTGAGTGAAGTTGACACGGACACGGACAGGAACCGTGGCGATAGTAGGGCCGATCATATCGTCGATGCCTCCGAGAGGGGCATTACGGCCCGAAAGTGTCGAGCCAAAGATGACATCGTCAGAGTCTGTATAGCGCGCGAGGACCAGCGCCCAGGCTGCGCGAAGAGTGGTAGCGATTGTGATCTCCGAGCCCCGAGCACGGGCGAATGAGAGCGTGAAACGAAGAGAAGAGTCTGCACCCTTGCTCGAATTGTTTTTATCTCCAACGCTGCCGGACGACAAACGCGGGAAGTCAGTCACCTTGGCACCCTTGGTCTCGGTCGCCCAGTAGGCGTCAGACGCAGCGCCATTTGCTGCAGAGAGGTAGGCGACAAAGGTATTGTAAGGCAAGGTCTTGGTCATATCGAGACCCAAGTATGCCTTTCGGACATCACCAAGGATGATCGGCAAACTCCAGCCATCGTAAATAGCGTGGTGCATTGTCAAGACGAGGTGCTTGTCTCCTCCGGCATTCCTTGCAATAGCAAATCGAATAAGAGGAGTGCCATATCCAATCATCATACGGCTATCCTGCTTCAAGTATGCATCGAGATGAACGTCTTCGTCATTCTCCCAGGCAAAGCTCTCTTTCAGGATGACCTGAATGGCCGCCGAAGATACCTGGACGATGCGTGTACGTAGTACAGGGTGAGTCTTGACGACGGACCTCCAGGCGTCGCGGAGCTTGTCCAGGTTGAGAGAAGCTGGAATTTTGAGGACATTTCTAGCAATATAGCTGCCAGCTTGTTTCATGGAACTCGCCATAAGAGCTTCCTGAAGAGCGGTGCAAGGATAGGCATCGTCAACCTGTGCCATGTCCACGTCGCTGCCGCATTGGTGCCGAAGGGCCAAGTCCAGCTCATTCTCTGCAATATTCTCGGGCAGCAAAGAGAATGCTGGAATCTCCTGGTGCGCTTGGTTCTCATGCACAGCAGCAAGAGCATGTTGAGAAAGCCTTGGGTCGTGAAAGACGTCCGCCACAGTAAGGGTGATTTGCTTCCGGCGTGCCGCAGAGACAAGACGCATGGCAGCGATGGAGTCACCGCCCAGACGGAGGAAATTGTCATCTGCGCTGATTGAATCCGTTTCCTTGTCGAGAATTACTGCCCAGATACCCCGAAGTTCAAGCTCCATGGGGGTCGTGGCAGGCCTCTTGGCCACGGTCGACGATGACGCCGCAGCCTCGTGTCCCTGCAGGGAGTAGGCACCTAGCTCTGACTCGGTCATTGAGCTCACAATTTCGACGAGCTTCCGGTTGTCTATTTTGTCTGATAGGGTCAGGGGAAACGTTTGGAGAGGAACATAGATCGATGGGATCATGTATTGTGGCAGGGCAGTGGTGAGATCTCTTGCCAAGTTAGACATTCTCGTGCCTAGCTGGGCATCAGCTGGCAGGACCTCCACGCTCTTGCCCTTGTCGGCGGGCGGTGCTTTGGTATGTGACTCGCAGATGAAGGCAACAAGCACATCTCTCTGGATGGAGGGATTAGTGCCGCTCGCTCCGCCCCGAGGTACCACAACAACGGCGGTTTGCTTTACGGTAGAGTCCTCCGTTCCTGCCATTAGTCTCACATGATGGCCAATCTCTCCGAGCTCGATTCTCTGACCATTGAGCTTGACCTGTTGGTCATTGACTCGGCCAACGTATTGGAGGTTACCGTCCGGCATGCGACGAGCCAGATCGCCAGTTCGGTACGCGCGTTTCGAGAAGCCGGTGCTGCCCTCGTCGCTGTCGTAGGCAATCAGAAACGGTGCGTCTTCGATAAACGCCTTGGCAGTCTTCTCCTCGTCGCAGAGGTATCCTCTTGCCAGAGAAGGGCCTTGGGCATAAATCTCGCCAATACAACCCATGGGTGTCAATGACTTGCCGTCCGGCTCCACAAGCCATCCAATGCTGCTCGTGTTATATCCGAGAACACTGTCGACGGCGTCTTGGACGGAGCGGATCCTGTGGCCCGAGATGACGACTGAGGTTTCCGTAGGCCCGTAGCCATTCACGAGGTCGACGTGTCCCCACCACTGCTCAACGCATTTTCTCGTGATGGCCTCGCCACCAACCGTCAAGACCTTGAGGCTGGGAACCTCCTCTGGCTGAATCAGGAGGGCGAACGACGGCGTGAAGCCAACCGAGTTGACGTTCATGTCACGTATCGCCTTGGCAACGTTGTTCATTCGCTCATCATCAGTGGGAATGCACACACAACCGCCAAACATCAGCGTGCAGAGCGTTTCAATCATGTTGGCATCAAAGCCGTGGGAGGAGAATTGGAGCATCCGCGCGTGCGGCCCGAATCCCAAGACCGCGCCGTGGTTAATAGACGTAGAACAAAAGGCCTCGTGCTCGATGATGACTCCTTTAGGTGTCCCCGTGGTGCCCGAAGTGAAAAGACAGTATGCCGCAGTTCGAGGCGCTGCTCGTCCGGCAAGCCGAGATACAGCGTCGGGGCCGTCGGGCAGACTGTGGAGGAACGCTTCTGACACCTCAACAGTCACGTCTACGATATCGCTCGTTTCGGACGAGAATTTGCTTGCGGTGCTTGGAGTAACGAGCATGATCTTGGCGGCCAGCTGCCGTACGATATGGGCTCGTCGACGCTCAGGATGCGAGTGCTCAAGCGGAACGAAGGCGGCGCCGGCCTTGAGAATTGCTAGTTGCGCAACGGCGTAGAGCGGCCCCTTTTCGAAGCAGCAAGGCACGAATGTATCGGTCTGAACACCAAGCGAAACAAGGTGCAGTGCAAGCTTGGTGGACACGTCATCAAGCTCGCGATAGGTGAAGTTCAAGCTTTTGGATGTGATTGCAGGGGCGTCTGGTTGTTGCTGCGCTCGTCGGGATATGAGGTCATGGGTGCATGCAGACGTTACCGTAGGCCTCTTCTTGTTCCACTCTGTGACCTGGGCTTGGAGCTTCTCAGAACTGACCAGGGTAATGTCGCCGACGAGAGACTGCTTGGCCGCGACGGGCGCCGAGCTCAGCTGCTGCATGACATATTCAAGCTGTTCGCAAACAGTCCTGACCCTTGCCTCGGACAGCACAGTGGCATCGAAGTTGACATTGATGACAAGAGCCTGGTTCGTACCATCCATAATGCCTTCAAGGATGAAGGCGTGAGTATGGAAGTTTATACCATGCATAGCAGCCGTTTTCAGGTCGAGCAGGGCCGATCCATCGTCCTCGCTCCCTTCATTCACCTGCGATGCCTGGAGGACGAGCAGGGTCTGGATGTTGGCCACATTCTCCGCCCCATCACCAAGGCGGGCAATGTTTTGCAGACCAAACTGCTCATAAGACATCATTTCTGTACCATAATCCTGCACACCCCGTAGGTAGTCACCAACTGTTTGCGCTTTGTCAAGTCGCAATCGTATGGGCACGGTCGCAACGGTTGGGCCAACCATGGTCTCGATGCCCGGGATTCCACTGCCACGGCCAGTGACTACGGCGCCGTAGAGCACGTCGTCAGACATGGAGTATTTCCCGAGGACAATAGCCCACGCCGCACGGAGAAGAGTGGTGGTCGTAATCGACGGATCGGTGCGCGCAGTCAGGGGAATGCTATGGGAGACGTAGCCATCCTTCCGGATTCGTTCTGCTCCAGCCGCCCCAGAAGGAAAGGCGGGCCGTGACGAACCCTTGAGCTGCGTGTACCAGAAGGATTCGGCGTCTTGTTGCAACATCTGCTGGACGTGCTGGATGAATCGAGTAAAAGGTACAACCTGTCCCAGCTGGTTGACCTCTCCAAGGTACGCCTTCTTGACCTCGTCGATTATAATCCGCAGGCAGAAGCCGTCGTACATGGCGTGATGAGCTGTCCAGACGAAGAACCTCTTGGTTCCATCCTTTTTGTCGATGATGGCGTAGCGAGAAAGCGGTTGACCGGTAACCATAGGAATCGCGCTGTCCTGGCCAAGGTACTTGTTGAGATCATGGGCCTCTGTCCATGCCATGTCTCTGGGTCGGAGAACCACTTGCACCATTCCCGCAGTCTGTGCGTCAACAATGCGTGTTCGTAGCATGGCGTGTCTGCTCATAACTATACGCCATGCTTCCTTGAATCTCGCGAGGTCCAGGKCTAGTGGCAAAGCAAAGGCGATACGGCCTGTATATGATGTCGGTTGCTTGTAGGACAGAGCCATGAGCCCGACCTGCATAGATGTGCAGGGATAGATGTCCTCAATATCATCTCCGGATGTGACATCGCACAGCGTTGCCATCTCCTTCTTCAAGATGTCAATGTCTGCTTCGTCAACAAAGAGCTGGAAGGGAGCGACGTCCTCAAATGCCCCAAGATCCGTCTCCGTCGCAGCGGCCATTGCTTGCAAGCTAGGCGCTTTGAAGACGGTGGCAACATTCAGGCCTAGACCCTTCTTTGAGGCAAGGTCTACGAGCTTCATGGCGCCGATTGAGTCTCCTCCGAGGCGGAAGAAGTCGGTTCCACGGCCAATAATGGCCTCATTCTCGATGGCCAGGACGTCCGCCCACAAAGCCCTCAGCGCAAACTCCACGGAGGTGGCCGGCTTCTCAGCCTCGACCAGTCCTGACTCGTCGTCGCCGGGCGAGAATCGCATCCTCTGCTCGGGAGACAGGCCACGCACCAGCGACACAAGGCTACGGCGGTCGACTTTGCCAGATGTGGTCTGCTGGGGCGCTCCATCGAAGACGAAATAGGTTGAAGGCACCATGTAGCGGGGCAAAACGGATACAAGTGAACCTCGCAGCCGCGATACGACTGTTTGCATGTCGTCGGGGACTGCATCAACAAGCCGGGCTGGGCGCCTGATTCCGGCGCCTCGCGAATCGTCGGTGCTGGCTCTCCACATGAAGACTGCAAGAAACTTGGGCTCGTTGTTCTCTCCTCGGATTACGTCAACAATGGCGTTTACATTCTTGGGCATGGCCTGATGGACGCGCCCTTCGATCTCACCGAGCTCAAGTCTCTGCCCATGCAGCTTAACTTGGGTATCCCTGCGGCCGACAAAGTCGAATGTTCCATCGTCGTTCTGCAGTACCAGGTCGCCTGTGCGGTAGAGACGCCTAGTATTGTTGTATCCCTTGGTGCTTTTGATCGGAGGGAGCCAGTCCACGTTTTCCATCCAGTTTGCCGCCGCCTTCTGGTCAACGCCTTCCAGATAACCGCGAGCCAGCATGGGCCCTTCGACTAGGAGTTCCCCAATGCAGCACACAGGAATAAGGCGCTTGATGTTATTGGGGTCGACCACCCAGAATACCGTCGCGAGGGGCCTACCAAGGTTAGTAGTGTTGGTGCCAGACTTACCTAGCTCAGTGTTCCATGCGGCTGCGGAAGCCTCTGAAGGGCCGTATGCCCCGTGTAGAATTACTTTGTCCTTCCACCGCTCCGCCGTCTTCGAGCTTATGGGCTCACCAGCCAAGATGAGCTGTTTCAATCCAGGGACCTCGTCTGGATTGAGCAACCCGGCGACCGTCGGCGTGAGGTACATGACCTCAGCTCCCAGCTTGTTGATGCTTCCAGCAAGGTCGCTCACTCGATCTTGCTCCAACGGAACGCATACGCACCCACCGTGCATGAGAGTAATCAAGACATCGAAGATTCCGACATCAAAGGTGAATGCCGAAAACTGGTAAACGCGAGTGCCTGGTCCGATGCCCATCAGAGGTGCCGTGGCAACACCGGTGGTGGAAAGACCGCTGTGTTTGATGACCATGCCCTTTGGCTTGCCGGTGCTTCCAGAGGTAAAGATGGCAAAACTGGCATGGTGCGGTTGCACACCGGGTCCCGGCACATGTCTATGTTCCGGCACAGGAGCACGGTGGGGTGCGGACAGCGTATCCTCGTGGACGGCAACAACCGTCGTCAGTCCATCCAAGCCGTCGACGACATGCCGACAACTAGGTGCGACGAGCGCAATAGTTGCCTTTGTGTCTTCGATGATCCCCTGCAATCTCACTCGTGGAGCTACCGGATCCAGGGGGACAAAGCCGCCGCCCGCCTTTTGAACCGCGACCATGGCGACAACCGCCCAAGCGGACTTGGGAAAACAGAGCGGTACGAGTACGTCTGGCCCTACTCCGAGGCTCTGCAGCTTCGTTGCCAGCCTCGAAGCTAGGGTATCGAGCTCGGAATACGTAAGATTCTTGTCCCACGATGCCACAGCAGGACCATTTGGTCTCCGCTGGACCTGTTGGTCGATGAGCCAGTGCGTGCAAGAGTCGGTCGCTGGGGACAAGTCTCCCTGGGCGGCAAATATCCGTTCTAGGTCTTTCGAGCCGACAATGGAAGCTTCCGACGTGGGCGCAGTGGGTTGGCGCATAATGAAGTTCAGGACTTCGGCAAAGGAATCTGCCAGGCTCGCAGCACCGGCTTCAGAGAGAATAGATGGCTTGTAGACGAGGGAAAGCGAGAGAGTTTCCGATGTAAGATCAATGCTCAGGGTGACGTCGTACTGCAATCTAAGGTCAGAATCTATTCAGAATAGCAAAATACGGTGCACATTCGACCCGAATCGATCGTGATGGTTACATGGGGCTCACCTCGCTGGATGCTGAAGTAATCATATGCTTAAACTGAATCTCATCCTCGTCGCCACCAAGCTGGTCTGGGGCCGAGTAGATGATGGACATGAGGGTGTTGAACAGCGGCCGGCCGCCCAGTTTGAGGGAGTTTTGAATCTCTGCCAGGTTGCTGTACTGGTTTACCATAGCTGAGCCAAGTTGATTCTGCAGGTGGTGCAGCAGGTCCGTGAATGATGAGGTCGCCTCAGTGCCAAATTGGACCCGGCAGATGAGAAGGTGTATTAATGTGCCGACCATGTTCTGGATCCCATTGATGGGCTCGTCACGACCCGAAGCAAGGTATCCAAAGCAGACATCGTCTGTCTGCGTGTATCCCTGCAGCACCGTCGCCCATACAGCTTGCATAAACGTTGGGATAGTGACGCCCTGGGCCCTGCAGAAGCGCTGCAGGTCCACCGCAGAGAATTCAACCACGATGGACTGGTCATTACTCTTGCCAGGCATCATCGAAGAAGAAAGATTAGGGAAATGACAAGGGTCAAGGCCTTGAAGCGCCTCGGTCCAGTACTGCAATGCCTTTTGCTGCGGCTGCGCCTGCAGATGGGCGATGTAGTGGCCATGATTAGAGTCCTTGCCAGCCGCCTTGACAACCGGCGCTGAGCTGCGTCGTTGAGTGTAGGCTAGGCGAAGCTCCTTGAGCAGCAGCCCAGCCGACAGGCCGTCCACGAGCGAATGGTGGATTTCCATCTTGCAGAAGATGGCGCCATCGCGTGTTGCGCACGTCGTCAGCTGATGCGCCGGGCGGAGATCTGAGAATGTCGCCGGCTGCTGCTCTTGAAGCACGCTGATAGCGGCCTCCTTGCCCTCGACGGCAGCACTTCCCAGGCGGCGCATGTCAGGCGCAACGGCCGCCAGAACGATCTGGTCAAACATAGCCCTGTCGCGGACGCTCGGGGCGAAAACAGAGCGCAGAGCTCCAAATTGAGCGACGACATCGCGCCAGGCGTCCTCGAACAGCTCAATGTCAATCGGTGCGGCGTGGGGGCCGCTGCCAACCTCGAAGATGCGCTCGATGCGGTAGCTGTCGGGGAAGCGGATGCGGGCCAAGAGGATGCCTTCCTGGACCGGCGAGCACGGGTAGGCAGTCTCGATAGTCGCGTCGCTACCAGCAGTGAGGCGGCTTGCTGTGGTGTTGGTGAATCTGGTGAGTTCATCTTCCGTGAGGCGAAGGAGGGGATAGGGGGGTGGGAGGGTTTCGGCATGCGAGGCCGGCAGTGCCGCCTCCGTATCCGGAGAAGTGGGGCCGTGTTGGACCGGGGTCTCCGCCGGCTCCGAGAGGGAAGTTGCCATTTGCGCTAGTGCTTCCAAGCTGCCTGCAAGCAAGATGTCGGGCACGCGCAGCTGCATCGTCTTGTCCAGCTCGGCGCACTTAGCCATGACCTCTATAGCGCTGATCGAGTCGCCTCCCTGGCGGATAAAGGATTCGCTTGGGTCCACGTCCACAGTGTCGCAGCCCAAGACTTCAGCGACGGCAATGCGCAGCTTGTCGAGACGAGAAACAGGCTCCTGGCCATCCTCAGAGTCTGGATCGCTGCTGTTGTCGCCGCGCATTACCCGCCTCCGGAGCTTCTCGATGTCGATGGCTCCGGTCTCTTTCGACACGGGCAGCCCGTCGAGGATGATCCACCTCTTTGGGATGGAAGGGGTTTGCGTCTCGTTTGTTGTGACGGCAGAAAGCTTCTTCATGTACTGGACGAGAGCTTTGCGCAAGCGCCGAACCATTGCCGCGTCCGACTCGTCTCCAGAGTCGAAATTCTCGTTGTTGCTGCGAGAAATCACCACCGCCCATTGCATTTCTGCGCCGGGCGCGTCGACGTCGGAGACCTCTAGCAGCTTGGCCTGGGAGACTCCCGCGTCGGTCAGAAGTTGGTGTTCAGCCTGCGCGGCCCAGTTCTTCAGCGTGGACTCCATTATTGCTGCTGTTATAAATTCCGACTTCTATTGTATTGTACAGAGGAGTGTATCGTTGGAGTTTGATTTCGGTAATAAATTGTGTTTCGTGTGTTTTGCGGTTTCGATTGATTTGGATGGCTCATCTGCTGCAGGTCCTCGTGACGGAGAGAGTGAAGAGCCGCCGTGTGCAGATCAAGGCACAATTATGCAAACTGCGACGTCCTTGCGGTATAGAGCGGCAAACAGAGTCTGTTCAGGACAGACAACGCATCAATGAACAGGATGCTCCCGCAGGCTGTCGAGCAGTTTGTCAAACAAAACCTGAAGGCGAGTGCATCAAGTTCATCAACGCTTTCAGGAGAAAACAATCGAGTCCCTCGCACTGCGCCGTACCTGTCTGCCACTAAAAGACCTGCCGGACAGGGAGCTCCAAAACTCCAAGGGACCACGGCTCCCTGCCCCCTTAGCGCGAGTAGTCAGCCTAGGTAAGCCACCCGCCTCACCCCAGGAACTTCGCCATGCGCTGAGTGACAGTCAGCTACGTAATGAACCCTCTCAAATCCGGGCTGAAGCTGATTTCAAATCGGTGACGCACGTTGTACGAGGTTTTCTCAGTTTACCTGATGATGCTTGGATTGCCCATGTCCATCACCTGCAGAGGTTAGTTGTGGTCCGTGGAAGCCAAGTGCAGACACCCTTGGTCCCTCGTGGCAACCCAAGACTCGCAGCTTGCTGTTGGAGACAAGCGCTATGGGTCGTAACGAACGATGGGACCATTACGACAATACTACAACAGTAATTAGCTACTTTCGAAAACTCTGTCCCTTTCCGCCGTTGAAACCGTAGCATAAAATGCATGTCATTCACGCCGTCAGCACCTCGCAGGTGTTGTAATCCATCGTACCCAAACGCGGTCCGTTACCGAGCCCGAGCCGAGCAGCCCTGACTTCCCGGGGGCGAGAGGATCCAGGGCTAACGCAAGCTTCCGTCGTGGGAGCCGTGATTCCATCGAGACACAAACGCTAAAAGCACAAAGAACCGAAGGCTAGTAGCCCCCGTGGCCGAAGCTCAGAAGTAGGTTACTAACTCACTGAACGGTGACACTTAGTAATTAAGAGGTCTGCTCTGTAGCAATTGCAAACTTATCCCAAGTTGACCAAAGCGCAATTTGATGTTTGCCCTCCAGCGGGAACATGGCCGGTTTGGGTTGGAGCAGCCCACAGGTGCGCAGGACCACGCGTGTTGTGATCTCATGCATGCATTCTCGCCCGTAGTTCCCGTTCCGGCCTCAGCTTGATGGGTCGCGAGATGGGCACGCGAGCGACTCGTGAGGCACGGCGCGGATAAGGTACCATTTGTACTTCGTACCATATTAATACACATCAGCCTCAGSCGTTACGCGTTCTAGTAGCTTGACAGCCGTGAATATTAGTCCCCAAACTTGCACGCGTTCACGTCTGGAGAAGATGGGAGGATGTAAAATAAAGAATGATATGGATTATGCGTTGCCATCATGGCTTCGAAGCGATATAGAATTCGCTCCATGATCCATCAAAGAACATAGACAAATCAGCAGGAGAAATGGCAAACCCGTCCAGTCAACGTCGTACGCGCGCGAATGAATGCTCGCAATCCGTCCCACGTGCAGCTTCATACCTTGTGGACAACCGCTCATGCAGCAGCTGTCGCCTCTTGCTGCTTATACACCGTCATATCTTTCATCTTGTCGTCCCTCTCCTTGGTCCAATTCCTCATTCCCACAGCGCCCATGCATCTACCCTCCGGTGACGCCCCAGCAACGTCCACGTCCTGGCCGTCACAGATGACCAAGTCCTTCATGGCCTGACCCAACTCTTCCGACGAACCCAAGATGCTGGTGAGGCCAAGGAATCTGTAGAGCGGAAGGATCACTCCGTTGGTCCACTTCTTGGCCAAGGGCAGAGGTTTGAGCCAGGGCTTGATCGCTTCATGCTGGCTGTAGTCGATGAGGGCAGGTCGGATGCAGTAAAGGACGAGAGACGGCAGTGCCTCCTCCTCCTSTATCCCGCCTTTTGTCTTGATCGTGAGCCTCTTGCTGGTGTCATGGTGCAGCTGGAAGAGCCTCTCCTCGGCCCTCGCTTTCACATCGAAGATCCAGACCGCCCGGGCATCGTGACATCCGTCGTCTGCGCGTCAATCATTGTCAGTCGATCCAGCAAAAAATGTTTCAATGAAGTCGCAATGATGGATTTAGCACGGGCGAAGCGGTGTATCAAACGTACGGGAAACATAAACAAAGTTGAACTTGTCGTTGAGCGTTGCAAAGATTTTGGCCGCAATCACCGGGAGTTCGATGTGGGCATATTCATACTCTCTACACACAGCCGCGTTAGCAACGCATTCACACGTTTTGATGCTACTTCTGGGTAAGTCATGCGCGGTCCTCACTGCCTTGTCACTGCCATCAAGGGCGGTCCAGCCGTCCAAATGCAGCCGTGCGCACCCTTGAGCTTCTCCAGTATCTCGTCGCTATAAACAGCTAGGTCCTTTTGGACAATGACGGTGACTTTTGCCTGCCCTTCGGCCTGGGGTACGGGCTTACGGCTGACAATTGTGATCTTGTCGATTGCCTCGTCGTTGAGCATGGCATCCAACGCTATGGCGCCGACGAGGCCGGTGCCAGTGAGAATGATGTGCATGGTGTGCGAGTGGCCGTGACAGCGTTGCAGCAAGCTCGTTCGACCGATTTGTGCGCAACTGGCTAGCAAGTACCAACTTGAAAGCGCACCAGGTGTTTAATGTGGGAGACGAGTCAATTCACAAACACAAAAGGTTGGCCACTGCGGAGAGCCTCTTGTCGAGAGACAGCTCCGAAGTTCAGCTCTCTGTACAGCGAGTGAATCCAAGTGATTCCGCAGCTACAGTCGCTGACGGTGCAGCCTTCCATGTACCAGCATGACCACAAGCTCGTAGAGCGTGTCAGATSTTTGGGTGTGAGCATACACAGAACATGTGTAAACAGGCGCGAGTAATAAGCCAGTTGCGTATTCCGTACAATTAGCTAGCGGCATAAGGTAATCATCAACACACACACGCCCGAAACGCAGTCACCCACTCGACCCGGCAGTCGCCAGATGATCTGATCCTGTACGGGGACTTGGCCTTAGCGCAAGAGTCTTGCGTCTSTTGTGGAGTAGTCGACTGCATTACTGTCAGCGTGACTGCGTGACAACCGCACTAGCCTCATGTCGTAGGCAGGGATACATGCAAATCGTCAGCGCTGGCTCTCCAGGTCTTTAGTGAGCTTTGACGCAAATTCAGTTTAAGCTCTTTCAATCAGCCAGCAACAGGGCATTAAACAGTTTTGTTGCCGGATATTATGAGCTACCGTACGTACCAACTCCACGTCAGCGCGTGCTACATCCCACCGGACCAAGGAGCTTACCGAACTGTAGAATGTGATGCACCTGAACGACACATCCAAGCCGGCTCGCCTCCCCACAAGAACCAGGTACAGTTTGCGCGCCGCCAAGTATGGACCTTTCTTTTTTGTACGACGATTAATGTGAGAGCTGTTGCTATTTTCCTCGGGTCCTCGGGGAACAAGCCGGAGTTCTTTAGTGTCCATTTGGCCACGTATGCTCACCAACGAGTGACACGACGCTATATTCAGCAGTAATTTGTACTCCTTAGAAGCTTGAAGTTCGTCAGGCCATGTATAGGCCGCGCCAACAGGCTCGCATCGGCGATTTGCGGAGATCGAGTTGGCTTCCTGAGTAAGGTCCACCTCCCCTCGACAGACACCGGCTCTAGGACGAGGGCGTGGCCGAGATACATCAAAAACGGCGTTTATTAGTGTCAAATTTACGTTCTACTTGCTCTTCTTTATGGATCCGGGCGTTGTGTTTTTGAATCTGCTCTTCTCAATCCCACGAGCAGCCCACGCCCCAAGATGTCGAAAAGTACAGTGTTTCGTGCCGTCGCTCGCCAGACGGGGTTCACAGCCAGGCCGGCCCCTGCATTTTATCATACTACATCCCGTTCACGAAAGGCAGCAGAGGCTCAGGTTCACAAGAGCCAAGCCCCCCATCTACCGCCGCCATCGTTTCAAGAGCGCTCTGATGCTCGCCCCAGGCAGGCCTTTCAAAGACAATGGGTTGCAACGGGTAACGAGGCATTGACGACAGAGAATTTGCTGAGACTTTTCAACAACAAGCTATCCAGCCTAGTTGTGGATAATGTACTGTCTACCGAAGAGTGCGATCGCATGGTCAAGGTCATCGAGACGCACGATATTGTAAGTGTGTTGCGTCGACAGACAATGTTGCTCGATAAGCTTCCGCGTACTAATACCTATTCCGTCCTAAACTAGAACTACTATGGCGAGAAAGTCTTTCCACCGATAGGGTGCGTTGGCATCACCCAGTTTGAAAACCAAACGAGTAAGATGATTCACCTTGCGTGCCGGTGTATCCGTTGGCATCACAGGACCTAACGACCATCTTTTCTCAGGCAAAGAAACCTATTTTGCGAGCGTTGAAAGGGCGCAGTCCCTGCAGAAACGCTTCATGCGAGAAGCTGGCGTGGATGTCGTCGGTCGGGTGCAATCGCTCATACAATCCGTAGCCCCGCTGGGCCTGCCAGTGCGACTGGCACAAGAAGATGGCAAGCAATACTTTGCTGGGCTTCTGCGACTGATTAATAGTTCAGCGTTGATCCATGCCGACTACGGCCCATTCGATGGTCCTGAGTGGGAGATTGGAGCCATCACGGCCCAGCTAACGTGGAACATCCTACTCAAGGAGGTCAAGGGTGGCGAAAGCGTTGTCTAGAACCGTTCTTGGAGAGGAAAGGAGGACGATGACAAGTATCGAGATGTGGCCAAGAGCTACGGCTACAGTCGGGAGGTGGTTGAGGGCTGCGAGTCGAAGACTTTGTCCCCGATAGTTGGGCAGCTGGGTCTGTTCAACCCGAGGTGAGGCACATTGTTTCGTCACTCATGTCCACCTCTAACAGCTTGGATAGGAACTTCCACGAAGTGAAGCCGATTGCGAACCCAGAAAAATGCTCAAGGTACACTTTCAGCTCCTTCATCGGCTACCTACCGCCGACCAACCCAGCCGGGCCGGCCATCATCCTCTGGTCTTGAGCTTTGCTGTCCACTACAGAGGAGCTCTGTTTGAGTGGAAGGCCGCAGTGTCATGCGCTCGGGTTCCATGTTGCACTGGACTGGACATGGGAAATTGAGGTTATACTACATTTTGCTTACGCGCTACTAAATGAGCACTATGTCAGCCCAGTCATGATGTAAATTGGCGGCACCTGGCTGATCAATTCTACAGCTCAGAGGTGATTTGTAGGATACTGTGAAGGAGGTCGCGATGCGTATAGATGGATAGCTACGTATTCTGCAAAGTCGGCCAAGTCACGTTGTGAAGTTCCATGCCTGTGAAGATGCTCCATGCCTGTAAAGATGCTTCTAATAAGTCAGTGAGGGTTTATGATGATCACCCGCCAATCCTGTTCTATGCCTTTCTTGTCCTTAAAATCCCATAAAAAGTAACCCGTTCCGATATTTTACGTTAATCGTCCGTCGTTGCAGTCTCCAAGATCTCAATCGCATCTCGAATCGTCTCCGTGACTTCTTTAACATGCTGCAGGTTGAACAAGTCGTAATGATGCGAGCTCGCCTCCATGACCACCCTGATCATATCCGAGTTGTACCTCCCGTCCCAGCCGAGAAGAGGCTCGTCACGAAACTGGTCAACGCGGCACGGCTTGCCAGAGCTGCCCTTTGTCGGTGCGGGCACAACGGAGCGTAGCATAACTGTCGTAGGAGCCTTGATCGGTGGCGTCTTCTGCGCAGCGAGCTCATCCAACTTATGCTGTACCTTGCGCTTCACTGGCCGCCAGTCTCCTTTCAAAGTTCTGTACAGCACGGAGCCCGACGGAACGGTGCGCTGGGCTCCCTTCAAGGAAAACGTCGCCTCTTTGTTGGTTCCCTCCCCCCATTGCGGCAGCTCCCAATGGTACAGCATGCGCTCGCAATTGTCCAGTGACTTGCGAACGAGATCGGGTATGCCGATCAGGGCAGGTTGCGGTGTTCCCACAGGGAGGTCACGCCCGGGGACGAGCCACGGAGAGTCCATCATAAGCATTCCTTCAATGGAGATCCCAAATGAGTCGGCTGAGGAGGCTATTATGTGTGACATGACGAGGGCGACGTAGCCACCGAGTGACCAACCTGCACAAAGGTTGTCAGTTACATAAATAGGATTGGCGACCAAGAGTCAAATCAAGCACTCACCTCCAAGCAGAATCTTCCCCTTTAGGCCAGCGACCGCCTCGATCAACTGAATGTAGTGCCTTGCCATGCCGTCCATGCCCCCCTCCCACGGTTGGGCCGTCGCAAAGGTCGGGCTGTGGATGGCCCAGACGTCGCGGTCCAGGCGGCCGATGGTGAAGTATGCAAACGTAGTGCCGCCTCCATCGTGGATGATCACCAGAGGCGTTGGGACCGGGCCGTCGTGGTGGTCGGCCTGCTTCTTGCCCTTGGCGAAGTACTGCACCTGGACTGGGTTCTTGTCTGTCGGTGCCATGGCGCGGCGTTCTGGCATCAAATTCTTTGCAGTTGTTACTGATGTTAGCTCAACGCACTTGCTTCAATGTCGCACCCCCAGGGAAGATAATCACGGAGGCTCAAATCTAGTATTCACGTCTTACCTCCCMCTAGCAAAGAGCATTGTGAGATTCTTTTCAAGCATTCAGGGAAGCTATGTAAGTGTGAGTGGGCGCGCGCGTTGCGGCGGTCAATGTGGTCTTACATCATGCGGACACTAACAGTGAGGTCATAGACTCTTGGGGCTCGCCAATGCCTTACCTTACCCTATATTTAGCTACGGCATCTAATTCGTATCTGCTTGCTTGTTAGAAGTCATTAATGAGCACACTTACACGGAACGAGCGCCACATTAGCCAAGGCATATTAACGAGACTATAGAATCGCGCCAAGTGATGAGTGGGCTAAATGATGTAGGATCGCGCCCTTACGCGAACATCGCGGAAGTGAAGAAACGGGTTACTCTCAGTTGGCCAAGTCAATTGAACTTATTAACGCACCCTACCACCAGCAGGGTTCGAGGGGATTTTTCTTGCTTGCGTGGTTCCAACTCCTAAATGTCTAAATGTTCAAACACGTCAACGTCAGTTTCTCACTCTCCAAGTACAGTCGTGCAACGCATCACAACTCATCACAACGGGATCGAGACAGTCTCGCCAACACCGCAAATGTCAAAAACACCCGTCTTGGAGATCCCCCTGAATGCAAGCGCCTCCTTCAGTCTCTGCGGCGGCTCCCTCACATCCTCGTCACCCAGAACCCACGTGCCCCAATGCATTGCTAGAGCCCGCTTACACCCCGTGTCCTTGAATATCTCCACGGCGTCCCGTGGGTTCGCGTGAATGGGTGCCATGAGAGCGCGAGGCTCGTAGGCGCCAATGGGTAGTAGGCCCAGGGTGAAAGGTCCGTAGAGCTGGCCGATCTGCGCAAAGGCTGGGCAGACGGGGAGGTCGACATACTTTTCGTCCCAGTCGCCATCCTGGGCGTCAAGGGTGGGAACGGCGCGGTAGCCCGTGTCGCCGCCAAAGTAGACGGACGCAGTGTTGCCTGCTCCGGTGGTAGAAGACGAGGTTGTCGAAGCGGAAGATGAAGACGGCGATGGCGAGGCGACGGACCACGAGCCCCAGAGAGTCTTGTCTGTGCCCCAGGGAGCACGGCCGGTGGTGTGCTGCGCAGGGAGACAGGTGATGCGAGCAGAGATGGTGCCCGTCTTCTCCTGCTGCTTGTCGTCGGGACTTACTACGAGGTCTGCGCCCTCCCACCAGTCCAGCTCTGTCACGTTGTAGATGCCGGACGCGTGGAACCAGCTCTCGTTGCCGAGGGGAACGAAGAAGTGTGCCTTTGGATGGACCTTCTGGATTTCCATCACAGTTGGATGGCTTAGCTAAAGAGTCGCAACAGATCAGCATTAAACTCAGTACATTGTAGATACGGGCTGCTCACATGGTCGTAGTGGTTGTGCGAAATGACAACTGCGTCCAGGACGGGGATATCCATGATCTCGCACGGTAGCTTGGTGAACCGCCGAGGACCAAACCATTGAGAGGGCGAGCATCTGTCCGTCATGACGGGGTCGAAGAGGACACGCAGGCCGCTGGGGAACTCGACAAAGTAACAGGCGTGGCCCAGCCACGTTGCTCGCACATTCGAAGCGTCCCCTCCCAGACGATCGGCGGAGAAGGACGGGGTGAGGATCGGGATCTAGGAAGCCGTCAGCAATGCGAATTCTCCTAGAGTCGACTGGATTACCTGTGCCTCGGCCGTAGAAGGACTGAATGGTCATTTTAGCTCATATTCTATGACTGCCCCGAAGCACCAACTCAGTGCAGAACATGGCAGACTCACTGTGTCCAAGTACTCGTCCACTTGCGCCTATAGCGTGTTAGCCGAAATAACCAAACCCTGGCCGACATCGTCCGCTGGGCTTTGAGGCGTCCGCGACCTACTGCTTCAAGTGCGCCTTGACAGCCTCGGGGTCCAGCTCGTGCCAGCTGGGCCACGGGTTATGGAAGATCTTCTTGCCATTCTTTGTGTGGTGCACCTTGTCTGCGGCTCCCTCCGGAGCAGGACTGTTGGCGGCTGCCGTGACTGCAACGTTGAGATCTGCGGGTGCCATGGTTGTGCAGTTGCTTGGCGGTGCGTCCTGGGGTTCAGCACGAATTCAAGAGCACGGAACACGCCAAAGGTTGTTGTATATTTGAACGACAAATAGGATGGCAGCATGATATGCTTGTCTTCGTTAGTGGATGATTACTGTCACGTCAACAGCCCGCTCCGTAATCGTCCCTGGATATGACAGCGAGTAGCGCTACTGTAATGTGTAAATCCTCTAGCGGCGGAGGTCGATCGAGGCACCCTGCAGGGGTCAAGGCTACGCTGAGGGTTGGGGCTGTTCGTCAGCTTTGGCGCTGAGACTCGTGAGACGCTTTTGGGAAAGGTGAGCTCGATGCCAAACCGTAACGCACGCATGTGGATGTGAGTTTGCCGCATCGTCTACAGCTACATGTATGCTGTGCCTTGCCTTTACGAGGAGAGAGAAGCGCTGCCCACGAATATTGATGGTCCATGTGCTCTACCTTGGGAACTGGACCCTCGACAATGAGTCTCCTTCACAAGGCAATATGAGTAGTGTCTCTTGCTGTTGATAAATGTTTTGCTAGGAAYGGTTGTCCCCCTCGCTCTCCGTCATCTTCATCGTCGTATTCATCCATGTCATCAAATCATCATCATGGGTGCTGCACCGTGTACGAGACCCTGCTGCAGCCCTTGGACCTCGAAATCTTCTTGACCGTCACCTTGCCGACAAGACTCGTGTCCCTGACGTGCGTCCCGCCACAGGGATATGCGCCAGCGCCCTCAATGCCCACGGCCCTCACCAGCCCGCCATCCTCGCCGCGGATCACGACCGCCCCCGGCACGGCAGCGCACCTAGCCCGCAGCTCCTCCTCGGTCCAGAAGTAGACCTTGACGGGCAGTCCTGCGTTGATGAAGGCGTCGACGTGCTCCTGGATGGCGTCCTTGTGCGCGGCCTCGATGGTGCCCTGGAAGTTGACGTAGGCAGAGTCCGGGTAGTGCGAAGCGCCGAGCTCGACGAGGTCCTTGTGGGATGCATCGTCGACGGCGCCGGCGAGCAGGTGTTTGCGCACGGCGAGGGCGACGAGGTGCCGGCCGGTATGGAGGCGCGAGTTGTCGTCGCGTCGCTCTGCGTCGATCAGCTGCTCGACCGCGTCGCCCTCCCTCAGCGTGCCCTCGGTGCAGCGGCCGAGGTGCAGGATCGCGCCAGGGGTCGCGACAGAGTTGCGCACCGCCGAGACTTGGAGCTTGGCTGCGGCGCTCGCCATCACGCCCGTATCAAAGGGCTGGCCGCCGCCCTGCGCGTAGAAGATGGTCTCGTCGGTGACGAGTACCATGTCGACGTCGGCGGCGCCTTTGAAGAGGGCCCGGTCGGCCTCCGGGAGCGCCGAGAAGGGCCGGACCGAGGAGACGCGGGTCGAGTGCGTGCGCAGCGTCTCGTCATGCTGGTAAATAGCCTTTCTCTTTGCCTACCCGTGAGGTGTCGATTGAGTCAGCGCTGATGCTGGCTGGTGAGCATAGGCGCATGTGGTGTGTTGAGAGGCTTGCGTGGCAGCGGTGGATAGATCAGGGACGTTGTGCAAGGCATCTAGGCACGCTGGTACGA
The DNA here is from genome assembly GCA_001189435.1 of Tolypocladium ophioglossoides CBS 100239. Taxonomy (NCBI): domain Eukaryota; kingdom Fungi; phylum Ascomycota; class Sordariomycetes; order Hypocreales; family Ophiocordycipitaceae; genus Tolypocladium; species Tolypocladium ophioglossoides. Next base: position 82,239 of record LFRF01000046.1, on the reverse strand, counting down.
AGCAGGTCACTTGCTTACCATTTTGCAAGAAAACTCCGTGGCCGTGTTGCGCGCAGTTCTGGACGTTGAGAGTCGTGCGAGTACAGATGGTTGGATTCTAGTGACGGATGTGAGGCAAAGGGCCAAGAATGGGCTCGCAGGGGGGAGAAGTCGGCGATGATGATGTCCGCTGCTACGCATGCTGCGGCACGCGAGTCGCTGAAGGAGCATCTGAAGACAGCCCTAAGCAAAGAACCAACTAATCAATGCCTGCATCTTGTGCATGTGCTCCGATTCGGCGACGGCTGGGCGCAGCGTCACTTGGACCAAGAGTCGCCAATTGTCTATTAGTTGGTTGCTTACTGAGACTAGCATTGCTGAAGCCGCCGAAGCTCCAGTTGCATTCAATGTTCAATAGCTGACGTAACAGAGCCCTCGGTTTGGCATATCCCTGTGGCCTCGGCGGCTGACTGGGCATCGTCTCCGGAGTTGAGATCTGCACTTGATTCCCTCTCCTTTTGCTCTCGTTTGTTCCGTCGCCAGCAGTTCCCTTTGTCGAATTCCGTTACGTCACCGACATCGTTCGTTGGTATCCCGATCACGGTCTATCGCCGTCGACCGGCTCCAAGCTCGCTCATTCACCATTCCGTCCATCCGTTCGACTGCTCAACTCCCACCAGCCATTTCGCTCCACGAGATCCAATGCGTCCAGCACTCACCCCTACGCGCCTCGCCTCGGCTGGCCTGCGTGTCCAGCGCCCGGTGCTGCGTGGCATCCCAACCATCGTCAACATCCAAAAGCGGCAGCAGCAAGTCGGCCGTCTCCTAGCGGCCCTCTCAACAAGAAACTTCTCCGTCCACACGCCCCTCCGTAACAAGCAGGACCAGAAGCAGCAGCCGAAAGACCAGCAAGGCAGCAACCCCGAGCTCCCGGCCTTTAGCTTCAACGGCCTAGGCGCCAGCAAGGGCATCAAGAATGCCATCATCATCATCATGTGCATCTTTGGCACGATGGAGACGTGGATGTGGTGCAAGTGGGCTTGGAACTGGTGGAAGGGCACGGGGGAGGAGAAGCAGGGCCAGGCTACTCAATAGATGGAGGCTGCGGCAGGAGTTTTGGGTCGCGGAATACATGTACGATACGGGGAGTCTTGCCGCGCGTGAATTCAGCAGATGGAGGAGTAACAAAACCAAGAACTTCCATGGGCCACCTGCACAAGAATGTCGGCAAGCCCAGAGGCAGATGTCGCCTACATCATGTTGTGAGACCATGCGCGCTCGGGCTGGCCGAGTACGGGCGAGGCCAGAGCCCGTAGTTGCAAACACGAAGCCTGTGCCTTAGCACCTGTCGATGGAAATAGCTGCGGCCAATTACCCTACCTAAAGCCTCCCACGTAGCAAATGCCCCTGTTGAACGTGTAAGTCTAATATTTGTCGGAGCAGACTAATGCCCGCTTCAGCAATCAAAGGGGGAGGGGAGAAGAAACAACCCGCACGCAATCAACTTTGATTTGTGGCATTCGAGAGTACTAGATAACATTCTTTGCTCATGCAACATTTGTTTAACTAAGATGGAGATGAAGCCGTCTTGTGCGACGCGGCGAACAAGTTTTGAAGGTCTAGGGTAGGTCTTCCATGCAATCATAACACGATCTCTCCACGCGTCAATGGACCTGTGATGGACAGAGAGCAAAGGCAAAAATATAATCATTGAATACACTCAGTACAAAGGGCTACGTTTGGGTATCTACGAGAAAGTGTCACCAGTAACAGGACAAGCACACAGCATTCGCGAGTCACAACTCCGGTTGAGAGACGACGACCGAGGAAAGCGGGCACTCTACGACCTCTGTACTTAGTTCACTCCGACGTCACCACGGGCGACTAGGGACACGTCTTCCTCTTGCAAATTTCAACGTATCTATCCGTACGAAGTGGTCACGCCGTATCATGCCAATAGCCGCCTGGTTTGCTTTCCTAACTCTAGGGCAGCTAACTTGACGCGTGCTCTCAAATTATCATCCACCGGGGCGCCGGGACGAGGATTCCGGGGCGAGATTAATCAGATCCTTCGGCCCAATTACGGGGTGCTCGTAGGACGTAAAGTGCCCTGTTCCGCGGGCCGTGATCTGAGACTGCACGCACCAGGGTGGAGAGGGGTGTGTAGGCCTCAGGGATCGGGATATCGATCCTGCAGGATGCAGCGGTGTCGAGGTACCAGAGTAACCGGACAGTAAGCCGGGATCCACCAGGAGTAATGCCGAAGGGACGGGGAACAAGGTACGTACGTCCCTCATCCCAGGCCACCCGTCGGCAGTTGGCTTGAACGATGCTAAGAGGCCCAAGGACGGCTGGCATTACCCTGCCAGTTGGGACTGGAGCAGAGCCGCGTGTACTTTGAAGTGTGCACACTGTCGGCGCGCTCACACAACCGCTACTCCTCTCGCAGCCAAGTCAGCTGCGCCTTTGTCCGTCCGTCTTCACGACCCCTGCGCGACGAAGAGTCGCCCTCTGCGCTGTCCGTAGAGTAGATCCCAGAGTCCATTACCGATATTTTGCTCCAGTAACGACTGGTCGCGCATCCGTGCACAATGCCGTTCACCTCGCCCTCGTACATTCCCAAGCTGCCCTTTTCGCCGCCGGACAGCGTTCCCGTTCACGAGTTCTTGTTCGGTCGCGAGAGTAGCGCCAAGTATGGCCGCCGTCACTCACTGTCAGCGTCAAAGCCGCCGTTTGTTTGCGGTGTGACGGGACAATCCTACTCTGCCGTGGAGGTTTCGGAGCGGATCGAGCTGCTTGCTAGAGGACTCGCATCGGAACTTGAATGGCAGGTGAATGAAGCTGACGCTTTCGACAAGACGTTGGCCGTATTCAGCCTGAATACTGTATGTTTAGCCATTCGCTCTCAGCATCAGTTCAGTGGGCAGTTGGGCTCGTGATGCCGGACTATAATAAGGCTTTAGGTGTATCGCTCACACAAAGTCTGTAGATTGACACACTGACGGTCTCATGGGCTACTCATCGCTTGAACGGCATTTCTGTTCCCATAAGCTCACTGTACTCAGTCGACGAGCTTGCGGGCCAGCTGAAGAAGACAAAATGCAAGGGCCTCGTCACTTGCGCTCCGCTCCTGGATGCTGCACTGTCGGCTGCTGAGTTGGCAGGACTTCCGCGAACTCGCATATTCCTTCTCCAAGTCCCCGAGGCGAGTAGAAGGGGAGTCTCGGCGCCGGAGGACATGAAGTCAATTGACCAGCTCATTGACCAAGGCCGAGGTACACCGCCATTGTCTGACCTTGCTTGGGAGGCAGGCCGTGGTGCCAAGCAGACGGCATTCCTGTGTTCCTCTAGCGGTACATCTGGACTTCCGGTACAGTCAAAATTACTCTGCTGTGCGCTCTTGAGGATAGCGACGTTGCTAATAAGAGAGATTAGAAAAACGTCATGATCTCTCATCGCAACGCAATTGCGAACATCATGCAAATTGTAACGTACGAAAGCACATATCAGCCTCTCGAGCCAGAGCTTTGTCTTGGTGTGCTGCCGCAAAGTCACATCTACTCTCTTGTTGTAGTCTCTCAAGCTAGCATCTGGCGCGGAGATGGCGTGGTTGTACGCCAGGGATTCGAACTAGGCCAGACGCTGAAAGCGATACAATACCACAAGATAAAGAGACTATGGCTGGTAGGTCACACGGATAAAAGTGTCACTCCACTCTTGTCGCTGGAGGTGGACCAATTTGCGTTGATGTGTGACTGAATGCTTGGCAGGTTCCTCCCATGATTGTCGCTATGACGAAAGCTCCCAGGATCGTCGAGTCCTACGATCTTAGAAGCGTGAGGATAGCCGCTGTCGGCGCGTCTGGAATCTCTAAGGAGATCATCTTGGCCTTTGGCGACCTGCTGCCAGAGTGCAAGGTTGTCCAGGGATACGGCATGACTGAGAGCACGGGCGTCGTTTGTTTCGGCAATGTCGAAGACGCAATGACCGGGTCATGTGGACACTTGTATCCAGGCTATGAAGCGAGGCTCATTGGAGAGGGTGGAAAAGACGTGGAAGCCTACAACACTCCGGGCGAATTGGTTCTGCGCTCGCCTTCTGTTGTTGTCGGCTATTTCCAGAATGAGGAAGCTACTGCAGAGGCGATGCTGGAGGGGAAGTGGCTGCGTACTGGTGATCTCATGGAGGTTCGCAAGAGTGATGCGGGACACGAACATCTTTTCATTGTCGACCGTGTGAAAGAGTTGATCAAAGTTAGGGTACGAGTTCTATTGAGCGCTGCTTCGCTAAAGATGCTAATAAGAACCGTTAATATAGGGTCTGCAAGTCGCCCCGGCTGAGTTGGAGTCACATCTTCTTCTTCATTGGGCGGTGGCTGAAGTTTCCGTCATTCCTCTACCCGATGAGAGGGCTGGTGAGCTTCCGCGAGCATACATCGTCAGGGCAACTGGGGCTGAGAAAGGAGACGAGGACGCGCTCAGGAAGCAACTGAGGAAACATGTCATGGACGTTTTTGCTCGCCACAAGCACCTGGATGGTGGCATCGAGTTCCTTGACCAACTGCCCAAGACCGCCAGCGGAAAGATCCAGAGGAGGGTTCTGAAGGAGAAGGCTCGAGTGGATCTGGAGGCTCGCAAGGCAGCGCAGGCTAAGAGATTGAATGCGATCAATGGCTCAAAGACTGATGGTGTGAAGAGGCCCGAGACGATGGAGGTCTTTGATCTGAGTTCAGACGAAGACGAGGAATAGGCGTCAATGCTAATAAACTGCGTCGATTTACGCTCAATTTGGCCCGAAGTCCACTCTAATGCGTGGCGCATCTATGGCCACCGTGCACTCCGCCCACTCCCCAGAGATAGTAATACGGCTGCATGCAACATGTGAATGCACACATAAAGCGCACAAGACATATWTGATGCGTTGACGATATTTTGAACACCTGGTAGAAGTAAATGGGACGCTAACAAACTTCTCGGGAGTGAAACGGACATGGAGCAAACAGGCCATCATGTGGCCTGTAGTATATAAACCCAAGAGGCAACCTCTTCGTATTAAGTAGGAAAGTTTCATGACGATGGCTACGGAGAGTAAATGAATGGTAAGGGGCGGCTTACGTGTCCTACTTTGCACAGGCACGAAGTTGATATTGCATCTCATAAAGTCCCTAGCAGTAGAAGTCATTGTCTAAGAGCAATGCCAACAAGTTTTGCCCGTAGGAAAATCGATACAACGCCCTTGGCCGCGACCAAAGGCCTCGAAAGCCTCCTTGCTGAGTAGCCGCTACAGGGGCGTTTCGAAGTGGTTACCAGACACAACTACAGTCCATGCGGAAGCGACAGAAGCTTAATGATGAGTCTGGGGCCTTGGGCTTGGACGCTGTCTACCAGACCCGAGCGCATGTGCACTGTGGCGGCAGGTCTACGGCGTGATATCACGACCCGGGTGTGGGTTTCATCGTTTCAAGGTCCTTCATGAGTTCTGTTGGTCCCAGGGCAGTGGTACACTCCCCTTTGGAGATGTAACACGACAGCTCATCTTTCATATTGACCGACATGCAGGAGACTGGCGTACTACAACCCACTATAGACGGCCCCATCTCTGGGCACGGGGCAGCAGGGGCCGGTCCCGAGACCATGGAGCTGGCTGGACGCATCGATTCCCAGACCCTTCGTACATGCAAGAATATAACCGCTCCTCTGGTTGCATGCAGCGGTTACACGTGGAATAGACCCACACTCTAACAGATCTAATTGTCAAAAATCCTGTCCCTGAGTCAGGCACTAAGAGTAGCAGGGCGTCTCATAAGGTTGATATGGCTCTCAACCGTGCCTCAGTAATTCCCACGAGTGAAAGTGCTTATCTGTATAAAGCTTGGATGTTGCAGTTTGGTTAGGGCGAACTGGCACATCAAGCTCTAGACGCCATTTTGAGCGCTCTGAGCCACTAGACACTTAATCATGACCAGGAATCTATTCAACTTAACCAAACAACTGTAATATCTAAGGAACAACAAACTATGCGTTCATTCAAAGAAGCCATTTTACCCAAGTTCAGGCCTCATTTCGTTCTAAAATCTAGGTTCCCCTTTTGCTAGCCCCTGAACTACCGGCATGCTCTTTTCTCAACCCGTCTGCAGCAAGTTTGCCTAGTGCTTTGATGCTGGACGCACTCATAATTTCAAGGACCGAAAGCTCTAATCCAAATGTCTGCCGCCACCAGTTGCGAATCTCGATGGCAACGAGAGAGTCAATGCCCAACGCAGTCAGACTGAGGTTGACATCTAGCTCTTCCTCGGGCTGGAACATGAAATTGTAAAGCCGCAGGCCAATCTGCTTTGTAAGGAAGTTAGTGTTCTCAACTTGGTCGAGAAGTGCAGGCTGAGATGTAGCCTTGCTAACGAAGAGCACGAGATCTTGGTTGCTCGATGGCCCCCCTTCGCCATGACCCGTACTCGACGCTGGTCGTTGCTCAAGGTGGGCCATGGCCATTCGCCTGTCTCGCTTCCACAGCGTGCGACTGGAAGGATCCGACAGCGGCTGCAGGCTGCGAAGTCCAATGACCATCTCCGTAGGATTGAGGTACTGACTCCCCGCCAAAGGACGGGGCGTCTGGTTATCGATGCTGAACGTGAGCGCATCCAGGAGATCATTCTCTTTTAGCGTGTGGTACCCCAGGCTCTTGAATTGCTCCAGGATGGCAGGGTTATCGGAGACGTAGCCGATGTCCTCCATCACGCCAATGTCCAAAACAGACGCAGGGAGACCAAGTCCATGGCGGTATTGAGCAAAAGCGGCAAGGAATGTGTTACCTGAAGCGTAGTTTGCCTGTCCAATCTGACCCATTACTGCGGAGAGGGAGCTGTACAGGACCATAAATTCCAGCTTTGTGGACGTGTTTTCCAATGCCTTATGCACGGCCCAGGCGGCGTCTATCTTTGGCGCGACTGCCGCTTGCCAGTCGTCATGCGTGAACTGGAGAAGAGCTCGGTCCTGCATAGCTTGTGAGCAAGTACAAGACGGACGAAACGAAGTTGGGCCACTGAGTCTTACCTGCAAAACCATGGACATTAACATGACACCAGCCACCGGCTTGTCGGAGCCTCGAATGGCCTTTTCTACGTCCTCTGTGAAAGCCGCATTTCCCTTGAAGATTTGTGACACACATCCCTGTGCTGATAACTCATTGACAAAGGCCGTATCACGATTGGAATCGCCTCCGGATCGAGACAAGAAGATGAGATTGCGGGCGCCGTTCTCAACCATCCACGTGGACACGGCCCGACCGAGACCGCCAAGGCCGCCGATGAGGAAGTAGGATGCATTGGATCGGAACCGGGCCTTCTTTGCGCTCTGCGCGACTTCTAGCGTCTCTTTTACTGAAGTGCTAGAAGAAGATAGGGCCTGGTTGGAGTCTCCGCCAGGCATCGTAACAACAATCTTGCCAATGTGTTGACCCTTTTGCATGAATCTGAAGGACTCCACGACTTGGGATGCAGGGAATGACTTGACGGGGGTGATTGGCTTGATATCGCCACGTCGGTAGTACTCCATGCAATCTTCGAGCACTCTGAAGGCGTGTCTTGTTAGCGCGTGTTGCCACCGAAAGGAGAAGAAGACTCACCTTTTGTACACCGTAGGCCTCTGAATAGCCAGCTGGCTCATATCAATGCCAACAAACATCCTGTTGGACTCGAAGACGTTCATGGCCAGCTGACCGCGACCAACAAAGTCACGCTTGCCAATCTCGAGCATCTTGCCAAACTCGGCGACGCACTTCCACGACATGTGCAGCAGCTCACCAGAGAGTGAATTGAGGACAAGATCAACACCGCGTCCCTGCGTGGCCTCCATCAAGTCGGTATAGAAAGACCCATCGCGCGAGTGGAAGATGTGGTCTTGTGGGATGCCAAACTCACTCATAAGATAGAAGGCCTTTTCTGGATTGCCCACGGTGGCGAAAACCTATTCGACGGCAGTTAGTTAATGTTTTGTTTGCCATGGTAATCTTTTGAGTACGTACCTCGGCGCCCTTCATCCTACAGAGGTTGATGGCGGCAATACCAACACCGCCACAGGCGGAATGGATCAAGACTGACTACAATGGCAGCTCTCGTTAGCAGAATGCCTTCGGACAGAAAAATAAAGGTCCACATACTTGTCCCTCCGCCATTCCACCCACTTGAATCAGAGCATGAGCGGCAGTGGTGTACACGCAGGGCATCGTCGCAGCGTCCTCAAAGCTGAGCTCCTCGGGTATCTTGGCCGTGAGATTAGACGAGGTGATGACACGACTGCCAAAAAAGCCATGGTCAAAGGCCAGCACCCGGTCTCCGACCTTGAGGTCACGCACTTCCGGCCCGACACGTTGAATGACACCAGCACACTCGAGACCAAGACCAGGTTTCAACCCTTGGACGATTCCCATAGCAACCAGGACGTCTTTGAAGTTGAGGCCGACAGCCCGTGGCTCAATCTCGACCTGATCTCCCTGCAGCGCAGGTGAGTGTTGGTCGAGGGTCCATTGCAAGCTTTGGAGCTGGCCAGGACGGCCGACGGCCAGCTTCACTGGCTTCTCAGGCGCCGTTTCGACTGCATTGTGCCTGTCGGTCTCAGGGAGCCTCCGGAGCTCCTGCGGCACATTGAGCCATTGGTATCTGGGGATCAGTACCTTTCCATTCACGATGGCGAACTCCCAGTCGGGATCGAGCTCCGCAGATCCCTTGTTCCGGCGGCTGTGGTCAAATTTATTGTAAATTTCGACCACCATACTAGCATTGAAACTCGTGGGCAATTCACTGAGATCTAGCTCTAGAGTTGCAAAGTCGAGTGACAGCTCTGAACGGATAGTGCGGGCGACGCCAAGAGTGGATGCATAGATCGGATCCTTGCAACTAACTTGTCCCAGACCGGTGACCCAAAGAATTCCGGTAGAAGAAGGGACTGCGCCAAGATAAGCTTGAAGTTTATTCAACTTCGCGACGGTCATGTTGTAGAAGAAGGGTTCTTCGAGGTCCAGGAGCGAGACAATACCAGAGTCAGCAACAGGGGTATCATCCAGCGTCGCTAAAGAAACCTCGAAGTTGTGTTCAGCCAGGGTATCCTGGAGGTTCATAACTGAAGGACTGGCTTGAGTGGTGCAGAGAATAGTGACCTTCCCTCGCTGGATGCCAGGTCCTGCAGGAGTGGCAGACACGGCCGTCGAGATGATGTTAGCATTCAGCTGAAACGGAGCGTCGTCGTCGAAGACTGCAGCATCTACACCAGAGAAGCCTGCAACCCGCAGCTCAGAGTCCCATCGAGAAGGCACCACGTAGGGCTCATCCGGCCGGCCGTCGGCGTCGCCAAGCCACCAGCCGGAGAGGTAGCCCTACAACCCGGCGTGTTAGCCCGCGGGACAGTTGCAGAGCAAATTCAGCAGTCGATTATCTTACCATAATGTAGTTGATTGCTCTCCACACTATTTTATTACCTCATTAGTCTGGGCGAGGCGTAAGGGGGTATTGTTGCCCTTACCTGGACTCAGTACCTGGAGGAACAACTTACCACCCGGCTTCAAGAGCCGGCGGACATTGGTTAGCGTTTCACGAAGACTAGGTGTCGCATGTAAAACCTGCAAATAAAGTCAGCGATTCATATCGAAATTTAACAAAAAAATGTTGCGGACGTACATTTGACGCTAGAATGAGGTCGTACGTGCCCTCCTCGAATCCTTGGCTCCCTGGTTGGCGAGTGATGTCAAGAACTTTGTACTCGATATTGTCATAGTCCTTGAACCTCTGCTGAGCAGTTCCAAAGAAACCAGCAGAAACGTCTGTATAGTCATACTGCGCATAGTTGCATTGATGTCGGCCATCCTTGTCGTCACCAGGGAGGGTCAAGCCCCTGAGCACGCCCTCTGTCGTGCCTCCTGTGCCAGCGCCGATCTCCAAAACTCTGAGGCAGGGATTGGAATGGCCCATGAGCTCAAAGTAGCGCTCGTATTCGCAGAGGCTTTGCATGTAGATGTAAATATTCTCGAGACCGGAGTCCTGGATCAAAACCTCGATGGAGTCGATGTCTCCCTTGAAGATGGACTCGGCGTGTTCCACAGCTCGGACCATGACTTTGCCTACTTCGCTTCCAGAAGTCTGATTGACGCATTCCAAAGCAGCGTTGATCTCGACGCTAAGAGCGCTTGCGTCGAGTTCTGCGAGCTTTGGCGCATCTGGAACGTGGTCGTATGTGCCATCCGTCGCTCGCTTCCGCTGCGCCGACATCCAGTCACGGAACCTGTTCAGATGGCCCAGATTGGGGCTTATGTCCATACCTTTGACCCTTCGTAGCGTCTCCAAGGTGCACAGCAACGACAGCCTCTCAWCCTTGATACAGGCGTCGCGAACCCTGCCATGCGTGGTGATGAGTGTACTAGGGTCGACAAAGTCCAGGTCTGGTTTCCAGAGCAGCCTGGCGGCAGCGACACCGTCCTTTGCAGCACCAGCAGAGCCATCAGAGCCTGCACTGGAGTCACCGAGAGGGCTGAGCTCTACGCCTCTCATCCAAAGCACAGTCTGGCCTTCAGATACAGCCGTCGCTGTTCCACGAATAACACCACCAAGGCTCGTGCTGACAGCAGCACCGACACGGATGTCTGCGGCGCCGCGGCGAATATATAGCTCCTCGATATGTGTGGGCATGCAGAGGTTGTTCAACCCTCGCGACAAACCATCGGCCGTGGCTACCATGAAAGCCTGCAGACASAGGTCGATGGTGGTGGGATGGATCTGATAGTTGGTTTCAGCGGTACGCTCAATTTCGCCGTGTCCACGGTCTCGCATTGTGGCCGCTGCCTTCTGCTCTTGGTGCTCAGTCATTGCTGCAGAAGCAGCCGATATTTCTGTCAAGCCCTGGAACTGTGGTCCGTAGTTCAGACCAACAGCCTTCATGGTCCTATACCACGCGGCAGGGGACGGGACGGCTCGAGGGTGTTCTTCTCCATGCTCTGGCTCGCCGAGGACAACAGCGTCCGAGCTTGCGCGAGCCTGACCGGTGCAGTGCTTTACCCAGCTCTCGCCGTTGAATGAAGAAATGGTGAACTCAAACCAGCTGCTCGAATCCAGAGACGAAGTCAACCTCACAGGCCGCATACGCGTCACCAGCTCTTTGGTTTCATCCTCGCGCAAGACCAGTGCAGTTCTGATGTCGACCTGTCGAAGAGAGAAGTCGGTTGTGCGATGGCCTTCGGCATGAAGCTGACGGATCGCCTCACCTATCATGGCCACATATCCGGCCGCAGGGAAGACCACATCCTCGTGAATCTTGTGGTCACGGACCCAAGAAGCGTCATCGAGACGAAGCATGTTTCTCCATGCCGGCTCCAGTTCGTCCACCTCCATGGTACGTACGCCGAGCAGCTCATGTGGAGGAAACTTTCGCTGGCGCCACGAACGGGCGATGCGACTTTCGTTCCAATATTTCGTGTCGTGTCTCCAAGAATACGTAGGTAGATCAGTGAGCACATTTGGTTGTCGCTGCCCGCTGCAGAGGGACTTCAGCCTAGCTGCAGCATCGAGGTCAACAGGCACTGCCGCTTGGTAGAGCTGACCTAGCGCAGACAGCAGGGCATGGGTGGCATGTTGATTGCGGATCAACGAGGGTGTGTATGTCGGCGTAGATCCGGCCAGGTCCGAGCCTATAGCCTTAAGAATATCGCGGATTGGGCCTGCGAGTGCTGAGTGCGGGCCAATTTCGAGGAGGACTTGGGAGAAAGTGTCGTTGCCGGCCTTTAGCATGGATCGCACGGCCGAGTAGAAGAGGACGGGTCTCTCCAGATTGCTCCGCCAGTAAGAAGCGCCGAGGAGCTCTGCAGTGGTGATGCATTTGGCCGTCACGCTTGAAAAGAGAGGAATGGACGGCTTCGATGGCGAGACCAGGGGAGCGATGAGGTCCTGATACTGGCTGCCAATCTCCTCCATGTGGTGCGAGTGATACGCCTTGTCCACCTTCAACCGACGGACAAAGCAGTCAGGCCTATCTTTCTTGATATTTTGAATGACAACCTCCAGAGCTTCGTCATCGCCCGAGAGCGTGACACTGTTAGGGCTGTTCTCGCAGGCAATCCCAACAATGCCCAAGCCAGAGTCCTTGAGCTGAAGATAAGCCGTGACCTCCCCACGCCCAAGGCCAACTGCGGCCATGCCTCCCTTACGGGACTGCCTTTTCGTAACCTGGCCGCGGTAGTACGCAATGGCAATTGCCTGTTCTTGATTCAGTGCTCCAGCAGCATAGGCGGCGCCGATCTCGCCGCTTGAGTGACCAACAACGGCTGCGGGTTGCACACCGCACGACCCGAGAAGGTTCACGAGACCTATTTGCAGCGCAGTGCAAATGGGCTGCGAGAACTCGGGCTCGTTTATCCTGCTCTCCTCGCTTGGACGGCACAGCTCTTTCTCTATTGCCCAACTCGGGGGGTGCGGGAGGGCCTGTAGAGCCATGTCCATGGCGCGAATGGACGCCAGGAAGTCCGGAAAGTCATGCAACAAATCGGCTCCCATCCTGGCCCACTGAGCACCCTGACCCGTGAAAACAAAGTTCAAGGTAGGTTCCCCGCCCTTGGCTTTGACAACCGGCGAAACTTGATAAGGAGAATCATCGCCCTCGGCGACGACAGCATAAGATCGATACGCTAGGGGCCTGCGTCGCGTACCTAACGTGTGGGCTAAGTCCTCGAGGCGCTCGGGATGCGAGTGGGCGTACTTTTCAATCCTCGCTGTCGCTTCCTTTAGGGAGTCGGCGTGGTGGGCAGAGAGAACCAGCAAGTGATGTCGGAGCCGGGTGTCTTCGTCGCTAATCGCTGGCGGTAAGGCAGGTCTCGCTAGCCCATAGGATGCTGCAGAGTCTATAATGACCTTTATGTAACATTAGCTCCCAGTACAATTGTCTTGATGTAGATATATTTATTACCAATGCATTGGCTCCACCGATGCCAAAGTTATTCACAGCAGCCCGTTGAATCCGACCATATGGCCAAGGCGTCGGCTTGGTCGGGACATGGAGTCGAAATCTTTCCCATGGGACTATAGCCCAGGCACAAGATCAGTCTCTCTCTCGTAGAAACGTAGCATTTCGGTTCACGAACTCACTTTTGGGGTTCGGATCTGAAAAGTTTGCCTGCGGAGGGATAGTGGAATGTTCCAGGGCAAGAACGGCCTTGATCAAGCTTGTCAGACCAGAAGCGCCTTCTGAATGCCCAACATTGGGTTTCACCTATTGCCTTGTAAGAAAGGGGCTTGCAGAGGCACATGCGCCACGACGCCATGTTCATGACTTACAGAGCCAATATAAACGCCCTTCTCACCAAATACCCTCCCAACCGCGGTCGTCTCCAAAGGGTCTCCCGTTGGCGTTCCGGTACCATGGCATTCGACAAACGCAGTGGTCGTGAAATCTTCAATTCCTGCCGCCTCGTAGGCGTGTCGAATTAGTGCCTCCTGGCTTTCAGAGCTCGGGTTCGAAATGCCAGACGTCTTTCCATCGAAATTTGTTGCGGTACCCCGAATAATGCCCCGGATGGGATCGCCATCTCGGATCGCATCATCTAATTTCTTGACAAAGACGGCGTTTACTGCCTCTCCACGGACGTAGCCGTCTGCCTTCGCGTCAAAGGACTGGCACATTCCGCTAGGTGATAATACGCCTTGTTCGCTCAGAGCCATGGACATGGTTGGGGAGAGGAGGAGATTGGTGCCGGCTACAATAGCGGACTCGCAGGCCCCTGCGTGAATCGCCGCGCAGGCTTCATGAAGGCCAATCAAGGATGATGAGCAGCCCGTCTCGATGGTCATGCTAGGGCCTTTAATGTCGAACTCGTAAGACACACGGTTGGCCAAGGCGAAGTCGGCCGTGCCCGTAATGCGATACATGCCCACATGCTGGGGGTCTTTGGCGTTTAGGTCCAGCCAGTCTTCGCCAAAGACGCCAACATAACACCCAATCTTGCGCCCGCGCCACTCCTTTTGCCCTGCGCTTTCCATGCACTCCCACACGACCTCCAGGAGAAGTCTCTGTTGCGGATCAAGACGTTCCACCTCGGCCTTGCTCATCGAGAAGAAGGCCGCGTCCATGTTGGCCAGATCATCCTGGATAAAGTAGCCGTACCGACCCTTTACGGTTCCCGGCCTGCCACTTGTGCTGTGGAATGCATCGATGTTGAACCGGCTCGACGGAAACTCGCTTCGAAAGGATCGCTTGTTCATTAGGGAGCTCCAGAATGAATCCGTTGTTTTGATATCGCCGGGCAGACGCAAGCCAATACCGACAATCGCAATGGGACGGAAAGACCCTTGCGGTTCTCCATCGCTTAGGAAGTGTTCTGTTGATAAAGTCGTTGACATGGGAGAACTGGTAGATTGGCCGTCGGATCGCGCGTCGCCGTTGGTCCCGCTGGCGACGTCTTGAATCGCAGTTGGAGACATCTTTACTATACGGGTAAACCGGGCAACGTTTCTAGACGGGATATCTTGGTGGAGTACCGCCAGAAGAGCAAGTGTTGAGTGGTCGCTTCTTCAATCAGGGCATCAGGACGGGCATTCATGGATGGGCAGAAGGAAAGCGAGGCACATTGCCTCTTCGAGATGAAGATCAAGCTGAATGTCTCCAAGCTTCGCGGCTTGTGACCATCCTCTATTCTTGGCAGATTACAGGAAGATAAAGCGGAGTGTTAGCGCCAGCTACAGCGCAGGATCGCGACGCAGAACACACAGGGAGTCGTCAGCTTCTGTCGGATCCCCCAGTGTGCGGTAATCACCTCAGTTTCAGAGGAAGTCGACAAACCAGAGTCGCCGTTGGCGTGGCTTGTGCCAGTGAAATTGGGTTTGAACACCTCATTCTGAGAAGTATACGGCCAGCAGGCACTGAGCATTCCACTTACAGTCCTACTTTGGCCAAACAGGAACATTGGGAACTTCCTCTTGTTTAGTCACGCCCACTAACGCGCTGGATCGATGGCGTTACGGGTGCTTCGTTCCCGTTGGCGACCCCTGCGGGGGGACAACTGCCTGTAAGATCCCTCGTCTCCACAATGGTCGCCTACGGGGTAATACATGCGGCCGCGCATGCAACAAGAGACGGAGTAAGCCACCTCATAAGAGAGGGTAGGTTTAGTGAAGCCCTGAGCATTACATTCGATAGAATTAATAAGTCTCCCCACGCCCACCACATCTTTCAGTAATCCGGGCGCGACGACCTACGCCAGGGTCCGTACTTCGTCCGAAGTAGACACCCAACTATTAATCTGCATGCACGAAGTAGCATCGCGTGAGTCGCCGATTTTGCGATAGTTAGTACACCACAAGTAGAAGTTGCGCCGGCCTCGATGATGACAGTAGAAGCAGACGGGCTTTTTTTCGGCGCATGTGTGAGACGAGAAGCTTAGCCGACACGCAAGCCCCGGACATTGCGAGGCAGCGTAACCCCGCGTTGTTTGCTTGCCTGAAGTGACAGGACAGTTTCTTGTCTGGTGATTGTAGCAGAGCAACGCACTCATTTGTGCGACCACCCTCTCCTCGGGACAGGGGACTGGGGTTCGTACTATCGTACACTACACGCTGGTCAGATGAGTCTATACCCAACCGTACACTGGACGCGGCTGATCGACGTATTGACATATGCGGACCCTGCACCCATACAAACCACGATCCTAGCATCCGCCACAGACATAGCGGGAATTCCAACATGTCGGAAAGTCTTGCCTCTATTGATTCGGCCGGCTTTCACCGGAGTGTCTCAATACCGGGCCATGCAATGCCACAAGTACCCCCATGTCCCGTAGTGTCCCAGATCTTGGCCACATGCTTGTCTCAAGCCAAGCGAGAATTGTTGAAGAACACACCGGCCACGTGCCGGTGCACGGCATCTGCCGATCATGACGTTCATGTAGGGCTGAAGCTGAGGCCACAAGACGAATTGCACGCGAAATAGATGTCTCCGGAATCAAGCAGTTGACACAGTGAATAGGTTCCAGGATCGACTTGGTTGTGGTCGCAGCCCCTTCCTGTGTTACAGCCCCTTCCTGTGCGCCTTAAAGCATATGGTTAGATCAGATTCTGATATGTGGAACGCCCTCCGTCGTCAGGCATTGCTTCTTCCATGACCTTGCTGTGCCCTTTCTGGCTTTTTTGGGGGGGTGGGGGGGGGGCACAAGACGACGAGAGAGGGTGATCACATCTCCTTAAAAACGAATCAGGTATCATTTGTTGACAAATCCCCAAGTCACTCGGGTGACTGTTAACTTTCCATTTCCGTGTCTACAAACCCGTGGCAGATATGACCGTCTACGTATCTCGTCTCTTCATAACCATGAAACGCCCAACACTAAAGGAACAAAACAGTCTCACACCGTTCTCAGGCTTTCCATCCCGGCCTTTATATGCAGGCATCCAAAAGCTCAAGCAACTTCTGCTTTGGCATCCTACCTGAACAATGCAGAATCACGATGGATGCGAGCACCATGTTGGAGCGGTCTCGTTGCCGTGGCGCTCGATTTCCACCTGCCACGGCCATCATCAACGGCCACAGATTTGGCAACTGAGGATATGTTAACGGAGCTAAATCATTCATTCATTGCAGGTTTTGGCTCATACCTCATTTTGAAGCGTCTTCTTGACTGTTGCAACACTCTGTGGGCAACTCTGGCTTTGTTGCGGAGTGCCTGCGAGGTCCGCCATCTGGATGAAGCTGCTAATGCTGGCTTCCATCGACTTGTCATCTATGTTCTTTCCTTCGCTCACCAGCAATGACTCGGCAGTTCTCAAGACTTCTTCGTTCAGGCCTCTTCGTTCCCATGGATCCCATGACTGAGCGGCATCGAGAATTTCTGACAGCAGTCGGGGCAGCCGCCGTTTCCTGCTCATGCCCTGCTCCGCTGCCAGATGTGACGACTCGTCAAAGTTTCCGCTGTAATACGCCTCCGCAAACGAGTCGAAGTTACTGAATCCAAGAGACTCCAGACCTTCCAGTGCGGCCTCGATGCGTTCATCTATTGACTTCGGTGGCTGGTTGGTCGAGGCTGATGGTGAGTTTGTGGAGTTGCTCGCGAAGAACTCAGATGTTGCCTCCCGATGGCTCGGTGCCGGCGTGTCGTGCATTGAAGGGGGTTTCGAGTTCACAAGACTCTCCATTTGAGAAATCTCCATTTGAGAAGGCGGACTAAGCTGTGAAGTATAGGATTGAAGCATAGGCTTCCAGGGCATATTTGGGACGTCCTGTCCAGGCGTCAGCTTTAGCCTGTCATCGACTGTTGGAAAGTCTGTTGCCGACATGCCGCCATAGGAATTGGCCCTAGCTATGTGGCTTGCGTTGCTGAACACCATGTTCTGCATCGCTATAGCGTCGCGTTAGTTGATAATCGGAAGCATGCCAGCTTCTGGGACAATATTCTTACTCGATAGCAACTCCTCTCTTTGGGCGACTGATATGTTGTCCGGAGTGTTTTTTTTGGTCAAGAGCTGCATCTGGAAACGGAGGCAGTCTTGTAGGATGGATTGAGACAGGTTGGACGTCCCCTCGGCTGCTCCTCTTTGGCATTGGGGCATGAAGGCAGACATCATCGGGTTCGGAGTATGGGGAATGGTCACTGATGGTGTTGGGATCGACGGCTGCGCATAGGAAGACGGGTCACCGTGCTGCATCAGTGACGAAGAGTCTATGAACCAAGGACTGCTTTCCGTGCTGGCCACATCCATCTGTTGAGGTGCAAAGTTGCCCAATGTCTTTGCATGCTGTGGCGTGGCGCCCATCTCGCTGGAGACATCCGGAGGTGTTGGCGGCGATGACGACGCCGTGGAACTCGGGTCAGGCTCCTGTAGAGGGGCAACATGAATATTCGACGAGGGCGGCGTTATCAAGGAGCCATTGTTTGAGGGCGAAGGTGGTGACATTGGTGACAAATCTTGGCGTTCAGAGTCTTCCTTTGCTCTCTGGTCTTCGTGGTATTGGAGCCTGGACTGCAACTCGCCGAGTCGGGCCTTCATGCGACTTCCTGCACGAAGCAAAGATTAGACCATCGCCGTACAGTTCTGTCACTGGCTTACGTAGCCCGGAGCAAAGGAGCGACTTACGGTATGATCTTTGGGCAACGCGGTTCTGTATTCGTTTCTTTTCTTTGCGATCCTTGACCCGTGTCCAGTCATCTTCGGCAGACAGCTGCATCTCGTCCTTGTCGGGGAGCGAGTACGGGCCAGACGTTGTGGACGGTGAGGGTGACATCATAACAAACAGAGCGGCTCCAGCTGGCCACAATCGACAGTCATGTACGCTCTTCTGAACAGAAGCAAGAAGAATTATCCGACGCCTCAATTGCCCGCTGCAAGAGGTGCGTTTCGCGCGGGGCACCGAGCATCAAATACATGTTCAATGGCGGGTTCGGCATTGAATCGATGCCCCCAGATAAGATCCAGCAGTCAGCACTGCCGCTCCTCGCAGCACTATGTACAAAGTACTACGTATTTGGTACGGCTTGACCCGCGCCTGAAGACCCCGGAGTAAACCCACCAACGACAGCTTCGTGAGGTACCCAGTGGGCTTGACGGAGGATATCAACAGGGATGATGACACGGAGCCAGGCCGACGCGTTTCTGCGTCTCAGCCCAGCTCACTGGCTTACTCAACAACCAATCCCCTCCGCTTCCTGAAAGCTGCCACATTTCCGTTCCTCGTGTGCATAACCAAAGCACGCACTTCGTACTTGCCCGAGGAGGTCCCCCGTACATATTATGTGTTTGTTGCACTTACTGCAGAACCATGGAGCCAGTCGAGCACTGCGCCGCCAGAGCCTCCTAAACGCGGCCCCTGTACGCTGTGCCTGTAGCCACCTACGACAGCGTTTCCTCCACTCTCCTGTCGAACGACTTCGGGCACAACAGTCGTGATGCAGCCTGTCATCCTTGAAGAGAGTTCCCGTGTGTATTTGTAAGTGTGCCTATGTAACATTTGAATGTCCTCCTCAAGTCCAACGGACAATCATATTTGGTAGGAGATGGGTCGAGATTCCACAACGCCCAAGGCTGGTGCCAATCGAGAGGCTTGTCAGCCAAGTTCCGTAGCTCGTGGAAGGTTTGTAAAGGAGACCCGCCGCCTGGCCATTGCTTTGCGTGGAGGCGGGGTCCAGACACAGGGCTCAGTAATATTACCTTGATTCCATGGACTGCCTGCAACCCAGAGGTCTATAACTACAGTGCCCAGAGCGCCAAGGTCCATTAAAGTTGTGTTGAGCTGTGCTTCAGCAACCCATACAGCCCCTCTCATATCGCGACTATCATGTCTTTCCCCCCTCCTCCACGCGACGGCCTCGGTGAGAGAATTCCCCTCCTCCCTTGGGTCGGCCTTTGGCTAACGTGCTCCCTGCTTTTTTACTAAAGACTGGAGCAAGACTTCAGCAGAGACCCAGAGCCATGGTCATGTTGAATGTCGCTGGAGCCGTGAGACGGGCATGTGGTCTGAGCCGGACTTCGTTCAAGATCCCTACTTGCGCGTCCATGGCCTATCACCAGTATTTCACTACGGTCGGTGCTGTTTGCTGCTCACAACGGTTCCCTGCACTCGCAGTGACTGATTCGCAACACCAGGCCAAGAAGCTTATGAGGGCCTGAAAGGTACCCTGCACTGTCGACGCGATCATGCCCTCTCTTCTGTTGGCTAACTAGGGGTCAGCCTTCCGAGCCCCAGACGGTGAAATCCACATCGTCAGGCCCGACTACCATGCACGACGTCTGATGCACTGGTCTTCGCTGGTGTCCATTCCAGCCCTTCCTGAGGAGTATTTCCTCCGTTGCGTGCACCTTGCCGTCGGGATGAATGCGGATATTGTGCCTCCAAATGATGCCGACGGGATGTTGTACATCCGACCAGTTGTCTTTGGCATGGGTCCTTGCATTCGGCTCGAACCTCCCGATGAGTATCTTTTCTGTGTCTATGTCACCACTGCAGGAGCCTTTCATGGCTCTACACCGCTTACTGCGTTAATTCTTGAGGACTTCGACCGCGCCGCCCCTCGCGGTACGGGGTCGGGCAAAGTCGGCGGCAACTACTCCCCAGTCATACGATGGAGTCAGAAGGCGAAGAGCGAGGGGTTTCCCATAAAGCTGCACTTGGACAGCCAGASAAGAACTGAGATTGAGGAGTTTTCCACTTCTGCTTTTGTTGGGGCTAAGGTGGACGGCGCAAATGTCATTCTGGTAGTTCCCGATACCCAGAATGTGGTGAGCAGCGTCACCTGCGACAGCGTTCAGGAACTGGCAAGATCACTAGGTTGGGCTGTAGAACGACGACCGGTGAGTCCAACCGCCTCTCCTTTCCCAATCTCGTTACTGATCGCATTCCGTCCGCGAAGATAAAATATGAGGAGCTTCCCAGCTTTTCCGAGGTCATGGCCTGTGGAACAGCCGTTACCCTCATCTCTATCAAGTCCATCACGAGGAAGAGCACCTCGGACAAGTTTGTTTATCGGAATGGGGATGCAGCGCTTGGGCCCTGTGCACAGAAACTTTCGGTACTGCTCCAGGATATTTACAAAGGCAGGGCCGAAGACAAGTTTGGGTGGCTTGCAAAAGTTCGCGAACCAGCCGGGTTTGTTCCGGCAAGAGATGGAGCCAACTCCAAAGTTCACGTCAACGGCCGACTTGCAAATTAATACAATCGTAGGTACGAAGTAGAGAACGAGAGAAATAGTGTGTAGCATATAGATTTGCAGCAAGCCTCCACACCATGCATCATATTGGTTTCATCACCAAGGTTGAGGGAGTGTTTTACGGTCGAGTCCACAGTTAATCATTATTCGACGAAGCATTAGATTTCGTATCTCCCTCACAGGCGACAACTCAGCGTTTCTCATATGGTGCATACATCATTTTTCGGCTTCAAATAACGCTTATATACGTGTAAACCGTATCAAAATACTACAGGATGTCTGCAAGCATTGTTTTACGGTAGCAGTTGCAGTGCAGTTTGMTACCTACCTACCCTATAATGCAGGCCCGATCCGAAGTAGACTAACTCAGCTCGGCCATGGGCACTGTTCCGCATTCGCCCACCTTACTAAACCCCTGGGCGCCTGTTAGTGGTTCTGCGGGACAGCATTACGCTCGATGCTGGCAGTTAGTAATTGCATGGGGCCCCAGCCGTTAAAAGCGCCGAGCCTGTGTAAGTGAGCAGTTGGCATAGAATACAGGTTGTGCAAGTCAGCTCCCACTCTCCTCCCAGTTGCTATGTCGGAGATTGAGTGTACACGTTTGTTTCGCTTGCTTCAATAGGTATGCAATTATGATGAAACTCCGATCGTCGTACATGTTTGTCATGGGCCAGGCATATCTGCAAAACGAGTATTCGTACTTAAGCTTGATAGCTGAGTAACATGCTAGTGGCCACATGTAGTAAGAGTACCCGTCTACGGAAGCACGGCAGCTGAGTTCCGCATGCATGGTATCGAGTCTCTCTTCTGGTGGTCACTATTCGCCCACCAACCCGTCTAGTTAGCAGCTGTTCGGGGCTTCAAGCTATTGCTGGACATTGTATGACGTTCACTGGCTATAGCCCACCGGAAATTGCTTCGAGATCACATGACAGAGGAAACACTCAGTAGACCTTGGACATCCTCCAGTCCTCAAACAGCTGGGTGTCCCTAGTAAACTGGATCTTGCGGCGCTCATCGTCGCCTCCTGGGCTTTCGAGAAGCTCGATTGTACGGAGTAGAGCGTCGCAATTCTGCGCGTGTCCAGCCGATGCCGGGCCCTGGCATGGCAAATGCATGTATGGAGTAAAGCCTGGAAAGAGCCGACTCGGTGGTCAATTTCCTCGCCTTGAATGAAGTATATTATACAGCGGCATACATTTTCAGCATAAGTTTAGATGACGCGCTGAATACTTTGCATTGCATTGCATGAGCCGTCCTCGGACCCAAAAACATAGATAGAGGAAATATTCAATATGAGACACAAAAAGAAGAAATAAAAGAGAAATAAGTCAGCCCAACGGTCCGGCAACCCTGCCGTCCCTGATGTCTGCTAGCCACCCGGTCTAGTCCAGAGTAATGCCGAACAACTCGGCTACGGCATCTTTCGTTTCTCTCAATTGACGATCCTCAGCGTCCTTGAGCTCTTGCTCGAACCCTTCGCCATAGCCAAAATATTGCTTGATTCTGCTCCACCAGAAAGCCATGTCGAGCGAGACGAGAGTCAGGCGAACCGACAAGGCCTGCCTCAGCGTCGCATGGTCGCCCCCATCGTCCCTGACGGCTCTCAGAGCACACATGCCAATGAGCTTGATACGATTGATGGGGGAGCCCAGGAACCTGTTGTTCCCCTGTACGATGGTGATGTTGCGCTCCAGGAAGAGAAGCTCTCGCGGGAAGAGCCCTTCCTCGCCCAGGTACGCCGCGGCCTCGTCAATCATACGTTGCTGGCGCTCCTCGGCCGTCTCCTTGGTGCGCCTCCACGCGGAGCCCCCATCGCCCTCGGTGGCAGCTGGGTTCTTGTACGGCCGCATCAGCGACGCGTCCGCCCACGCGTCCGCATTCTTCATGCCCCATTCATGCGAGACCTTTTGGAGCGACGCGTCGTCGTTGGTGATGAGAGCCTTCCAGAAGCGGGCGTACTGCCTGCGCAGCTTGTCTGACATGGTTATGTACAGTCCGTGGTCGAGGAGGACGACCTGGGCCTTCCCCGATCCGTTCGGATTCCGCCGAACGAGGATGTTGCCGGGGTGCGGGTCACAGTGTACGAAGCCCCAGGAGAACATCTGCGTGGAGAAGAGCTCAACAACGGTTTGCATGACATCGCTGAGTTGTAGCCCTAGGCCGTGTGGGTGAGAGGTGTTGCCGGCGACGGATGATGGCGAGCGATGCGTGCCGGTGATGCCGTCCTTGTCCCAGAGCTGCACAGCATCAACCCACTCAGTCGTGAGCACGCGTTTCGAGGTCAGCTCGCGGTACACCTTGGGGATGTAGACACTATCGCGCAGCGACGAGTCCGAAGCGATCAGTGACGCCATCTTCTCCGAGTTGCCCGCCTCGTGTTCAAAGTCGGTCTCCTGCATGACGCGGTCCGCGACGTACTGGCCCATGCCGCCCATGGGAAGGCCCGTCACCCATGCAGTGTACTCGGCCATGAGCTTCATCGACCACAGATCCCACGACACCTGCTTGGCAATCTCCCGCCTCTGCACCTTGACGGCCAAGGCCCGACCATCGGGCAGCCGGGCATAGTGCACCTGGGCAATGGAGGCCGAGGCTCGCGGTTCCTGTTCGAAGGTGTAGACAGAGCTGCCTTGACTGCCAGTGCCGTCGGCGGCGACGCCGAAGACCTCCTCCACACTGCGGCCGCCAAAGTCCTGCTTGATGACCTTCTCGACGTCCGACCACGAGCTCTTCGGCGCGTCGTCAAACATCTCGCCAAACATGCGCTGGTACTCCTCGGGTAGCACGCTGCCTTGCATGGCGGCGGCCTGGCCAGCCTTCAGGTATAAGCCCCCGTTGTGCTTTAACATCGTGCACACACGCTGGGCGTTGCGGTGGTGGAGGTCCTCGTCCGGGTGTCGAGCAAGCCAGCAGTTGTGGCCATAATGTAGCTTGTAGTCCAGCCCAACTCGCGCAAGAACCGCGTAGGCGATGGTTGTGCGCAGCATCACGCCGCCCAGGACGTACCTGTCGAAGAGGTAGTCGCCAATGCAAATCTCCACCAGGATGAACAAGACCTTCCAATACCGTTTTGTCTTGATCGCAGGCTTGGCCCTCTTCCCGTCCTTTGGCTTTGCGTCATCGTCAGGGCCGCTCTTCTTCTCATCTGCTGTTTGCTTCTGCTCAGGAGCAGCGGCATTGCCGGGCGAGGCGGAGGCTGTCGTCGTCGTCGTCGTCGTCGCACTGGCCGCTGTGCTGTACCGTTTTCTGAGCGTGATCGAGAAGCCGCCGAGGCTTTTGGCGGGCAATGCGCGATGCGCTCTGCCACTCGCAAGGGCAAGCCGTATCGACTTCTGGCATCTAGCTCGGCAAAGACTGTGTGTCGGGCCTGCCAACGCGCTGGCGCTGCGGAGTAAGTTGAGGGTTCTCATGGCGAGTCTATACGGCTCGCGTGCCGTATGGGCGAGGCTGTCAACGAGACGAAATGCGAGACAAGTGATAGAAACAAATGGGCTCCGTCGACAATACACTTTGCGCCGGATCAACCAGCCGACAGGGATCAAGCGCAGGCTGCAGCTAGGTCCCTGTCGCGCAGCATCGGCCCATCCGCTGGCTCGGACAGCAATTTCATCCCTGAGCAGTGATCACAGAGGACGGCGAGGGTCAATGCCCCATGGTAAGCGGGCTGTGCGTGCGACGTCACCTGCGGATCTCGGGTCTCAGGCATGATTGCAGTTGATTGTTCTGCAACAATACGTGCTATCCCAGGGACACTGAGCCTGATCCCATGTGGACAGTAAGCCTCTAAGCGGCAAGCTCGCGGCCCTGCAACAAGTGCAGCTGTTGCAATACATAGGTACGTTGAGACAGTTGCTGGATGACCGGAGGACTCTGGGCCGAGCGGTCGTGCAAAAGGAGGATCGAAATGTCAGGGCCACATGCAATTCAGGTTTGGCTTGCCAGGCATGTGGTAGTGGAAAGAGGAGGTGTCACAGAAGCCGCATCAAGGTCGAATCGCCCCCAATCTCTCGCCCCCAGCATCCTAGCGCGGGATCAGCAGGATAACAAAGGCGCTGACCTTGGTCCCGCCAAGGGTTCTTGCATTTGCCGAACAAGTTGTCATGACTGCAGTCTGAAGGAGCGAGAGTGCGTGCATCCGTAGACAGACAATATCAACAACCCTCCAATTGGTGGGATAGATC
Source organism: Tolypocladium ophioglossoides CBS 100239 (assembly GCA_001189435.1). Lineage (NCBI taxonomy): Eukaryota > Fungi > Ascomycota > Sordariomycetes > Hypocreales > Ophiocordycipitaceae > Tolypocladium > Tolypocladium ophioglossoides. The sequence continues at coordinate 57,418 of LFRF01000046.1, read as the reverse complement.
ACACTGTCAGCTCGGCGCGTTTCATCATGGCCCGGCAAGTTGCGCTAAAGACATGATGTGTTAGCGGCTAGCTTACCACATCTAGTGGGCGTTGTGGAAGAAAACTCAGGGCAGTATGGCAGCGGGCCAGCCACTGGCGTAAGCAAAGTGGCTAGCATTGCGCACATGGGAGACCTAGCATTACTGTGCTCTCCGCAGATGGCTGTAGCTAACGCAAGGCCCGTTGATTTCAGTAGCGGCGGGTGCTTTCAAGCCTAGGCGTCCCCTTTACTTCGCGTTCATTGCTGATAAGCATCCTCTGGCGAACACTAATGAGGTGGACGTCATTGCGTTTAGAGCATCGGACTCGCAGATGATCTTCAATAAGCGAATCGGGCGGTTCGTATTATAGGGCAGTGGGCAATGGTTGCAGCGCCGATTATCCGATGTAGGTCTGGCTTCAACACAACTTTTATCACCAACAGATTGTGTTTTAACGAAGCCCTGGCCTGAGCCGCTTCCAGTGCCCAGCGAAGTAATCATGGACATTGGTAAAATGGATTCGATGCGGTCCGACAGATCATTTTTGCAGACGTTGGTGTCTCGAGCACAAGTCGTCGGCATTGCTCTGCTCGCTGCCCTTCTCGCCTCCGTACGTATTGTCAAGAGCTGTCATCCTTGCGGCCGCAGCTAAGTTGAATTGGAATAGATTTTGTGCGCCTGTGCATACAGAGCGTTTTCCCACCCACTCGCGAAGTATCCTGGCCCTTTCTTGGCGAAGTTTACGAATTTGTACTCTGCCTATCATGCCTGGAAGGGCGACATTCACGTAGACATCTATCGCTGTCACGAGAAATATGGTTCGAGCCCCTCGCCGCAACAACGCCGCAGGACCGCCTGTATGTATGGTAACCACTTTTCGCAGGTGACCACGTGCGATACGCTCCCAACCGACTCATTTTCAACACCGCAGGTGCTCTACGCGGTCAGGACAAGCTTGTCTTCTATTCAAGAGCTCTTGGAGCTGATGCAGCAGCTCACAGACATCTACGGACACCACGGCAAGGTGGTGAAGTTCAAGAATTACGAGATCCTGTCACGGCAAGCCGCAAACTTGCTCACCCTGCGAGATAAGGCTCAGCACGGCAGGAGAAGGCGCGTCATTAGCCAAGCATTCTCCGAGAACAGCTTGCGGCTGTTTGAGCCCAAGATATTATTAAAGATTGATCGGTTTTGCGAGATTCTGCGCAAGAGACAGGATGGGACGAAGATCTCCGCCGAGGTTGGCGACTGGACAGATCCCATTGACATGGGACACGCATGCAAGTGCACATTCGAGCGAGCCCGTAGAGAACCGCTACTGACAGAGAGTACAGTTAATAATTTGGCATTCGATACCATGACAGCCGTCTCATTCGACAGCGACTTCGACACGATGAGCAACCCCGAATATCGCTTCGCAATGCAGGCTATTGAGGACTCGAACGTTCGGCTCGGTGTGCTTCTGCAGGCGCCGGAGCTGAGCTTCGGTAGACTCGATCGAAAGTTGTTCCCCAAAGCTCTTGTCGGGAGGTATCGATTTGTAAAGTTTATTCGCACGGTGTTGGGCAAGCGGCTTGGAGCCTCAAAGACGGTCTCTCGAGACATATTTTCCTTTTTGCAGGAATGCAAAGACCCAAACACAGGAAAAGAACTGAGTACGGCAGAGCTGAGCACGGAGACTGCAACATTCATCGTAGCCGGTAAGCACAATTGCTCCAGTCTCCTCGCTGTATAGTCGGACTGGACCTAACGGTACTCAGGAGCCGATACGTCCGCAACCAGCATGTCTGGCGTTGCGCATTACCTTACAGGGTCCTCGAGTTGCTACCGGAGGGCGGCAGAAGAAGTACGGGGAACCTTCTCGTCTGTGCACGAGATCCGCATGGGCCCCAAGCTCAACTCTTGTGCTTTCCTCCGCGCGTGCATTGACGAATCGCTCCGCCAATCGCCTCCAGGAGGCAGTGCGCTCTGGCGCGAGGTTGAGAGCGGAGGTGCACTCATCGACGGGCACTTCATTCCCGAGAAGTGCGAGGTTGCCGTCGGCGTGTACAGCATTCACCACAGTCCCGCCTACTACAAGGACCCATTCCGCTACGACCCTGAGCGGTGGTATCGCCCAGAGGCGGCAAAAACGGCGCGGACAGAGTCGTCAAAGCTGCCGTATATGCCTTTCTCGGTCGGCCCACGGAGCTGCGTTGGCAAGCCTCTCGCCATTGCTCAGATGATGATTGTGTTTGCCCGACTGCTTTGGGAATTTGATCTCCGAAGGGCAACCAATGACCCAGACTGGGAAGGGAAGGGCCTGACTCCAACAGAGTATGCACTGAAGGATCATTTGACAGCATGGAAAGAGGGGCCTATACTTTGTGTTCGAGCTCGGCTCCAGGAATAAGTACAGCCTGCCGGGTCCGTTGGGCATTGAAATGTGCGAGCTTCATAAGGATGCGCTGAAAGCACTGCCCGTGAGACACTGGAGCCGAAATTCTCCATAGCTTTGCCCGTTCACAGTCGTGGCAGGGTGCCGAGTCTCACACATGCAACATGTTGCATCTAAATGGTCCTTCTACATAGATGCTACCTGCTGCTACGGTGTTCGTTGGATGTCACAGCTAACCACATGCTCTCGGGTGCAATTTCAGCTCTAGAAGCTTCGGCATGAGACACGTAACATAGGCTTCCTCCGTAGGAAATGTTTCCAAATTAGATATCTACCGATATGACAATTTATGCTCTGGTCGTGGACAGTCTTACTCTAAAGATGGCTCCTCGTTTTTAGGCAGAGGATTAGGTTCGGCACTATCCAAAGAGACTGTTAGCTGCACGTACGTTATGTCCACATCCGTAAGATTTCTGATCACAGTTTGCGCTACGTGAGTGATGCAACATGTACACGGGGACTCGGCTTTACATGGCTCAATCGGCATCCGGGCCGTTGTTCGATACGTCATCGCTTGTCTGACGAATGCGCGAGCGTCAAAGAGGATGTTCTGACTAACGAGGCTAGGTTGCTAGCAACAACACACACGCAGGCTAGTGATCTGAAGAGCCACAAGTCTAACGAGTCTATCCTCATTACTCAGCTAGTCACTTCGTCCACGTTTGACGCTTCGGCCGCAAAGTCCGCGGTGGACGTGTACGACAACCCCGACGTGGATGACAATTTCGACGCCAGTGCTTCGAAATCCCACTGTCTTCGTGAAAAAACCTCTCGTGCTCGGCTCTAGCTTAATAGGGCGGTGTAAAGATCACTTAGTGCCTTGATCTTACCGCATCGCAGGAGAGAACGTGTTTATTGGACGTCTTCGTTGATGCCATACCCTCGCCGGCCGACTGTCATGCCCCCTTATGCTAGAAACATCTTACAAGATTGTGAGGCAGCTCTTATTGGATATAGTAGCCTCCCAGCCTGTTTCAAACATTCATGTACACATTCACKTTAAGAGGAGAGAACTTGTTCAACGCTGTAGGTTCTGCCTCTGTGCTCGAGGAGAGGTCTTGGTATTGTACTCTGGACGACGTTCATGATGCCGAGTCTTTCAGATGATGCCAGAGTTCACCCTCTTTCCCCACAACAAACCAACAATGATGAGCAAGTGATACGCGACTTTAATGCCAACGGCTATGCCAGTACCCGCCATGAACGTGCAATGGCCGAACCGATTGTCATCGTTGGCATGGCTATGCGACTGCCGGGGCGGGTACACAACGGAGAAGAGTTCTGGCAGATGATGGTTGAGAAACGAAACGGACTCTGCGAGGTTCCACAGGATCGGTACAACGTCAGAGGGTTCCACGACCCATCAGGAAAACCCGGCACATTTCGAATGGATAAAGGATACTTCCTGCAAGATGTAGATATCCAGCAGTTTGACACGTCGTTCTTCTCCTTGTCCAAGGCAGAGCTGGAGCGCCTCGATCCACAACAGAGACAGTTGTTGGAAGTCACCTACGAGTGCATGGAGGATGCGGGAGCAACCTCTTGGCGAGGTAGCAACATCGGCTGCTACGTGGGTGTTTTTGGAGACGATTGGCAAGACCTCAACGCCAAAGAGACGCAACACAGAGGGGGATATCGCGTCACTGGCTACGACGACTTCGTGCTTGGAAATCGGGTGTCGTATGAATTCGACTTGCACGGGCCAAGGTGAGACATCACTGCGTGCGTTTATACGTGTACTTGCGCATGAGTGGCTAAGATTATTACAGTATGACGGTAAAAACTGGCTGCTCATCCTCGTTAGTCTGCTTAGACATGGCCTGCGAGGCAATTCGCAAGGGTGACTGTGACGGTGCCCTGGTGTGTGACACGGGCTTGATCTTTTCGCCAACTATGACGCTTGCGCTCAACGATCAGGGCGTGCTCTCTCCTTCTGGAATCTGCAGAACATTTGATGCTTCGGCAAATGGCTATGGCCGCGGCGAAGCGGTCAACGCAATCTACGTTAAGAGATTGAGCCAGGCCATACAAGACGGTGACTCCATTCGCGCCGTCATTCGCGGAACCAGCGTCAACTGCGACGGCCGAACACAGGCAATGCTCACACCAAGTCCCATAGCACAGGAGGCGCTGATACGCCGCGCCTACCAACAGGCTGGCATCTCGGATCTGTCCGAGACTGCCATGGTCGAGTGCCACGGCACAGGGACCAGCGTTGGTGATCCTCTTGAAACGGCTGCGGTGGCTAATTGCTTCGGTGATAAGGGAATGATCATCACATCCGTGAGAAACCCAGGTTCCAGCTTTTTTGGTGCGGAGTGAGCTCACGATCAACTTAGGTCAAGCCCAACGTCGGGCATTCTGAAGGCGCAGCTGGCCTCACCAGTCTCATTAAGGCTATTCTGGCCATTGAACACCGACAGGTGCCGCCAAATATTTTCTTCCAGACACCCAACCCGGACAGTGAGTTGACCAAGTCAAAGTGATAGCGTCAGCCGCTAAATCCTCGCTCAGTCCCCTTTAAGAGATGCAAACTTCACGTTCCCATCGAGACGGAGCCATGGCCGGAAGGTCGAGCTGAACGAGTCAGCGTTAATTCATTTGGCATTGGTGGCGTCAATGCGCATGTACGTGCAGATAAACGGAACCCGTTTACGTGCTGAAACGCCCGCTAATTTTCCCAGGTAATTGTCGAGTCTCTACAGCAATATGAAAAGTACAGCCGAAGCATCAGCAATGGCACAGCTCATGGTAATGGCCATGGACTGAACGGTACTGGACACTCCACCGGCACTTTCGGTGGACGCAATCATACCAACGGCCATGGGCATGCCAATGGCGACTCCCACGACAATGGCCACGCCTACGGCTATGCTCATTCAAATGGCATTGCCAACGGCAACGGCAACGGCAACCGCCATGGCAATGGCCACACCCACGAGAATGGGCATGTCAACGGTAATGGGCTTGCCCAGGACGATACGCAAATTGGCGATCGACCACACCTTCTGCTCTTCTCGGTAAACAGCGATGCGTCACTGAAGGGGAGCATTGGGGCGCATCAAGAGTATCTCCCAACCTGCGAAGCTTCATTGAAGGACGTGGCTTACACGTTGGCGCTCCGACGTGACCCGAAGAGCCAACGTACTTACGCAGTAGCCAGTGACAAGACTTCCTGGGAGGCCTCGCCGCCAGAAACCGCCAAGCCTGCGTCACGCATTGCCTGGATTTTCACCGGTCAAGGTGCTCAGTGGCCAGAAATGGGAGCAGAGCTTATTGACTCGAATTCCGTCTTCCAGCGAACCATCAGAAACCTCGACAAGTTTCTGCTGGGATTGCCAACTCCTCCTCCCTGGACCATTGAGGATGAGTTGCGCAAGGTCGCTGGAGCCAGCTGGGTGCAAAAGGCTGAGATGGGCCATCCGCTGTCGATTGCTGTCCAGGTCGGCTTGATCGACGTGCTTCGATCCTGGAACATCAAGCCAGACTTTGTGCTGGGCCACTCGTCTGGCGAAATGGCTGCTGCATATGCCAGCGGCGCCATCACTGCCGAGGCTGCCATGGCTGCAGCCACTTTCCGTGGCACGACCAGCGGTGATACAGCAAGGAAGCGCGGCTCTATGGCAGCCATCGGGCTTGGGGCGCACGAGATGGCGCCTTATATGGAGCCCGGCGTTGTGATTGCCTGTGAGAACAGTCAGTGCAGCGTGACGGTGTCCGGCGATAGCGAGCAGGTCGAGCAGGTAATTCGAAACGTCAAAGAACAGCGGTCTGAAGTTCTCGCGCGCTTTCTGCGAGTCGAGAAGGCGTTCCATTCCCGTAAGTGCACTTCCTTGGATATTTGTGATGCCCAGGACGCTAAAAAGAGACCTCCAGATTACATGCTGGAATACGGCGCGTTGTATGAGGAACATCTGCGGCCATTTGTGAAAAGCGTCTCGCCGAGGATCCCGTTCTATTCCTCAGTCACGGGAAAAAGACTGACCGGGGATGGATGTCTTGGGCCGGCATATTGGCGGAAGAACATGGAAAGCCCTGTTCTCTTCAACACTGCTCTTCGATCGGCGCTCAGGGGCGAAAATGATCGGGTGGTTCTCATCGAGGTTGGACCTCACCCAGCGCTCAAGGGGCCAATCGGTCAAATACTGAGAGATGTTGAGCGCACTGAGGATGTCCACGTCGGGACGCTGCAACGAGAGAAAGGCTGTGAGGAAAGCCTCCTCCACCTTGCTGGGAAGCTCTTCCAACAGAACGTAAGCGTTGATTATTCTGCGGTCTGCCTTCGGGGTGGGCGGCTTGTGAAGAACCTGCCAGGATATAGTTGGAAGCGAGACACGGCCCATTGGTCAGAACCACGAGTGGCACGAGAGTGGAGGTTCCGCGAGCATGCGCCTCACGAACTTCTTGGAGCCAGAGTTGTCGAAGTTTCCAGCGAGCCGTGCTGGAGAAACAAGCTTGCTCTGGACGATGCACCCTGGCTATCCGGACACGAAGTCAACGGTCAGGTTGTGTTTCCAGGCGCTGGATACATCTGCATGATTGGCGAGGCCATTCGACAACTGGATGGAGAATCGACATACAGCCTAAAGAATGTCAGGATGACGGCTGGGCTAGTGCTCGAGCATGGAAAGACCGCAGAGCTTGTCACCAGGCTGACGCCAAATTCGACGGACTCGTCGGACGAGTCCCCTTGGTATGCGTTCAGCATCAGCTCCTTCGACGGAACCAAATGGATCAAACACTGTGCTGGTGAATCCAGAGGTTCAGTTGACAAGTCAGTCGATCTCGATGCTCGCGAACAGGGTCCTCTTGCCCGCAAGGTGAACAAAAGCGACTGGTACAGCATCCTGAACCGCGTTGGATTCAACTACACGGGCCTGTTCTGTGGACTTCGAAGCATTTCTGCCGCCACGGAGAAAAATATGGCCGTGGCAACTGTGCCGTCTCAGGGTGCCGGAGACAGTGGCAAGTATGCCATTCATCCCGCAATCATGGACCAATGCTTCCAGCTCTTCACCGTTTCTGCCTATGGTGGACTCGGCCGAAACTGCAACAACATTGCCGTCCCCACATTTATCGAGGAGATGATTGTTTGCCCTACAGCGCAAGATTTGCATGTTACAGCCAACATCAACACCCTGGAGCGAGGGTCCTTTGTCGGGGACCTGGTCGCACAGAACTCGGGTAACACGCTTTTGTCCCTGAAGGGCTTCAAGGCGTCTGCCCTTACCAGAACAGACGACACGGATGAGAATTTACCGCTTATCACGCAATTTGAATGGAGGCCACATGCGGACTTTGTTCAGATGAAGGACCACTTGCATCCTCGAACGCACATTCCGAGGGAGTGGCCGCTGTTTGAGGAACTCATGCTCCTCTGTATCCTTGATCACCGGGAAAACATCGTGCTGACCAAGGAGACGCCGCCTCATCTCTCCAAGTTCTTTTCTTGGATGCAAGAACAGATTGAGCGCTATCGGTCTGGGCAGAACGCCTTCGTCTCAAGAGACCTCCGGCTCTGGGAGCTAACTAGAGATCAAAGGCTGGCGAGGATTGAAGAAATTGCGGCCGATGGAGAAACTTCTCAGTACCCTGCATTCTGCATTGCGATCCACCGCTTATTCAAGACTGCCGATAGCATCTTCACAGGAGACACGCATCCGTTGCATGTCCTCATGAAAGACGACGTTCTTACTCAGTTCTATGCTGTAGGAGATGAGCTGAACTACGCCGACGCACTGCAGGCCATTGCACACACGAATCCCAGGCTTAGGATCCKGGAGGTTGGTGCCGGCACTGGTGGAACGACGGTGAAAGTCCTAAAGGCACTCAAGTCTGCTCACGGCGAACGGTTGTATAGTAGCTACACATACACTGACATCTCGGCCGGCTTCATGACCGCAGCAAAGGAGCGTTTTGCAGACGTGGAGAGCATCGAGTACGCTGCACTCGACATATCTCAAGATCCCGTCAAGCAAGGGTTCCAGTTGGGCAACTACGACCTAGTCATTGCATCAAACGTCATCCACGCTACTCCGAGCCTACAGACGTCCCTCCGTCATCTGCGAAGCCTGCTCAGCCCTAGTGGCCGAGTTTTTCTGCAGGAGTTGTGTCCAGACGCAAAATATGTCAATTATGTCATGGGATTCCTCTCTGGGTGGTGGCTAGGTGATGAAGACAGTCGCCCTAGCGAACCTTACATTTCGCCTGAACGATGGGCAAAGGAATTCGTCGCAGCTGGTTTCAAAGAGCCGGACGCCATTGTCATCGACGGCATTGCCCCATATCAACAAAGCGCGGGCATAATTGCGTCGCCTGGCGTCAGGAGCACCAAGCCATCAAGGGTCACTTTGTTATCCTATGCTCCTGATAGTCCATATGTTCAGGAGATGCAGAACAGTCTCAGCGAACTGGGGATCGCCGCTGACATTTGCGTCTTTGGACAGCCCCTCCCAAGCCAGGACGTCATCTCCCTCCTTGACCTTCAGGAACCTACGGTTCACGAGTTGACAGAACAGTCTTTCAAAACTCTCATTGGGCATTTGCAATCTCTCGACGCAAAGATGATCTGGGCGATTCGACCATCACAGGTTGCTTGCGAAGATCCAAGGGCTGCGATGGCTCTGGGCCTTGCCAGGACGGCTCGCAGCGAGCTATCTACCAAGCTGTTCACCGCCGAGATTGACAATGTCACGCCCAAGCCGACTGCAACCGGTTTGTTGGCGGATATTTTTCTCCGGGTCCAGACGCCCGAGTTGGATGCAGAGTCAATGGACCCTGACTGGGAATATGCAGTCGTGAACAGTGAGATCCTTGTTCCCCGGTTGCATTGGCAGACCATGTCAGATGCATTCACACAGTCGGAAGACAGCACCAACGGGCCTTCGTCGAAGTACCTCACTGTCAAGACACCTGGTTTGCTGCACACAATGGGATGGAGCGAAGCAAAGCGAGAGGGCCTCCGCCTCGGCCAAGTTCTCGTCCAAACCAAGGCCATTGGCCTCAACTTCAGAGTGAGCACCTTGCGTTGAATTTTACGTGACAACTAGCTGATAGTTTTGATAGGATGTTCTCATCGCTCTCGGCGTTCTCGACAACAGCACGCGAGAGATTGGCCTGGAGGGCTGCGGCGTGGTCACCGAGGTTGGCCCTGGCGTTGAAAAGCTTTCGGTCGGCGACCGCGTCATGTATATGTCTAGCGGATGTTTCACTACACACATTACCCTGTCCCAGACCTTGTGTGTTAAGATTGACGATAACATGACTTTTGAGCAAGGTGCTGCGCTGCCGTGCGTTTACGCCACCGCGGTCATGGCACTCGCAGACAAAGCAAACCTGCAACCGGGACACGTAAGTTGACTCGCTGAAAATGTCGAAGGCTTGGATTCGCTAATGCTTGCTTTCAATATCAGACCATTCTTATTCACTCTGCTTGCGGTGGCGTTGGTTTGGCTGCTATTCAAATTGCGCAGATGCTGGGCGCCAAGGTGAGCTTTCCCATGGGTTTGACAAACATCGTCAAACTGACAATGCTACCCACAGGTCTACTGCACGGTTGGAAACGAGGACAAGATTCGCTATCTCATGGAGAACCACAACATTCCGCGGTCACACATCTTCAATTCTCGGGATTCCTCATTCCTTCGCGACGTCATGCGCGCAACTGACAACAGAGGTGTTGACGTCGTGCTCAACTCCTTGTCTGGTGACCTGCTTCATGCCACGTGGAAATGCGTAGCCGAGTTTGGCACCATGATCGAAATCGGCAAGCGAGACTTCCGGCGACGGGCAAAGCTGTCCATGGAGACTTTCGAGGCAAACCGTACCTTTGTCGGCCTCGACCTGTGGCAGGTGTCGCAAGTTCGTCCCGAGAAGGCCGCCGCGTAAGTCGTCTCCCTCCCCCCACCATTGATCGTGTCGTGGCATCGTATTCCTTTGAGAGCGTGTTTCTAACTGCTATGAAGGCTTCTAGAACGCTGCGTGGAATGGATTCGGCGCGGGGCGCTCAAACCTGGTGTTATTGCCAAGGTATGGGAGGCTGAGCAGATCCAAGAGGCTTTCAGGTTCATGCAAACCGGGCGCCATATTGGAAAGATCATTGTCCGTATGCCAGAAGAACCTCTTTCTCTGGAGTCTGTCGAAGACAGGCCATCTCCATCGCTGCGTTCCGACCGCAGCTATCTTCTGGTTGGCGGTTTGGGCGGCCTAGGTAGAGCTGCCGCCACTTGGATGGTGGAGCAAGGGGCGCGCCACCTCATCTTCCTGTCGCGATCCGCCAAGGCGAACCCAGAGATTCGAGGCTTTCTGGAGGAGCTGTCTTCCCAGGGGTGCGATATCCAGCTGGTAGCCGGTAGCGTCAGCAGCTCGGCGGATGTGGAAAGGGCCGTTCAATCTGCCACGAAGCCAATCGCTGGTGTCATAAACTTGTCCATGGTTTTGAAAGTACGCATTACACGTTCAATTTTCTATAAAGACAATAAAGCTAATATGTATATTTACAGGACATCTCCCTCAGCGAGATGACGTTTGCAGACTGGACCATGGCTGTGGCGCCAAAGGTTCAGGGCACGTGGAATCTGCACAACGCTATCCCTTCCGAGCTCGACTTCTTCATCCTGTGCTCGTCGTACAGTGGCATTGTGGGCCAATGGGGACAGGCTAATTATGCAGCGGCAAACACGTTCCTCGACGCTTTTGTGCAGTATCGCCACCACAACGGCCTTGCTGCCTCCGTCATCGACATTGGCGTCATGGGAGAGGTGGGCTTTGTCTCGCAGAACCGGGATATCCTTGACCTATTCCAGAAGTCCGGTATGCGCATTCTCAAGGAACAAGATCTTCTGGAGGCAATCAACCTGGCTATTCAAAGATCCAGGCCAGTTCAGACACGAACACAGGATGGCGCACACAGGAGCCCGGGCCAGATCCTCCTAGGTCTCGTAACTACCGTACCAATTGCCGCTCCCAACAACCGCGTCGTTTGGAAAAATGACGTGCGCATGAGCATATACCACAACATCAATGGGCTTACAGAAACATCGGCAAAGGCATCCACGGAGCAAGACAGCGTCGGTGTACTTTTGGCATCGGCTGCGGCGGAGCCGTCGATACTGGAGGACGAAAACACGACCATCATCATTGCGACAGCGATCTCCTCCGCCTTGGAAAATTTCCTAATCAAGGATGAAGGAAGCATCAAAGTAGAGCATTCTCCCGAGAATGCCGGCCTCGACTCCTTGGTGGCGATGGAGCTCCGCAACTGGATCCGTCAAAAGTTCAGCGTGGAGACAACAGTTATGACTATTGTTCAAAGCCCTTCGTTGCTAAGTTTGGGAGATCACATCAGGCTCGCACTGACAAAGCGGTTCGAAAAATAAAAATTCATCGAGAGAATTTTAGAGTATTGAGAGAGGGATAGTCGTCCGTACCTAGAGGACAGATTGCCTGGTTGCGCATATTTAAACGCCGTCTTCATAGTGGTACATGTTTGCTTCATCACTGCTATTTTTATTTTGGTTTACTAAGGTCTCACAGAAACGTCCTTGCCGTAGAGATTGCCGAGAGATTCATGAGTCTTAATGGTGCTACCAGTAACCTCCCGCCAAGCTGAGCATCACTTTTAATGGGACCTAATAAATTTAGCAATTGCAACTAGCTTTCAAAGAGGCGCGCTGAACTCACCAGAAGTTTTCCTTTATCCACTCAACTCTCTTATTTTAGCCACTAGCATTTACCCAATACAAGCCTACTAGAGAACGTGGGTGGATGAACGTGAAGGCAAGAGAACCTATGGTCAAGACACCAGAGAAACATTGAGCACTACTCGGTCTGCGTCAACGACATTCGGTATGCTGGATCCCGTCGTAGTCGAGAAAATGAACTTTTTACATTCATTAAAAGACCTAGTGTCGTTCATTTTACGTTTTGCCACGTGCCTTTTCAAATACGCACATCATGAAGTCCTGTCGAGCCGCATAACACATGGTAATGTCTCATTCGGAGTCATTCTCATGCGCTGCAGTCGCTGCAATGGTTGCAGCCCTGCCAAAAGCACGAAGCACGGTGGCACGTGTTATAAATTGCATAATGTGACAAGCACGGAGATGAACCTCTCCGGCTGCAGTGGACTCGAGAGGACACTGTCGCCCCACAATAATCTGCAGGACGTGGATGGATATCTGCTGTTACTGGCGTAGTTGATATGTAAGATGGCTACCGTGCTTCTCGGCACAGAATGGTGGGACTGTTTGGCCTCGACTCAGTGGAGCCAAAAGTAGCATGTGTGCGAAATTCCCCCGGACTCGACTTTGGTGAAGCAAGAGCCGCCGCGCTTTCATCTCCGCGGACAGCCCACTCCCCAACGCACTCTACAAGTGCCGGTGCTCATTGGCTGGAGCGCCTGTTATCTGACAGGCATCACAGGTGTCTGGCCAAGTCCGTGGTCGGAGCCAGAGGTACAAGCAAGCGGCAGACAGTAAGGCCAGTACGTAGCATTACGCGTCTTTAATGGCAGGTTCACTTCGCCGCTTGTCCCAAGCTAGTACTTGGATGCCGGGTTGACATGCAGCATGCATGCGCTGGCGGCTTGAGCCGTGCGGTATTACCCTTGGCCCTGGCCCACAAGGTTCATAGGGGCTCGGATCGAATACATGCGTTCCTCCGGCACTGGATCCCCAAGCCAAGACAAGGGACACTCGACATGGAGGCTTGATGGGCTCAAAAGGACGCGCGTAGGTGGCTCGTGGGGGGACTCGGTATTTATTGATCCGGTTAGCAGCTGTCACACCGCAATTGCCAAGTCTGTATGACTATACTTCGTACAACAGCTGTCAACGTACTTACACGGATGCCCGTCTCACCTTCCCTGCCTCTGCAGGAGTCTAAGCATGCCAAGTAAGACCTTGCTGGCATTTTTACATCTTACTCCGTACGACGGTTGAACCCAAAGAAAGCGCACCTCTTGATGTACCAGGGTCCCTGTAACCGTGCGGGCCCGAAGCTGGCCATTAACGATCGAGGGTGAGCCCGAGGCGAGCATTAGGGAACCCGGAAATATACGAGTAGTGCGAGGTTCAATATCGTATACTGTACAACCCTGGTCCTGKTACATCSAGAGGTGCACTTTCTTTTGCTGCCTTCGCATAAACGTACGTATTAGTTGTGACACAGCAATGGCGTACAGTTCGCTGTTCTGAGCCCCTGCTAGCGCACCTGGCCAGGGGCAAAGCTTGACCTTCCAGACGGACAGGGGGTTCCCGGGCGTATCTCTGGTCAGTCAGCCTCCTTACCTTGCCGCGCACCCTACCAAGGCCTACCAAGGTAGGTAGGTAGGCGGATTGTATAGGCATTGGTGCTGCCGGGGGACTAGCGTCACGACACTGGGATTGCGTACGGACTACTCCTTGTTCATGCGGAATACTTTCCGTCCAATAACTTAGCGATCCGTATGCAATATATCCGTGGCACTGTAATAAATGAAGGACACGTCTCGAGAGCACTTGACGCAGGCCGTCCCAGGCCACTGATGCGATACGTTCATGACGTGAGGAATCCTAACCCGACTAAATTCTCACTGCGTATCGCTTGCAAGCGGCGGAGGAACCAGTCACCGGTTGTAATCCTTGGCACTCGCTTGCGCGTCCTCTTGCTGGGCCTGCAGTTGGAGCGGTCGAGATGCGGAAAACGGCCGAGGCGCGCGGTTTCAATAGAACGGTTGGAGGAGCACGTTGGCACCCATGGCTCCAACGCCCGTGAACCAACAGTTTCGAGGTTTCGAGCACACAACATGCGTACCCTCTCTTCAACGCCACGTGCGCCGTCTGGGATCCACAAGCTCTGCAGAGGCAAGATGTATGTTACCGGAGCATTGAGGACACGAGCCCAATGCCGCACCGTGACGAGCTCGGCAGCCTGCGGGTCAGTTGGCAATTAACCCACTCCGGCAGATTCGTGTCCTGCAACCACCATGCCGTCAGCCCGATAGCCAACCCGTCAAAACCGCATGCAGCTTCTCTTCCACCGCGTCCGTCCGCCCGCCTTGGTGCAGTGTTGTCTTCGCAGGTATTTCGCACGGACAGGCCACTTCATAATATGGAGAATGGCGGTGCAGGATTGTGCGGCCGACCAACCAGCTCCTGGCTGTTTCCAGTCAGCATGCCGGTCATTGCTAATATTATTATACGAAGTACTCGTGGGGAAGTAGATTTAGAAAAAAGTCCCCTTAAAATCTTAGACATAAGTGTAAGAATCGCCACCTCCGTGGGGGTTCTACCGCGTCATCACGGCAGGAGATCCTTCGGTGCAACGTGAACCAGGGTCAAGATGTACCGAGAGTGGCAGGTAGAGAGACGGCGGAGAGAAACTGCTGTGACGTCGTCGATAGCCGCCGACGTGGGTGTCGGATCTCATCCTTCAGGATGCGTGAAATTGAACCTGGCCTGGCTGGGGTGGCTGCGGTAACCATAAGGCTCGATCGAAACACGACACGGAACCCCGCCATCCCCAGGCGGGTATCGTAGCTAGCCTGGGACAGGTACCGACGGACCCGGCGCTGACGTCCCTGCATATAATGAATGATGAGCCAGTCTTGTCCTCCGAGGGCGTTGGAGGTATGTCGGAAACCGGAAAAATCCCTCCGCAACATAGAGCTTACTGGCAGGCTCGAACAGCTAGTTTGTCGCGTTCGACACCTTCTCGCCAATACGATGACGAAGGAAGACTGGACGCTGGTGACAGATCGAAGCCAGAAGAAGAGAATTCAGAACCGCGTGGCCCAGCGGACCTACCGTAAGTCCCTCGTCGCGGCATTGGCACAGGCTGGGACCTGCTGGCTCACGTTGCCATCAGGGAATCGGATAAAGCAACGGGTGGAGGAGCTCGAAAAGGAAGTCAGCGAGTACAGGCGTCGCGCCCAAGAACATCAAAACACAGCCGAAGGCAGCCAAGATGGGTGCGTGAGCGCAAACGGCAACGGTAGCAGAAATGGTACCGAGGACAGCCATGGCAACCATGCAGCTGGCCATAGCCCAAGAGCGGACACATGCATAAGCACAGTCAGCAGCAAAAGCAACAGCAGCASCAGCAGCAGCAGCAAAAGCAATAGCAGCACCAGCAGCGATGACAAGGCCAACGACAAGAGCAGCAGGAGCAGCACCAGCGGCTATGCGATGGATATGGATACGACCGATGGGGAAACGCGCCCCGCCGGCCATGGGCCTCATGAAGCACCGACGACGGCTCTGATCCCTCAGCATGACGCTGTAATGCAGCCACAATGTCTTGCGCAACCAGCCCACACACGCCCGCAAATGCCACCACAGCTGGCCTTCTCAGAATTCCCCGGCTTTGCCTCTCCGCCGCTCGCACAGCCGTACAGCTTGACCTCCGATTGGCCGTGGCCGAATGCTCCCAACACCATGTTCCGGGACTCCATGGGCCAACAGCCACTGACGGGTAAGACACAGCCGTTTAGGAAGGGGATATGAACAAAGTCAAACAGTGGGATATGTGGACTAACATTGGGGTTGCAACAGGTTTCCCGAGCCTCGCTGCTAGCAGACATGGCAGAAGCGAGCAAGAAGCTGGATCTGATGCGTCATATCACATCTCGCCGGACGCGACGTACATTGTCCAACCTGGCGCACAGGAACACAGCCATATACCCACGCCTGACGGTATCATAGACATTGGCAAGGCTATAGCGGACAGATCGCCTGACGCCGGCTCCATCGGTGCCGCTAGCCCGAGCAGTTCCGCCAGCATCGTCGGCGGTGTACCTGGAAGGGACTTGAGCGGCAGCTCTTCGGCCAAGGTCCTCCAGGCCGATTCTCGCGACGACCTACAAATGCAGGACCGGTGTATAGAAGACCGATTCGACCATATCCGGCAGTGCATGGCGCGTGCCGGGTTTAGCAACTTCGATGCAGCTGTTGGGCAGTATTACACGGCTGACTTTAACCACGAGTCAATCATCTCGCGTGAGCAGCGGAATAGCCGGCATAGTGAGCKTCCTCTACTACTCTCCAAGCTGCGCAACAATGTAGAGACTTGGACGCAATGGGAGGCTCATGGATATCAATACGAAATCATAAAGTCCGCTGAGAGCATCGTCCGGGCCGAGCGAGGGGGCTTTGTCGGCTCTCAGGCCATATTCCATGGTGTTCTTTCTGAGATTGAAAAGATACCGCCGGGAGATACCGATGGCGTGGACAATGCGTCCATGTCAAGGGCATTCCGGCCTTTAGCGAAGAAGTTCCAAGACACGGTCAGTGGCTCGACGAACTTCAAGAGCTTCGTGCCGCTAACGCTCTATTTACAGGTACCAAAACTCTTGGCATTGATAGAGTCTCTGACAGGCTCTGATGACACCGTGAATCAAAGACAACGTTCTTATACCTCGCTCGCGATAATGCTGCTTTTGTGCTGCTCAGGTCAGGCATCGAAGTCTCAAATGACGGCACTTGTTACAAGCTGTTTAGACGTTGCATATGGAAATCAGAGATAGGCGTACATGGGAAATGGAGTTTCAGGTTTTGATCAAGGAAGGCGCATCGGGGGGCAACATGAAGGGAGAGTGCCGGGACACAAGACATCGACAAAAGCAATCAGGGCCATGTTCATCTGTCAAACTAGAAATACATACTCCATGCAATCTATGCAACCAAACTTCTCGAACACGGCTTCCGGGGCTTTCGCACAACCCCGTATCCAACTTCAGCTTCGGGGAAACTTTCCACGGGTTTCGGACGACAGCGATACCCGAGTCGCCGTTAGAACGCCTCGTGATGACAGTTTTTCGCCAACCCAACTTCAGCCCAGGTCTCATGCGACTGTCTTGCTCCGGCGGGCGAAAACGAGGCTCAACTCATCTGGATGTAAAATGCCCAGATCTTTCGAGCCCTGTATCAATTTCGTGCCATCTTCACCCGGTGCAAAAACGACGTCGAATTGGAGGAGAATTTGAGTCGAGACCACGGCAAGCTGTATATAAGCCAGGTGCTTGCCGATGCAGGACTCTGATCCGGCCAGAAATGGCATGAAGGCGTCCTTGTGCTTCACCATTTCTGGCCTGGAGTACCATCGCTCGGGGACAAACTCTTGACACCGCTCATATATGGTTTCATCTGGTTAGAGAAGCTCGACGTCAGAAAGGGATTTTCATGTGAGGCAAAGACGGTAGGGACGGCTACTTACCTTGAGCCATGACGTACGGTGGCAGCTGAATGATCGTGTCCCCGGGAATGTAGACTTCACCAATGTGTATACCTTCTCGAGGAGTCTTCCGGAAGAAGCCAGACGGACCTGGATAGTGCATCCTGAGAGTTTCGTTGATGCATCCATGCAGCAATTGCGCTTGCCGGACGTCCTGATAGGATATGTTATGAACATCGGCAACGAGAGGCGCCAGCTCTTCCCGTAGTCGCTGAACGAGGCCCTTTTCTGAGCAAAACCGATAGAACATGTGAGTCAAGGTCGTGGACGTGGTGTCGCTTCCGGCAATAATCAACATCCGCGAGTCGCCCTGAAGCATCGGCAAGATCGCCTTCTTCGCTTGTGGATGGAGTCGCTGGTAGTGTTCGATGAGCGGCTGCATTATATCGGGGTGAGTCGTCTTGCCTTGTTGCTTCATGCGGTTGTCCAATTGGGTGGCGGCAAAGTCTGCCAGCCCGCGGCTCCCAGAGCCCGCGCTTGGCATCGTCGCGAAGACTCGGTAGAGCCACGGCGGGAGAGCAAGGCCTTGAAGGTGCAATCCATCACCCAGGACCTTGAGCGCCCAGTGAGTCTCCCCGCTCTCCAGCATGTTGAATGACCCGTTGAAGACGATGTCGCACATCATGTCCATTCCCCAGAAGCCGAACCATTTGGTGACATCCATGGGCTTGCCAGCAGACGCGTCGATCTGCGAAGTGAGCTGGCTGTGGAACTTTTGAATGCGCATAGCATATCCCTGAAGCGCTTTGTCGTTGAATGCCGGGCTCAGTATGCGCCGCCGTCGATCATGTGTCGCCCGATCCCGAGTCGTGTTAGTCGAGATGTATGGCATGTCTTGCCCATACCAGGCAGACTTGGTACATTTCGAGTTTGCGCCGAGGACAATCTTCATGCCATCCGGATCCACAACGGACAAGTCGTTAGGGCCGATGCGGACGTAACGGCCGTATTTCTGGTGCAACTTGTGGAGTTCTTGGTGACCTAGTAGATTGGAGCTGAGGTGAACATAGTAGAGCTTCGACAATCTGGCGGCCAGCGGGCCGGGAAATCGGTTCAACGGGTTAAAGAACAAGCGGTAGATGACCACGCTGGAGGAGAGGCCAAAGAGAAAAAGTAAAGTAAGAGTGGCGGTTGCAGAAGCAGCAGCGAAGCTGGATAGATTCCCACGATACCACTTCATGCTCCATAGCGATATATCGGCGAGAAAAAGAAGTACAACATATCTCCAAGGGTAGGCGTGCCGCTCCCCATGCTTAAAGTAAAGTAGGTGGGTGGCGACTCCGCCGACAACCGCAAGTGAAGGCTCAAGGCTCGACATAGTTGTGCTATCGATGCAGGAAGAAGGATTGAGTGCGCACCGTAGAGAAGTTTAAGGGTCTCTCCCTCAATATAAAACCTCAATCTTGAATATTTGCAATACAGAGTCTCGTTGGAGGTCGTGCTCATCTGACCCGTTGTCGTGAGAAACCTCTTCTGTCGGTGTGCATAGTGCAGTTAGCGCAAAAGGCATCGGGAAGAGCGCTCCATGAATTCCCGGAGACGCATAGCCTGAAGCGATTGGAGGACATGGTTGCGAAAATCCCTCTGCTGTACGAAGTAATGCCAGCTGACATGATATCCAAATCTCAGAACAGCTTAGGCCGCTTTACGTAGCATTGGTATGGGCTTCCTATTTACTGTTCTCCCGCACTAGCAAAATGAGGATCCACCCGTACAAAGACCTGCTGCCTCATGTTGACTTCATCAGCGGGTCGGCAGTCTGATACAAGAGACAGGGGCGGCAGTTCCACGGCTCCTGGCTCGGGCCACGGCACGGCGAGGGATCGACTCTAACACGTCACCTTTGACAATTCGTCACCATTGAAGCTGAAGTATCGTATCCTTCTGAATGCAGTTGTAAAGTATGTTCGTGCTCCTCGCCAACGGAAAGTAATGCAAGACAGTAATCCCCGCACCAAGGCTCATCCAGGAATCGAGCTCGTGGCTCCGAAAGTGATACTAACGCCATCTGGCCGCTGCTTGACTCGTTAATATTGGTAGAATTGCCCGTAATGAAAAAGGCAATGATGGCTGCCAGAAGGGTTATTAAGGCACCGACAATTGGCACTCGTACAGTCTAAACAAGCCTTGAGGGAAGTCTCACGTCAGTCACTCGTCCCACAGAGGGGCCTTAGTCTAACTAACACTAGGCCATTTGAATGACAACACTATCAGCACGCACATACGGCGCTGACAAATTGGATTATTTGCATCGTTGCCCAACTTTTGGAGCACCATCTGCTAGGTCTGGAAATTATCTGTCGTGCTGCATGGTATAGGCGATTAGCACAACATTTGCACATCGTATTGCGTTGCGGTACACATTCGAAGCAAGAAAATTGGCCAAGACCAACCAAATCGCAAATGTTGAGTGCAGACTGTAGCCTTGACGTGGTAAAGATACAGAATAATGGTGAAGTACTGCCTGCTACGGGGCTGCATACTAAAGATTGTGATGCAGTCCGGGTATGCTGCTGCCCATAATGACAACGCACCTTGCAGTACCGTTCCACGGCTTTCCGCCGTAATATATGGCAATGCGAGCTGGCAACCGCAATTAAATTCATTTCACGGTGTAATCACTATCAATCTGAAGACCTTACAAGCCCAAGCCTTCCGTGTTACGTTGCCTCCGTGGTTTAGGACAAGCTCGTGCTTGTGAAACGGGATGTCGTTATGACCTCCAAAAATTTGGAAGCGATGAGGTATCCAGTATTTCCCAACTGTTCATGTTTCATGATGTTTATCATTGCAGGCTGTGGCCCTTAGCTAGTTCTCTGGAACCCCGGATGCTTTCATGTTAGTAGACTCTGTGGTCTTGGATCCGTACGAAKGAGACCTGAATGACTGTGATTTACCTTTTCGCTGCGCCTCGCATATCCACCAGCCTCCACTCTTAATATTATTTCGCACTACCTTAGTCAAAACATTCCTGAGCTCATCGTGGATAATAACTTGTGTTATGTGTCTCGTTATTACGATCAAACTACAGATTATAGTGTCTGGCACTCGCATCCGAAAGAAGCGATAGCTGTTTTCAGATTTCATGTTGCTTTCTTTCCTACATAGGATAAGGAACCGAGTTAATGCGTAACAGTAGTTGGTTTGTCAATAAAATTCGGTCGCTAAGGGTGTACACGATGCGCGGGCTCAAGGATGCCACGAGCCGCATTATGGGGCCGAGTCTCGCCTTTGATGTAGGCGATTTGCGCGTCTTGTGTCTTCGCAAGGGCTCATCTTTTTCAATGCACCTGAATAGGTTTCCTGACAGGTCATTCAAGAGCAACAGTGCCCACAGCTCAAGAATAGTTGCGAGGTCGGCCTTCGCTCCGTCAGCTACGGATCCCTTCCTGGCCATAAAGGTCGTGATGATAAATACATAAGCGTACCAAGTGGACAGTGAGTAGGTTTTTCACATATATATACTATCGACTCGATGAGAATGCATAGTAATGTAGATCAGTCTTCACAGCCACGGCCCGTCTCCCTGCACGCTCGAGGCTGTGGCATCCTGCAGTTCAAGTAGATTGACGTGAACAGTCATATGAAAGAAGAGGGATCAAAAATCCGACCTAGAGTTAAGGTAGCGCACGTCGTTTATAGTCACACGTATGCCACGATATTGCAGTCAGCATCCTTACTCCCCTTGTCTTGAAACCTAGAATCCTCAAGTACAGTGCTCCTTGGCTTTGCAAAAGGCCCGGCTATTAGTGCAGTGCAATATATAAAGTATAACTAAAATAAGTGCAAGGAAAGCGAGTGGACTCTAGCTTCGTTGGCTCGTCCCTCCAACTGACTATATCATACAGCCCGAGGGGGCTCACTTACGCCAGGCAACGCCAAGTAGCACGCTCATTCTGCCATAGGAAATGCCTCCAAGCATCGTATTCAACTATAGATAGCCATCTTCCTTGCAGTGATGGACAGACTTGCCACGTCCTAGAAACCACCATCGCAAACGTTAGGCGAGGAACTGCTCTACAGCCAACTTGACTCCAAATGACGAGCCAGTGAGTCTGCAGCAAGGACAGGGCGTCTACATTTTGAAGTAATGCCGGCAAATTGCATCACGAAGAAAGGAACCGAATACACATCGTAAAGAACACTCTACAACAATCCAAAGTCATGTGGTGTTTGACAGGTACATATATTACGTGATGCTAGCCAGCCAGGCGCTCGCCCCATCGGAAGCAAAAGACAGCTTGTCTCGATCGAATCTCGTCTGTCGCCTCTGATAATTGCGCATTCTAGCAACTTGTGAGCTCTAAAGGCTGTGATGATTCTCAGGCGGAGAAGGAAGCGGAAAATGAAGGCTTTGGGACGCAAACACATCTGTCGTTGGTAGCCAACGCGATTACTCACGTAAATCACTGTCTACGTGGTTAGCCTTGACTTCTTCCAGCGGCCCTGACATTGCACTTGGCCCGTCCTTGTGGTGGGTCGCATATTGCAACCTTTGATCTCTTTCTTGGGGCTGATTACTGTCAAGGTGCTTCACTCTACGTTGTTGCCGCTCTTGTTTCTCCCACAGGCGACCGGCATCTTGGAAGCAAACCCATTCACTTGCCACTCGCCTGTCACTCAACGCCCGCCTCTGTCAAATGTATCGTACATACGTCCTTGACAATTCTTCAAATGTCGACTATGGACACGGCAGTTGAATGGCCAACAGCGCCAGCCTTGTTTACAGCACACATCTTGCCCTTCCTTTCGTCATGGTGGGCCGTGGCTTTGCTGTTCGCAATCGCGAACTACAAGTCGATGCCCGGCGTGTGGACAGCACGGACGTGGTATCATCTCACCACCGCGTTTCGAGGTGAGCTTCGCCGCACAGTCTCCTCGCCGTCGACGGATAGTCCAAAGCGAAAGGTTGCTTTTGTCAAGAAATCCAAGCCGTCCGACTCCATCCGGCAGCATCCCTTGTTCCGACCAGAGGCCATTTCCACGCACGTGGCACTGTTGGAGATTGACTTCAATCTTCACAAATCTAATTCCACGTACTTTACGGACCTCGATGTTGGGCGCATAAAGCTCATGGCGCGCATCATGGCTCCCGCCTGGCCTTTGGACAACATGCCTATTGAGTACAAAGGCAGAGACGGCGCCTGGAAGCGAGAAAAGGTCAAGGGCCGTGCAGCTCTCATCCTTGGCGCCACGTATACCTCATTCCGGCACGAGATGGGAGCGTATATCTCTTATGATGTGGAATCCCGGATCTTGGGTTGGGACTCGCGCTGGATATACGTAGGATCATGGTTCGTCGGCAAAAGGCAATCAACAGGACAGCCGAAGCAGATTTTTGCATCCAGCCTCTCGAAATACATTATCAAAAAAGGTCGTATAACTGTGCAGCCAGATCTCTTCCTAACAGAATCAGGATGGATTCCAGCTCGGCCAGTTGACCTCTCATCGCGAACCGGCAAGGATTGCAATGGCAAAGGCGATGGCGTCTCAAACTCCACTCTGGCGGCTGGTGGGTCTAGTACGGCAGATGAGACGGCTGAAAGCTGGTCATGGCAGGAGGTTGAGGCACAGAGAGTGAAAGGAATGGCGGTGGTCGACGCATGGGCTGATACTGATTTGCGCCTGGAAAAGGAGTATGCCGACGAGCCTTAGAACTGAAGGTATTTTGACGGAGGAGATCACACACACCAAAAGCACGGTGCTCACAAGTCCCGGAAAGGGGCGTTACTCAGTCTCTCAGGGTCAGCGGCTACTCAAAGGGGGTTTTACTCACTTAGACCATCTAGTCGAGACTCAGGGGAACTCCTGCAGGTATTCTCTCGTCTCGTACGAAGTACCGACCTTGGGGTTATTCACTTTATCTTTACTCACTTGGCCAATTGGCCTTACTCAATCTTACCCATTTGTGACGATTTGGGGAAGAAAAGGCGCCCGTGGGCATGTCAATTCTGCACATACTAATTTGTATGTGATAGTACTCATCCTCCCGACAAAACCGCTGCGGTGCCCTCCCTCCGAGTGGTGCCGGTATGTTCGTGTGTTAGTGCAGCCATGGTCGAAGGTGTGTTAGGGGTTCCCGAGATGCCGAAGCTAGCCGCGTGTATTGGGGTTTGTTCCGTTTACTTCGCATGCAAGTGGAGCTGTTTGCAGCCATCCTCGGCTCGGGCCTTGCCGAGGAGTCAAAATTCAGCTCTATTATTCACCCACTTCCTTTACCACTGCCCGCATTACTTCCTACAAGGCGTGTGTTGAGAGCTTCAATCGCCTTGGCCCATGCTCCTGCCGTCCATGTATTATTCGTACCTCATGCTTTGAAACTGGCGCCCGTCTTGTTGCAATTGCCGCTCGACAGCGAATGCACCCACCCACCAACAAGGACTTGGCTATACAATAATATTCGGTGAGCAAGCCCTGGCCAAGTCGAAAGGGACGCAGTGGCCATGAATGCAAAGCCGAGCCACCGAGGATGAGCGCGGGCGCCAAGCAAAGTGCTGAATTATCTTCCACAAAGGCTTCGCATTGAGGACTGCTGGTGGTCCATGTGAGCAACAGAACGGAGTCCGCCCATGAGCACCAGCAAATTAATGAAAGCAACTGTTTTGGCAAGTTGGATGGTGGCGACTTCGAAATTGGTTCGCATCCATAGCGACTCATCCGTCTTTCCTTTCTTGCCCTTGCTCTCCTGCCGTCTTTGTTGCACCGATGCGACCCTCTGGGCAACTCAAAATACTTATCAGCCGCTGCTCTGCGGAGCACTTTTCGCATCATGACGCAAGCCACGAAGCTCGTGCCGCTCCCCAGACGCATGCCGAGTCACAGGTAGAAGGTATTTGTGCCCTTTGTCGAACAGACTGGACACGCATCTGGAGTGCTTGTCCCAGCTCCTGGTTCTCCAAGACGAGCCCACCTGTGCGTCAACGGGCTTGGAGAACCTCCGACGTCGCGAGCCTCGAAGAAGGCAAGCTCGGATGCTTCAATCAACATGCACATTCTGGTCCGCTTTCCCGCCCGCATGTGGGGCCGCCAGAAGCTTGGCCACTGGGGCTGGCCAGCCAGGTACGTACAATTTCCTAATCGGGCAAAGAGACCACAGGGAGGCACGCCTATACGAAGTACCTGGCTGACCGCCTTAGTGTCTCGGTCAGTGGCCGATTGGTGGTAGATACATGTGCCTGTCTGGTGCTCCAATCGCCGTTATTAGAAGGCACTCCAGCCATGTCCTCCCTGCAGCCACATATCGTCATCATGCGCCGCGCAGGCCTTCCGCACTGGGGCCGACGAAGCTGACCGTCAACCCGCCATCCCATGTCATAGCTTTCTCCAGCGGCTTTCAGGGGGCTCAGGGGGCCGTCCATGCTCCGAAGTAACTCCAGGTACCTCATTACTTACCCCGTCCAGAGCTGATGCGGCCAGCTCGGCTGCCCCCCAATCTCACCCACCCGGCGATGAGGGTGGATGAATACGCAGGGGGGGCCCTTGTTGTCTCCGTCATCGTCCAGGCCCTTTTTTCGTGCATGTGCCTGCTTGTGTTTTCCATGTCGTGGCATGACCTCGATTCAATCCATCGTTGAGCTCGAGCCTCAGCTTCCCCAACGGCAAACGACACTTCGTCGGGCAGAGAGAACAACACAAACGAGCCCGAGCACTGGCTCTCCATATCGGCTCACTCCCCACCAAACAATAGAGTCCGGTAATGTCGGCCCTGGCGTCATGCCCGGACGACTCGTTTGGCCCGTGGGCGGGCAGGACGTGTCGCGGCGGCTTCGACTTCACCCTTCTCTTTGAGGAAAGCATCCTCTCCATCCTGCTCTCCTCTCTCTTTCTCCTTGCCGCGCCGTCGCCCATTTTGAAGCTCGTCAGAGAGCCTGTAAAGGTTCGATCAAACCCGCTGAACTGGTCCAAAAGGGTACGTGCTTTGCTCCTGTATGCTGGTTGTCGAACACGCATCGTCGTGGACTGTTGAGTGGAATTCGATTGTAGACGCTTCGACACTCGGTCCATATGAACTGTTCGGCTCGCACACCGTGCGGCAATGACGAGCATCCTCACCCGGCTAACTTCGCTTCCCATCCGAAAGATTGTCTCGCTGTGTTTTGTAGGCCTGAGTGCAGCCCTCGTCGGCCTCTTGGCGACCGACTCCAATGCGTCCGCCGACAGCGCTATCACGCACACGCGTGCGACTATCCCGAGCGCCGTTCTAACCTTTGTTCTGTCTCTGGTGTACGTCCTCCTCTCCGTCTTAGAGCACCGCTCCTCCATCCGCCCTTCGTCCCTCATATCCATCTACCTGGGCCTCTCGATCCTCTTCGACACGGCACGCGCGCGCACTATGTGGTTGCTGGACAATGCCAATGTCAGCGCCATCCCTGCTGTCTTTACGGCCAGTCTGGCCTTGAAGGCTGTAATGCTGCTCCTCGAGTCAACAGAGAAACGATCCATCCTGCGGGATGAGTACTGTGACGCCGCACCGGAGAGCGTCAGTGGGCCGTACAACCTGGGTGTCTTTTACTGGCTGAGCACGCTCTTCTTTACCGGTTATCGCAAAGTCCTGGAGCCCGAGGACCTGTTCCCTCTCGACGACGAGTTGCAATCTGAGGCGTTGGCAAAGACCATGTTCGACGCATGGGACAAAGGTCTGTTAAAGTCCGCACCGCATATTTCAATCTTTGCATCGTGGCGCTCAGTGTTCCACGAGTCCAATCCACCAGCAACTGACAATACCTTTTCGCCAGTGCCTGACAAGACCGTGCCAAATGCGCTCGTATCTACATGGCTTGGTGCCTTCTCCAAGGCCCTCATGATGCCCGTTATCCCCAGGTTGTTTCAAATAGGCTTCACCTACGCCCAGCCGTTCCTCGTCACCGCCGCCATCAACCTTGCGGCTAGCCCGCAGACACAGCCATACAACAACAGCGGCTATGGCTTGATTGGGGCATATATCCTCGTCTATGCAGGCATTGCGGTACGGTACCTGATTCTCTGGCCCCTTGGAAACTCCACTACTCGGTCGGTTGGCGCTGCACTGCTAAGATGATTCCTTGATATCTGCATAGGTTTCCATGGGCCAGTACGAATGGCGAAACTACCGGGCCGCCACAATGATGCGCGGCAGCCTTATTCCCCTCGTCTACCAAAAATCTCTGCTTCTCGACTCTTCTGCATCGTCCACGTTCAGCCCTACCGCGGCACTGACGCTCGTGAGCACAGACATTGAGACCATCACGTCGGGACTCGTGCAGGTCCACGAGACGTGGAGTAATCTCGTCGAAATTGCAATTGCCATTTATCTGCTGGAGAGGCAACTAGGCGCCGCCTGTGTTATGGGAGTCGCGTTCGCCTTGGGTATGTCTGAACCAAGACTTCATTCTGCCTCTGCGATATGGTTCACTGTCGCGGCTCGCTGACTTTTGTGTCCCAATCAGCCGTCATGGTAGGTACCGTCTTCCTCGCCAAACCGACCGGCACCCACCAGGCAGCCTGGATCCAAGCATCGCAGATCCGTGTGAGCGCTACCTCCAAGGCACTAGGGAGCATCAAGTGGCTCAAGATCTCGGGCCTGTCCGACGTGGCCTTCTCGGTGATCCGCAACCTGCGCGTGCGCGAACTAGCCATCTCGACCAAGTTTCGTTTGCTTCTTGGTATCTCGCTGATTCTCTGTGCGTATCAACCCGTACTGCCCGAGTGCCGCTCTGAATCACGATGCCGGCCGTTAAGATTCGAAGCTATGTTGGCTTGACGCATCACTCGCTAACTATGGGACAGCAATCTGCACGCCCATCCTCGGACCCCTTGTCACCTTTGCCACCTTCGCCGGTATTGCTCTACGCAGTAATTCGACGCTGACGATAGCCACGGTGTTCACCTCCTTCTCTATCATCGTGCTTCTCAACGGCCCGTTGGCCAAGATTGTAACTGCACTACCGCAAATCGCAGGCGCGGTTGCCTCATTCCAGCGCATCCAGAACCATCTCAACATCGAGGAGCGAAAGGACGCGAGAGTCGCGCTAGGCCATCATGTGAATGGTAGGGATGCTGCTGACGACTCAGCCCCGGTCACCCCATCGCACAATTCGACAGCGGAGAAGGCCAATTCGGCCGAAACAGTCAGGACGAAATCCGAGAGTCTCGCCACGACCATCTCAGAATCCGACGTTATCTCTTCCATCTGCGGCAAATTCTCTTGGCATAGAGAAGAATCGCCTGCAGCCGAGGGGGACAATGAAGCCGGCACGGACGCCACTGACGCGGCTGAACAAGAAAACGCGGTTACTCCCGTCATTGACATCTCTCCTTGCCTTGACATCCCTCGCCGCGCGCTGACCCTGATCCTTGGTCCCGTTGGCTGCGGCAAGTCAACCCTCCTGAAGGCATTCCTTGGCGAGCTCTCAGACTTTGAGGGGACGATCAAGACACAATACTTTGGTGCCGTGACGTACTGTGACCAGAATCCATGGCTGCCGAACGAAACGGTTCGAGAGATTATTTGTGGAAACCCAGCGACTGACGAACAGGGAATCGAGAAGGAGAAAGATGCAGACGATGATGAGTGGTACCGCGTGGTGATTCGGGCGTGCGAGCTCGAGCGCGATATGCAGATCTGGCCACGTGGGGACAAGACTCCCGTAGGGTCCAAGGGCATCTCAATGAGCGGCGGGCAGAAGCAGCGTCTATCTATTGCCAGAGCAATCTATGCTCGCCGAGAGCTCTTGCTTCTCGACGATGTCTTCAGCGGACTCGACGCCAATACAGAGGATGTCGTATTTGACAACCTGTTGGGCGAAGACGGGCTTGTTCGCAAGGCCAACATGACGGTAATAGTTGTGTCTTCAGATGGTAAGTTCAAGGGCAGCTCGTCTGGTCTTGCCCATTTTGAAGTCTGGGTGGCTCCGTGTTGCGAAGGCTGACAATAACTCTCCAGTTCGCCGTGTTCCATACGCCGATAAAGTTGTCGTGCTCAACGAAAATGGCCAATTGCGATACGCAGGCAGTCCAGCCGACCTAAAGCAGGCTACCGATCTTGACTGGGCCATCGGGAAGACCCAGACGAAGAACAGCCGAGCCGGCGCGAAGGACACGAGGCAGAGCCAGGAGGCATCCGACGGCGATGGCGACGAACTGCGCGAGACCCATACCAACCCAGGCGCGGAGAGTGAAGCTGTGGTGCAAGGGGTCATGCAATCGGCAGAGGTTGAGGCGGACTCGGCCCGCCAGATGGGAGACTCCGCCGTGTACAAGTTCTA
This sequence comes from Tolypocladium ophioglossoides CBS 100239, assembly GCA_001189435.1. NCBI lineage: Eukaryota > Fungi > Ascomycota > Sordariomycetes > Hypocreales > Ophiocordycipitaceae > Tolypocladium > Tolypocladium ophioglossoides. The sequence continues at coordinate 28,507 of LFRF01000046.1, read as the reverse complement.
CGCGCAATCGGCTGGCTGGTTCACGATGACGACGTTTATCATCTCAATTTGCATCTTTGCATTTTGTGATACTTTCCCTAGTAAGTCTCGTCCATTCCCCTCTGAGCCCTAGAATAGACGGCAGCGAGAATGCAACTAACACGCCTCTTGCAGGTGTCTGGCTCAAGTGGTGGGCGGAAGCCAACGAAAAGGAGCCCAACGCCAATCTGGGCAAATGGCTCGGGGTCTACGCAGTTCTCGGCATCGGTGCCATTACTGCCTGTTTATTTGGCACTTGGTAAGCTCATGCCGGAGAAAACTCTGATCCTTGAGGTTTATCTGGTGCAAAAGCTAATCCCGAGTGACTTCTAGGCAACTCTTCATCATTACCATCAACCGCTCGGGTCTCTACTTTCACAATTTGCTGGTCGATACGGTGTCACGGTAAGAGAATGCTAATTGGATCAGGGACGTGAGATGGCCAACCGGTGGCTAACATCAAAACCCAGAACTCCCATGTCCTTTCACACGACCACCGATAGCGGAATCACTGTCAATCGATTCAGCCAGGACCTGCAGCTCATCGATATGGAACTGCCCGCTGCAGCCCTCGGTGTAGTGATAGGTAAGGTCACCGTCGTATCCGGCCGTCTAAGCACTGGAAAATGGTTGAATGCACTCTTCTAACACTTCATTAGCCTTTTCCTTTGGCATCGCCCAATTCATCCTGGTTTGCGTCTCATCCAAGTACATGGCTGCGCTGCTGCCCTTCTTGCTCGGCGTTCTCTACGCCATCCAACACTTCTATCTTCGAACGGCACGGCAGTTGCGTCTTCTAGACATCGAATACAAGGCGCCGCTCTACACACAGCTCATGGAGACTATCACGGGTATTGTCACTATTCGCGCCTTCGGCTGGGAGTCACGCTCCACAGCAAAGACAATGAGGATCCTCAACGCCTCTCAGCAGCCCAGCTACCTCCTCTACTGCGTGCAGCGCTGGATAACTTTTGCCGTCAACGCCGTCATCATGATGCTTGCGGTGGTCCTTATCGTGCTCACGACCACGTTGCGAGAGGCAATCGGCCCCGGCTACGTTGGCATCGCGCTGAGCAATATCCTGGCGTTCAGTGCCACCATGCAGGCTACCATCACCAGCTGGGTGACGCTGGAAATTGCACTGGGCGCTGTGGCTAGGATCAGGAGCTTTGCGCTCGATGTGAGGAGCGAAGACGATGAAGCTTCCGAGTGCCTGGCCAAACAAGGGCGGGATGAACAACTTCTTGAGCCGTTGATGGAGGGCTCCGAGGAGAAGCGGTGGCCGAGCCACGGTCATATTGAGTTGCAAGGTATCTCTGCATCGTATCCGTGAGTCTTTCCCACATTACCCTCTGAGGCACCAGTGCTGTACACTTGCCTCACTCACTTTTGCCGATAGAGCGATGGGCTGACTTGATATCTCCAACAGGTCATCGGGGCGCGTTCTTAGGGACATCACCATGTCGATTCAACCTGGCCAAACGGTCGCCATTTGCGGACGGACTGGAAGGCATGTCATCACTGTAACAGCCCATTTGACCCAAACATGCGCTAACCAGTTTACTCCGGCCACAGTGGCAAGTCTTCTCTGTTTCTGAGCCTTCTCGGCTTGATCTCTCAGGACTCTGGCACAATCACCATTGATGGGGTCGACCTCTCTACTCTGCCCCGCGAGTACGTGCGCTCACATCTTGTCGCCGTCCCCCAAGAAGCCTACATCGTCGATGGAACGGTGCGTCTCAACGCCGATCCCCACCGCAGCAAGGATTCTCTTGGGAGCGAGAGCTTGTCAGAAGCCCGCGACCAGGAGATCATTCGTGTTCTTGAGCGGGTAGGCCTGTGGGACAAGATCAAGTCTCGCGGCGGCCTCGACATGGTCATCGATAACAGCTTCCTCTCCCAGGGGCAGGCGCAGCTAATGGTGCTTGCACGCGCAATGCTCAGGCAAGGCGAGAGCAGAGTCTTGCTATTAGACGAAGCCACGAGCAGGTAAGTTGTATATGCAAGACCCCCGCGATCTGTCCTTCCACTCGCGTTACCTTCAACAGAATTGCTAAAGAAGTAACAGCTTGGACGAGTCTACAAGCTCGCTGATCGACGAAGTGGTCCGCACCTGGTTCCACGATTGGACCGTCCTCGCCATCGCGCACAAGTTGGACGCGATTCTCGACTATGACAAGGTCGCCGTGCTGGACGACGGACGGCTGGTCGAGTTTGATGCGCCGCGGAAGTTGCTCGCCCAAGGGAATTCTGTCTTCAAGGAGCTCTACCTCCTCGCCACAAACTCTACATCCGTACCGGTGTCTGCTGAACAGCAATAAGCATCGGGATTCCAGCATTTTCATAACATCCCAAAAACTGCCTTTTGCCATTCACATCATACGAGATGGCATAATTGCATTTTCCAAGCCCTCCACTCTCAAAGCATAGCAGGCCATACTATCCTGCACTCTCTCCTGTCTTGTCATATTTTCGGCGCAAGTACATATGGTTGGATTTTTGTTTGACTATTTTGTTGTTTTAACTAGATGTTTACACTGTTGAGAGAGAATATTCAAGAGAATGGAGAATCTTCTAACTCTGCACATTCGGTCGCGAGTCACTCGATGCTATGGTAAAGACTCGCGTGAAATTATCCACCATACGTATGGCAATTACACCCGAAGCGTACTCTAGAAGTAAATTGACCCGTAACGTAGGGATTGCTACCTTGCCATCATGCCCTCAGTTATCCACGTGTTCTCGGGGACTTGGAACGAGGGGAGCTGCTAAAGCTTGGTGTTCGTGTACCAAGATTGCGCGTACGACGCCTGCACGCCATACTGTCGACCCTCAATGGAAACACCATAGGTAACAGGTGCCACACGTTCGTTGACTTGCGCGACAATCCCGGTGCTCGCCAAGGCGGTCCCTGCTACCCCATACCATCCAAAGTGGGCTCAATGGAGTGGGCAACACAAGTGCTTGGTGGTGGATTCAACAAACCAGTCAAGTGAATTTCATTTTGATAGAATAGTACGAAGTACGACCGCAACTTTGCTCTCTCATTGCTGCCGAGTTGTAGGTAGTAGTAGCCCTTCCTTGCGGCCAGCCATGTCCTCCGCCTTTATCCGCGCCAGACAGCCTCAAAAGTCATGAAAGTGCCAGCGACATCATCACGAATAACCTCAAACCGCTCGTCTGCTGCCTGGAAGATCTCGGTCATCTTCTTCGCACCCTGTTTGGTGTGACCAAAGAGCGACAGGGTCTTCAGACTAATCACGTTGCTGTACTTGACCAGAGAGCGCGGCATCACGGCAGCAGCTTCGGCACTAATGTCAACGATGAGGTCCAGAACCAGGATCCGAGCGCCGGGCTTAAGCGCCGGGATCAGAGCCTTGATAATTTTGGTGATTTCCTTGGGGGACCAGTCGTAAAAGACCCATTTGAAGAGGTAGATTTCCGCCTGGATGGGCTGCGGCGTGAAAAAGTCATGCGCAACGAAGGAGATGCGCTTCTTCAGCTCGTCGGAGATGTATCCGTCGTCGAACTTGGCCTGGCAGCTGGGGAGATCCTGAACGACAATCGTCAGATCTGGGAAGTGTTCGGCGAGAGGCACGTCATCGTGGCCACCCGAGCCGCCAAGCTAATAATAACAGTCAGTAAACAAGCTTGATTGAAAGTGGCGCAAAACCCAGGTGGTTACTCACATCAACGACGGTGGCCTTGCCGGCTCCCGCCCAGTCAAGAGCATCCAGCAAGGCTCCCTCGGCGCCCATCTTCTCCTTAGCCAGACGCAGAGACTCAACCATATCCCTCTGGCGCCAGCCTTTCTTCTCACCCTCCCCCTCCCGGTCGATGAAGTCGTAGTAGTCCTTGAACTTGCCCAGAGGTCCACCCTCATTGTACAACATGCCAAACGGCGTCTCGCTGATCTCGTTTGAGAGCTCAGTCTTACCGAGGAAGTACTTCTCGAGCGACCGGTTCAGGATAGCGAGCGGGCCCCCGAGTCCATCAATGGTGAGACTGACGATAAAACGCAGTGACTTTTCCCGTACCATGACGGCTGATCGAGACGTGTGTCGAATGCGCGAGGCTGCGTCGGTAGGGTTGACCATCTCAAAGATGCGGTTGTTCATTGCGTACCGGAGCACAGTTTGCACCGCCTCTTGAGGGAGACGAACGGATTTGGAGATCTCCTCGAAGGACGCGTCGCCTTCCAGAGGCACGGCGTCCCAGAAGTTGAAGTAGTTGAGGATGTTTAGAGAGGCAGAGTCTGCCATGGCCTACGGATGTCATGAGATACAAGCGATTTAATTGCAGGGACGTAGGTTGAAGCCTTACATTCTGGGCCTCATCGGTGATGCTCTGGGCAGGGCCATGAACGAGGAGCGCCACGTCGGACAGCAGATCTAACAGCTGGAACCGCTGGGTGATGGTCTCTGGAGGCAATGACGCGAAGTCCTCCTGGCAGTTTGCAGAAAATGTTGGGTCAGGGATTTTGTGCTCATCCATCTGCTTGATGAGCTCTTGAGAGCTCTGGATAAGCGCTTCCAGGCGCTCCTTGGGGGACAAGGGCGCCGGCGCCGGGGCGGCCTGAATGCCATCAGATTGGCTGGTCTCGGTCTGCACGTTGTCTCCCATGATGGGCAGTAGGTTTGATTGTAGGTGGTTAGCTCTTCGTAGGAACAATGAGTTAAGAGAGGAGTGATTGATGCAAGTAGAGAAGCACGGGCAGATGGCTGGGCGCAGCTTCGCAACGTGTTTTAAACAATTGGCAGCAATTTCTACGCGAAAGGACACTAAGTTATGGTAGTAATTGCTCACGCGGGACAAAGGATCGGCAGCTTGGAGGAGCCTACGAAAGCCCTTGGGTTGCTTACAGTCTCCTTCTAAGTTGAGGTGCAGATACACTCGACATAAACTGCAACCGAAGGCTCAGGAACGCAAGCCGCGACACAAGCTTGACGCGCTGCAGCCAGATGGCCCAGGGCCCCAGGGTTATTCCAAAACCAAGTGTAATGGCAGGGTAATTGCGGAAAGGTACAAAGTAATACTACGGGCGTGTGTACTTGTCGTTATGAAGCTGTGTGCTTACTGTCCAGTAGGGCTGTTGCTGGTCCCATGGCCAATCATCTTATCCTGGCCTGTGGGCAGTCATCACTTCAAAATGGGCTCTCTGTAATACTTCCTTAGAGCACCTAGGTGAAAGGCGACAAGAGGCATGCTAATCGTTGATCCGACAACTCTAATTTCGAACGTCATCATTAGAATAATAGGCTCAGAGGCGCTTTAGTCATTGCTGGGCACCTGCGACCGTAGGCTCGTCCATACAAGTATGGGCATTATTACAGCAGTCCACGAAGGACGCTGACACCTGTTACAGCGGACTGATGCTCTGAACGACACTGGACTTTTTAGCATCGCCCCGTGCGAAGTACATGCCCAACCTCGCCTCTCTGGTGGCCCAGTAAACTTGGTTGTGAGATGTACACGCGAGTGCTCGTAAAGGCCAAGTAAGAAGCAATAACAGATGTAACTCGAGGTCATATTTTTAACCTCAGTGAGCTGGTGCCTTACGAGGCTTATCATTCAGGGTCGTCATTCCGTGCGGCAGATGGGCTGTTTGTCCGGAGCTCTAGCAACTTGCAGGCCAAAACCCCGCTTCCGTGTGCACTGTATGTGATCGAGCATTGTTTGTACAGCGTCCACTAGCACAGAAATAGCATGACTATGGCACTGGCGCCAGGTAGAAGCGTTAGATCCAGCATAATTGAATCGATTTACTCCTTCGGGCTCTGTCAAAACTTGTTCAAGGTCAAGTCTGCAACTTGCCCAGCCATCCTCGTCTGGGTTTTGGTAGTCCCAACGGATGAATCAGGCATTGAAGTGCAGATTCCTCCACCCATCCTTATCAACCCAAGTCGGCGTATCAACCGCTATGCTCCCTACTTTAGATCTACGGGCAACTATATTCGACATTCACCGCTTTACACGAATGCCCTGAGGGCAAATATACGCAGCAAGACTTGACATTCCGTGAGATGTGCTACACCGCCGATTTAGACTTATGACGGTGCTCGCCCATCAGCTCGCTCTGTTCGAGCCAGACATGCATAACCCCCAAGACGGTAAATGAGCTCTGTGACTGGTTTGCGACAGCTAACGTTGGTCATCCAGCATCTTTAATAGTTCTCTTCACCCATATCACAAGCTAAAGTTCTCCCTGGTCTCGGTGGAACGCAACGCCACTGCCCCGCATCATCGTCGCTGATGACATGGGCAAGATGGGGTCTGAGGCCTGTCACAGGCGACGCACCTTGCACGAACGCCGTCATGAGTGACATCATCTCGGCAGCCAGTCGAATGAGGTCGTCTACAACGACCCTTGTGGTGTCCCGATGGCGTCAGTAGCTCTCTCCTACGTAGGCATCGACCGATACCCGTGAAGCGAACGCTGCTGCGCCTTTCCAGGATGTCAGTGTCATACTGTGTTAGCTCCTGCCTTCGTAGCAACGAGGTTAGTGATATTTTCCTCTTGTAGCTTCATCTACCAGTGGACTTAAATGGCCGCCGTAGCTCGCAACGAGACACAAGCTCGCCACGCAAGCTCTCGCATTTCCACCAAATTCCAGCTGTCGAGCATTCAACACGCGTTGCCAGATCAGGTTTTCGCAGCCCCAACTATCATCCTGAGCCAAGGATCGGAGCCTTCAAGCCATAACCAAGCAAGCAAATTGAACCATCGAACCAACGCTCATACACGGCACCGCGATAAAGCCATCATGCCATCCCGCAGCGGCAGCGATGGCAGTAACTCAAGCAGAGGCAAGGCGAACTACAATTCCATAAGCAACAAACCCCTCCCCTTCATGGACCGCATCGCCCCTCTCGACCCTCGTCCTTCCCGTGCCGATCCAAACCATCGTGGCCATCGCAAGAACAAGGAGAAGGAATGCGGTGGCTTTGATTGGACCCAAGGTCTTGCACTTGCTCTCATTGGAGCCACGGCGGCGTTCAGTATCGATAGGACATTGGCGAAGAAGCGGCAGAAGTGATGTTGGAGGCGCCATGGCTACATTAATAGGGCTGATGTTGCAATGATGATACCAAGAACCGGCCCCGGTAGGCTGGGAAAGATGTTAGGAGAAGTTAGGTTACTGTGTGTAGCCTTGTGGAGGCGAATCTCTCATGATGAACGGATTTGAACGGTCAAGCGCGAAAGAATGGACAATACTCGGTTTAAATTAATAGCACGGGTATGTGAGCACACATATAGCGTCGAATTGAGCCGAAATTATTGTAGAGGAGCCCTACGAGAATCCACTCGTTTTCCACCAAGCCCCTCTCTCCCTCACGCACGTGGGTGCAATGCTGCCTGAAGGGTGGTCACAAGCGTCGGGATTCTTCTCAGCTACGTCTAACAAGCGGGCTTGTCTCACTACACGCTTTGATAAGGCAGTTTGTGGCGTGTGGTACAGTACATACTCCGCAGTCTGTACATACGAAGACGCATCCGTACGGAGCACGTCTCCCTAGATTTGGCTTGCCCGCCCTCTCCGCCGTTGGGGACAAAGACAGCTCGCGCACGTTAGGTGTGTACGGACTAGTCCGTAATTGCAAATGAATCTTTCTGAGGCCCCAGAATAAACACGAGAGTTTTTAATTGAGTGGCTTGCTACTTCGTACTTCGTACTTCGGCCGACCCTTGGTACTGATACTGCTCGTGTGTAACCACACTGAGTAAAAAGCAACCTGATGTCCAGCATCCACGCTGAGCTGGGTAGTACAGGATGTCTCGAAATTTGCTAAAGTAGATAAACCCAATCAACCCTCTTTGTTATTTTCTGCTAGTGAAAAGAAATATTTGTCTGCCTTGTGCTCTGCGGGCCCCGGACACAGCTGCCGCAACTTCATACGGTAAACTTCGGCCCAGCTATCATGAAGGAGCCCGTTAGCATGGTCGCAGAGGCCGACATCTCGCCTAAAGATGGTACCACCAAACAGCCATCCGACATTCGGGCGCTGTCGGGTTCCTCGGATGGCGTCAAGTGGGTGTCATCCATCACTATGGTAATGGTGGGTGGAATGGCCTTGTTCTCAGACGGATACAACGCACAAGTCGTGGGACATATGAACCCTGTGTTAACAAAGCTTTACCCGGACGACTTCACCAAGTCAATCAAAACGAGCTTGTCTAATGCTTTCCTCATTGGAGAAGTGTTTGGCATGTTGTTCTTTGGCTGGGTCATCGACAAGCTCGGTCGTCGCAGCGGCATTGTCTGGGCCACGGTATTCCTAGTGCTCGGAATAGTCTTGGCTACGGCTGCACACGGAACGAGCACTACAGGCATGTTATGGATGATGATAATCGGCCGTGGAGTTGCTGGCTTTGGAGCTGGCGGTACGTGGATAGTGTTCTCATTAACGACTCTAAGCGTGTCCCGAACATTGCTAACGGCAACTACCTAAGGCGAGTATCCAACATGCGCGACCAGTACAACCGAAGCATCAGATGAGAGCCCTGTTATCCGTCGCCGGCGAGGCATGCTCACGGCCATTGCCACAGATATTGCCATCGACCTGGGGTTCGTTGTCGCAGGCGTCGTTGTGCTCATAGTCCTTGCGGCGTACAACTACCACGCTGATGAGGGGCTCTGGAGAGTAAGCTTTGGCTTGGGCCTGATTCTCCCAGTCATTCTTCTCTTCTTCCGACTCCGCTTTGTCAACTCGACCCAGTATCACAAGCATGCCATGAAAACAGACATCCCTTATCTACTGGTTCTTAAGCGATACTGGAAACCAATGCTTGGTACTTCGCTGGCCTGGTTCATGTACGACTTTGTGGTAAGGTTATCTTGGCCAGCTCAGCTCTCCTGAGAATATTGGCTCACAGTGCATGCCCTTAGACGTATCCTTTTGGCATCTTCGGTTCCACAATCCTGGCAACTCTTAACCCCGAAGACACGCTGATCCAGACGATTGGCTATGGAACCGTCCTGAACTGCTTCTTCCTCCCAGGGACTATTGTTGGCGGGTTTTTAATGGACAAGATCGGCCGGAAGCAGACTATGACACTCGGTTTCGTCCTCTGGGCTCTGCTTGGATTCATCATTGGAGGTGCCTTGAACCCAATTCTCAGCATCTTTCCGCTGTTCGTTGTTCTTTATGGAATCTTCAACACGCTTGGTGAAATGGGCCCTGGTGTAAGTAGAGACTCTGCCCCAGCCTCGTCGGTTGCTGATTCTCTGTGGAGGTCGCCACATTTCTTTGCGCTGCAGAATCGTTCCCCACGCCAGTTCGTGGCCATTTCMTCGGATTTGCAGCTGCATTTGGAAAGGCATGAGCGGCAATCGGGACGCAAGTTTTTAACCCGATCCAAGATTCGTTCCACAATCCTCAAAGAGGGGTGCAGGGTGTGTTCCTCATCGGCGCAGCGTTCGCCTTGACCGGCGGCGCCATTTCTTGGTTCCTCATTCCCGACAGAGAAAGAGACCTCGAAAGTGAGGACGTTAGGTTTAGGGAATACCTTGAGCAAAATAGATACAGTGGCACCTTTGGCGAGACCAAGACGGGGACGTGGCAACCCCGAGATCCAGCAACTAGGCCCTAGGCTGGGCGAGGAGCATATGAAGAAGGAAATAGCTCGAACGCTAGCAAGATTTATGAATACAAGTACTATAGTGTAGGAGGCCCAGGATTTGCTACAGAACAAGTCCAACGTTGATCACTGTGTATGCCATACAAAGTACTTATCACAAAGGGACAAATTGCTCCTCAGACACGAGTAGTCATGTATTGTTCACTGCAGAAGTGTGACTATATCCTGTAAATACTAGCCGAAAGACTGTTTGAAACCCATGCCGGCTATCCATTCAACCTCCCGGGGACGTCATTCTTGAAATGTTTCATCAGTGTCCTATTCCCGAGTCTGTCAACCTTACTCCTTGCCACAATTTCAATGCGCCTTGCCCTGTCTAGCTGCCTCATCCTTGTCGCAAGCACTGATCGTACCTCGTGGCTAGGCAAGTGCGATAAACTATTCCGATCCCCGGTACTTAAATGAGAAAGCCGCGCAGCGAGGATCGCCGAACTTTTCTCATCTCTCCGAACAAGTCCAGATCCCGGGCGGGCAGAATTCAGAGTTGCTGTATTTATGGACTGGTTCGTTGCTTGACGCGACGTTTGGGGAATGACAGGAGCGTTTCCTTGGCTTCGATGACTTAGCAGCTTTCCGGACGGCAGTCTCAAGCACGTGTCTTCGTGGCGAACTAGGTTTGACAATTCGTGATTTTCAGAGGCCGGAATCTCGTAAAATTCCTCGGTGTCCGGCGAGATGTCAAACCGACAATGGCCTTTGGCCGTCATGTGCTGCTGTACAGCTTCAACAGTGCTGCGACGAGTACCGCAGAGGATGCATTCAGTGTATCCGTAAATGACCAGATGAAGGTACCAAACCAGCGTCTCCGAATCAACCGCTAGACAGTCCTGATAGGGAATGGTGAAACTATGAGTCGTCGCCATGTGGGCGACATTCTCTTCAAATGTGCCGCACTGGTCGCCGCAGAAGAGGCATTGATCGGGCACGAAGCTTGGTGCTTGCTGCTCATCCTGGTCCGCATTCGAATCAGTGTCTTCGGCGTCTTGGCTGCCGCCGTCGTCGTCAGTTTGGTCGTACCGACTCTCGATCGGTACAGCAGCCCTTGCATCGCTGCTCTGCTCGAGCAGCGCCGACGACGGTGGCAAGACGACTGTGCCAGGAGACGCTATCCGACATTGTAGCTTGTACACACTGCAATCCAAAAGTCAATCATGAGCCTCGTGCTATACATGCGAGACTCGAGAGTGACTTACTGCCATTCGGTCTTTGCGTGTCGTCGCCAGGCATCAGCACTGGCCAGTGCAGTGTCGCACAATCGGCAGAAGAAAGGCGATGCGGGCATCATGAAATCCCTTGTATGGCTCTCTCCGTTCGTCACGATCTTGGGAAACCTTGCTAAATCTCCTTGGGTGCTCTGCGCGCGATGACCAGTCGACAGCAACTTTCTTGCTGCTCTTCGTGAGCACGTTGATTGCCAGGCTATTTGAAGTCGTGACGTTAATCCGGTATTTAATCGTCAATTCACGTATTGAACCTGTTCCTCCACATCCCCAACGGTTCCGGAGACTCCGCTATCCCAGAGTATGTCTGTGGATGCTTGGGAGGCTGGCGCGCAATGACGGACTCCTTTTGGCGATTTTTTATGGGCTATTGGCCAATGGCAACGTCTGAAGTGCCTCGCATTGAGTGAGTCACAATAATATGTGTTGCTCACCTCGCTAGAGACGCCAGATCGTTAGCACTGTTGAGTCAGACAGCAACGGCCCCCTAAATTTCCATTCGCCACTATTGGCGGCCCTCTGCATCACCGCTCGCCTTGAGGTCTTTGGCTTGTCTACGGAGGAAAGCAGGACGAACAAGCATTCGGACGGGCTAACATGTGTCGCACAATGTTAATCCTCGCGAGTCGCGGGGTGGACTTGAGCACACCTCGAATACCTTTTGCAAGAACAGCAATGCCACGCATGCCACAAGCATCATCGCCTAAATCCTCGATCAACTGCCAAAAACAAGTGATACGTAGTCGGTCCATCCCCGCTCTGCTTTACGTCGCCTCGCACAAGCTAGTATGCCCTGATCAAGAATGATCTTGATCACATGGGATTCTGACCAGGGCCCCGAGCAGTTCCGTCCGTCCGAGACATATTAAGAAAGCGTGGGCGGGGAAGCTACCATCAATGCAACTTCGGCAGCGCTCCCTGGAACGAGGTGGGCAGATGCCTCCGCAAGTGGCGAGGCATGATGCTGGTGCTGGATGTGAGCCATACAAACCTATTAACGACGGGAAGTCTTTGATGTAAGACTACAATCTAAGTACTAAATGTCTATCTATCCATAAATTTTAGCCCCAGTCGATCCGCACCTCATCTTCATCGTGGACAAGGCCGAGTCCGGATCTGGTAGTGTTTCTGGAACAGTAGTAGCTATTGTTCGTAAGGACGTGGATCTGTGCTCTGCCAGCCAGTGAAGGGCGGCCTCCAGGGAAGACAAGACCCCTGAAAATCTTGTTTGGGCTGCTTCACGCACCAAAATGCCTACGGGGTTGGCTTGCGCTTGGTACGGGGAAGGGTGGGGGCTCAAAGGCAGCGACAAACTCAAGGGGTTCTACAGACTACCCAGAGTTTGTTTGCTTACCAAGAACAGCATGCTTGAGCCCCAGCGAAGTGGAAAACCCGCAAAAATGCATCTGAGGCACGCGACGGGTTAATTTATGCCTATTTCGAAGAACGCCTCCGAGATTGGACTACCGGGCCGGTATCAAAGAGTTGCCCGAAGACATCGATGACAAAATCCCCCTCACTCCTCCAACCCGACCAGGGCTGAGAGTATGGCGTGCTTAACGCGTTTTTTGTTCCGAGAAAATTTGCTAACAGCCCTAGGTCAATATTAACTGAGCTGGTGTCTCTCGAGCGTGATACCAAGGTGAGGCTCAAGGATTACACCAGACACATATGCCGTTCTCTGCGTCACGACAACATCGACATGCTCCCAACACAGTAGATGAAGGGCGGGGTTACTTACATAAACTAGCACTCGTCAGGATGGGAAGCTTTCTCACGGCAACTATTTGCTTCGCCGACCTTTGGTCGTATAGACTGAGGTGCAAAGGGGCATGTTTACGAAGCCGCGAGAATATCTCGTAAACAAACAAACTTTGTCTATACTGGCTGCGTAAGTAAACTATTGGACGATTTTGTACCATAGGCTATTACAACCGTCCCCGCGATAGCGGCACGTGCCGCTGATCCGGTGTCAAATTGCTGGATCAGCCACTGTTCAGGAACCAGATATCCAACTTCCCCTGCCTTAGTTTGAACGGTGGAATCCTCGATGCCAAGTCCAATTTGACAAGCGCACTTCCAGGTTCCTATCCCAGTCAGGGAAATACACCCCTGCAGCGGCCGGCATCGATACCGACTGGCGACAGGTCGATGTCGATCTGCCGGAACGGGTTGTTGGGCGGAATTGGCGAATATTTATGAGTGGGCCAACCGAGGGATTGGCATCGGAGGACGTGGATTCTTCCTTTTGCTAACCCCAAGGTCCTTGGGATGTGGGTTGAGCTTCAAGCAGCAGTGTTTGAAGCAGGGGCGCAATATGCTCAAGCCTATAATAGCCACTGCCTGCATTTAACGCTCGCCGTCGCCCAGAAATAGATCATGTGCCATTTACTTGAACCAATAGCGGTTGCTTATGGAAGGGCATTCTTGGAATAAAAATGAAGTAATATTTCGTCTATTTGGTATCGTATACCAACGTCTCCCTAGCATCATTCGTAACCCTTCCCCATTCCAATAGAAGCCTAAACATGTAGACTTGCATGTGCTCTCGCCGTAACGCCTTCAAAGCCCAATTCCTCCCCTGATCTGCTACCTTCTGCGCCGTTTCACTGCCGCCCTGGCTATCACTCGAGCTCAACTTCGTCCCAGGCCCACCCGCGAGGTAGTCGAGCACGCTCCAAAGCCCTGAACCGAGTCGCACATCTATTGGTATATAATCGTGCCAGGCGAGTATACGCTCGTCGTACCAGGTCCGAAAGAAAGCAGCGCGATAGACCAAGCTGCGGCTCTGCATGAAAGACCTAAACCGCCCACTGAACCCGGCTCCGTCCATGTCCATCAGGTGTCGGAAGCGCCAGTTCTCCCCGAACGGCAATACTGGAGGTAATGAAGCCGTCGCCTTTTTTTCGGAATAGTCATGAACAGAGCCCTCTCCGCTCTGGGTCGTCGTGATGGTGCTCCAACGCCGAAAAGAGTCCAGCTCCGTGGCGCAGTCCGTCGCAGCGCACCTAGACATGCCACCCACGAAGGAGACATTGATGTGCAAGCTGTCCTGCGTGTCCGCCTTTTCCGATCTTCTAACTTCCATGTCATAAGCTTCGTGGACGAACCTCGCTCGCAGAAACCCGGCCCATAGGCTGTGTGCCGCAAAACCGTCGGAGCTCGAACCGCGCCAATACAGCCCGTTCGTCTTTTCAGCCCAGGCCATGTCTTCTTGCTCGGTGTATGCGCTATTCTCGTTAAAATCCCAGGGCGACGGGATAAGAACATCCGAAAAGCCCCCTACTCGAGCTTGGCTAAAGACCGGAAACAACGACGTGCTGCCAACCATGACGGCTGGAGACATGAGGAAACCATCGAGATATGCGACATCAGGCTGATGGCAGAGATTATGAGCCAGCGTCGTGTTTGCCACAATGGCTCCATCGCAGGTCATTAGTGAGTGTGGCGCCAGACAGCTTGAACAGAGAGTGCTCCAGTCCCACCAGCGGCTGTTGCGTGCCACAGAATTGGGGGGACACGTGGCAGCTATCCAGTCGTAATAAATCTGCTTTCCATGATAATCCGTAAAGGCCGGTGCGACTTGCCCTGGATTAGAGGGGTCTCGATAACTCTTTGGCTCGGGAAAGCCAAATGCCCACCCTTGCCCGACGTCTGGTCCACTGCTCGCCTGTTTGGTCGTTCCGTCTATGTTGTCCAGCACTACGCGAGATATCGCGTCTTTGGCCGTGGCTTTGAGAGCCTGCATGTCTTGGAATGGGACGGCAACCCGACACTCATCTGCCAGGTTAATGGCGAGTACCATATCAGGCAGCCACTTTGCAAAGGGCTCAATCATCTTCTCGAGGGAGTCTGTCATCCAGCGATGTGTCCCCGGGATGTGAGGCGACTGATAAACAGTTCCGTTTTGGATACTCAAGCCGCCCATCTCTATATTCGCGTACTCCATTAGCTGTGCTGTCCTCTCCCGAATCTTCGAGGGTTCGACGCCCCAGAACGGAAGTATGTCGTCGTGGATCTGCCCAAAATCGTCGATGACGGATGACTTGCATTCGATGGCAAATTCGTACCACTTGTCGAAGTTTGGAGGCGGTGGCATCCCATAGCGCTTCTTGTACTCTACCACAGCATCCGATAGGGTTTGGCTCGAGGCGGCTTGGGCGTCCCAGGCAGCTTTCTCAATCCGGGCAGAGGATACAAGCTTCTCGATAGCTTGGGATATAGGTAGGCCGATGGAAGTAGTCGACAGCAGTCTCCAAGAGACTACCGTGAACACCACAATTCCAGCGTGAAAGAGGAAAAGCCACCGGTGCAGCCTGGAAACGTGTGTCCGTGGAGGGTAGCTCGGAGAAACAGCGAGACGCCATAAAAGTCCAGCAAACATGGTAGCCAGCAACGACTTTCTCACAAACTCGTCCAAAGATACAGCTGGTATAGCGCGCGCGAACTTGAAGCTTGGATACCAGTACCCAAATGAGCCAACCTCAGAGACGAATAAGGCAACACTTGTGGGATGAAAATCTGCAAGAAGCGATAGACCGGAAAGCAAGGCAGTGGATGCAACTAGTGAGTCGAGTAGTAGATCCCAAACGTCAAGTGACTGTAGCTTGAACACTAAGTAGAAGCTGGAGCCTATAAGCCAGAATGGGAAAGCCAGGAGAAGCACGCATCCGGCTGCAATGACAAGAATGGTTGCCAGTAGTTCTGAGATATTCTCATTGGTTTCGGCCTCATGGTTGTAAAGTTGAGCTCCGCAAGTGAGAGTGACGGCATCAAGAGCACAGATGGTGGCTTGGGCACATTTTGTGAGGCCACCCCATTGCCATCCAACTGGGCAAACGGTTCCAGTCTTGACACGCGCGAGAGCCAAGGCCGACATAGAAGAGGTCGCCCATCCCAAGGCGAGAATGGCGTATTGGATTGATGCCAGAGGTGATGGAACAACTCGGGTGGTCTTGCTAGATTCGTTTGTTCCCAGGTCGGCGTTCTTAGTCTTGTTTGGAATAATGAGCTCACAGATGAGTGAGAAGAATGGCAAGAAGGCCTGTCGCCACTGTCTTAGCTTCATTATTACCGAATATTTGGATTAAGAGGGCCAAATACCTCGATTCCAACCCAAGAACATTGCGACGTGCGGATGAGGAGCCAAAAGAGCAGGCAACGCGTAACAATGCAGCCGAGGAGGATGGCGACGGTGGGACGCAGACGCCGAACAATTAGGCATCCTCTCTGCACCGCCGAAAGGCCGCAGTGCTTTGTGGCCAAGTTTGAACTATTTTCGAGAGGCGAGCGCCTTTCATTTCGCCGTCTCCATCGTTTCAAGAGTTCCAAAGCTGCGCCGCTAAACAGCAGAGTAACAACACTGAAATGAATTGGGCGCTCTGGTTGATGTGGCAACCGCGTAAACACGTGTAGTACGGAGGATTTTAGAGAAACCGATTGACGTACCAAAGGCAGCGCTCGTGTAGTATCTGCGGGACAAGACGAAACATGAGAGCGCCAGCCCACTTGAAGCTGAATGTTAGCATTATTCTTGCTTTGCGATGCTGATTTTGAACCAAGAGCGAGACTTGACGTCGACGATTTGTTGGGTGTTGCGGGGGCAAGGGGGCCTACCCGAGGGCAACAATGAACCTGCGCATATTGCGGCTTTCTCGGTCGAGTCAATCCTGCCAGAAAGATGCCACGGCAACGTAATAAATAAAGTGAAAAGGCCCACTCCTTGAGTTCTCTCTGGCACTTCTGCACGACGACCTGCTCGAAATGGGATGCATGGTGGAAAGATGACAAGGGACGGATGGGTCACCTCGTTCGTTCCTGTGCCCAAATCTTGGTCATCCTATGGCCCCTAGGCCCGATTTGGAAGGTGGCACGGTTGGTATTACTCTACTTCTATGGATACGAAGTACGAAGTTATGGCGCTGTGAAACCGAGAGCACCGCCCAGAGAGCGCCTCTTCATACCTAGTATTTAGCTTCAATAGCGCCGTCTCATCCACGGTTTATTCTTTCCACCATTCGAGGGCCGGCAAATGTATTCCTTGTTATTCTTTGCTCACGCTGATACGCCCTTTGGCACTTGTCTAAGACCCAGTGCCTCATTCAAGACGAAAGGCGAAATGCGAGCATTCCCATTAAAATATTGCTCCCCGCCCCGTGACCGTAAGCCCCGGCGCCTATCCCCAGGTTAACGCGCCGCTAAATATTACTACCTACTAACTCTAAATAGACAAATGTACGTACTGGTAGCATCCGGGTGTCGCGTCACACAGGGATGATACATTGGGCTACGGGCTAGCACGTGACCTTGGGAAGACGGAGACCTCTCCCTCGACAGCCGGATTCTGCAACGCACTCATTGGCATCAATCCATCCCTCAAATTGCCCTCACAGCCTCGTTATCATGATCGTGTGTCACGTGACCGTTGGACATCGACATCTGCAGATCGACAATGGCGGGACGGGAAGTGGGACCGTTGAAGAAGATGCACGGCACAACTGTTGGTTCTTCATCTCTCTTCATCCATTATTATCTTCCACTCCCTCCCAACACGTCACTTTTAATGCAAACGACGTTTCAGCTTTGCTGTGCGCCAGGTAACATCTAAGCGCCCAGAGAATACCTATTGCCCAGACCCTATTATAGCTCACCTGCTCCGTACTTCGCATGCTAGACGACGCCTGTTCGCACTTCCTGTGCGGCACCTATGACGACCTCAGGCGACTCGCCCATGTCGTGTCTTCCCACTTGTTGCCCAGGCGCGTGGTCCGACGTTCATAGACATCGTTAAGGCGGCATGGGCTGGGCGTAACGCAGTACGAAAGACAGGGCGTCCCATGTCGCCAGAAGACGTGGACTTTCCTGGCACGCGTAGGGCGTAAATTGCCAGACGGATCCCCGCCGGTGCGAGAAACGGCCGAGCTTGCACTTGAGGGTCGGCCATGGGGGATTCAACACGGGGAGAGGGGAGCGGCGCTCCATGTTGGCTGTCTGGCTGAGGTGGGGGGGGCAGCCCAAGAATTCGTTGCCGCCGACAAAAGGAAAAACGGACGGTTGGCTGGCCGACGCACTGGCCTTCCTATCCGCCCGCAAGCCCAGAAATGCTAGTAGGCAAGGGTTCAATTATCAGATAGCTAAAGGGGAAAATAGACAAAAGTAGCGGCTTACTTGCAACCTACTACGCTGTCACATCCACCGCACAACCGCCACATCCACCGCACAACCGCCAC
>LFRF01000045.1:154736-174843 GCA_001189435.1 Tolypocladium ophioglossoides CBS 100239 | reverse complement strand
CTTTGCACGCTTTGCTTGGGCTCTCCTTCTTCGAGTCAAGAACTTCATTACCTTAGGCTTGCCACGTTACGTCATTCGACTCTCTGCAAACAATAAAGACGAGATAGTATATAACATGGAGTATCTTACTGGGTCACAACTCCAGAATTCCTACGGTGGTGGAGGATCCAAAGCCGCAACCCCGTTATTGAAGAGGAAGTCAGGAGCAGGTAGTATGGACGAACATGATTTTGCATCGTCTGGCGAGGATAATGACGTGGATTGGGAGACGAAGGCTATGAATTGGGACTGGGACGGGACAGAAAGAAGAGATCAGACATCAAGCGACACTATCCCCGATTCTGATATCAAGCCATCCTTGCCCGCAGGCATCGAGAGAGAGCTCAAGGAAACTTTGCTAAAGGGCATGGCAGAGGGAGAGGTGGTGGAAATGGATTAGAACTACGAAGTAGCGACTGAATCAACTCAAATGATCCAACTCTACCCTCCTCCCCTTCCGTGCTCGCAGCGCGGCGCGAGCGTGGTCTGACATCACCATGTTTCCTTGCTTTTCCTTGCAAAGGCAGCGCCTGGCTTACACCATCCCCAGCTACAGCGTCATGGTCTACTGCCCTCTCTACTTTCAGGACCTCCCTGCCCTGACCAACCGCTGCCACGCCCAGGACCAGGCCGGTACCAACATCCACGAGGCCACCCACCTGAGCCAGATCAAGGGCACTGAAGACTACGGTGGCTACGGCTACAACTTCGTCCGCAGCCTGTCTGGCGCCCAGAACCTCAACCACGCCGACACCTACGCCCTGTTTGCCAACGCCATCCAGCTGGGCTGCTAAGTGGCTCATCCAAAGGTGGTCAGTGCGGTTCGCAGACAGATGAGCAAAAGGAGGACTAGGGATGGCCTAGCTTGAGAAGAGTGCTTGAATGGGCGTGATGAGAGCGACTGATGTTGTGCTGGCCGGGGTTTCCTGTATCTAGCGCCCTTTAAGCCGATCGTGGAGTAGGACAGAGAGAGCAAACATGAAGAAAACTGCCTATGCGATACTTGCTACATGTCTCAAGTGCGTCGAAGAAGCCGCGATGATGGCGACGGTTATGAGTCGTTGACGCCTCCGGTTGAAGACTCTACAATATAGAGGGTTGGTCGCATGGTACAAAATAGATCCACAGCCCGGTACGCCTCTCTGTCCGCTGGAAACTGGTAGGACTATCCGTATTTCGTACCTGCACAGGCCCCGTACACGGACAGGGAGCGGGATGTCGAGCCGGGCTTCAATTAGGAATTAGGGTCGCGGGAAACGAAGTCGGCGGATCCGGCATTGGGTTTCTCGGGTGCCAACGAGACCCACCTCGGTACCCGACGTCATCGGCGAAGCCAGGCTGCAGACTTCTAGAATGGAGGCGGCGCGGGTGGTGCCATGCTCGGTTGACAAGAGGAGTGATAGTGATGCACTGACGAATGCACGCTGACGTCTGTGGAGAGAAGTCGAAATGGGCTGGGTCGAAAATCGCCGGTTGGTCTACCTTTCTGCGGGCAACGACGCCAAGGCCCGTTCCCCTGCAATGCCCCATGAAGATGGCACGGGAGGAAGGGGCAAGGTCGCTGCCCAATATTCGCCGCTAGGGTTGCATAAAGGCGATGGGGCGGGGACCACAGCGCGCCTCGGGCATGGAGGACGGCAAAGAAATGGCGTGGGTGGCCGGCCTGGTTGATGAAGATTTGTTGTCATGGCGAGAGGAGCCTGGGTTTGGAGTTGTTGTGGAACGTGGGCTGCGATGAGGCCGTGGCGTTAGAGTGCTGATCGGCGCGTGCGAGGGCCGTTCCCGCAACTCTAATAGCCAGACGTGGCTCTGAAAAACGAGACTCGACGACACAGATGCATCGCTCGCGGAGCCCATCACGGCGACCTGGCCCTGGCATCATGACGGGGCTGAGGTTGCTTGGTCCATCCCCACCTCGGGCGTCGAAGATGGACCCAGCTGCCTGTCGTGATTGTGTGAATCTCGTACTGCATAGATCCAGCCTGGGAGTCCAGCGCGCCGTTTGTCCTCAACGGCCCAGACCCTTGCTGTCGTCTCCCAGAGGCTCCCCTCTGGCCTCCCTGCCAAAGGGTCATTCACTGATTTGCCAGGTCACGCGCGGTTCCGCCCAGCCAGTGGCTGTACACAATACGACAGTGGCTGCCTGGCTGTCTGTCCATCTGCCACCCAAACCTGGACCCTGCCTGCCCACCAAGGCGGGGTCAAACGTCATTGCTCGCTCCGTCCGTACTGCGACTCAGCTGCGCACATCCCAGCCGACACTGACGTTTGGTCGACCTCGAACTGGCTCATCCATGCTTCGTACACTTGTCTGGTCCAGGTTCTCATACTTTGCTTTCGCACGGCCCAACGAGCGGTCAGCACTGCGAGCCAGCACGGCTTGGTCCATTATCACGTTGCCGTCTTTGCTGCCATAAAGCGCCTCGACTGCCCACGGCACACACATACATACGTTGCTACCGCTTCCCCGCCCCCAATCGTCCACGTACCACCATGGCTGGCGAGCGCTGGGATCGAGACCGCCTCACGTACGAGCGCGACCGCGTCGAGGATGACCGATACTACATGAGCGGCGGACGGGGTCGCGACCGCTCCGACGAACGACATGATCGCCGGAGGGTGTACGAGGACGACCAGGTCCGCGACCGGCGGTACTACGACGACGACCCGCGGCTCGACCCGCGGCGGGAGCGAGCGCCGCCGCCAGACTACGACCGCCGGGTCGTCATGGAAGAGGCGCGCGACCGCGAGTACTACCAGGACGCGGCTCCTCGTCGCCCTGCCCTGCTGCGCCGCCAGTCCTCCCTCGATACCTACGACCGTCGGCCACTCCCGCACTTCTACGACCGGGATGAGCTGCCTCCGCCCGCCCGTCGAGAGGACATGTATCGCGACGACTACCGCGCGCCGCCGTACACGCCCATCCCGCTGCCAAAGACGCGAGCGCTCCCTCCGCCCAGGCGGTATCCCGACCGCGGCTTCTACGACGACATCGACGTTGCCGACGGCGATGAGGAATACCGGCACTTCCCCGAGCGGGTCCATGAGCGAGAGCTTGTCCGGTCCCGCGAGAAGCGCGACCGCAGCCGGGAGTCGCGCACCACGCGCACCACGCGCACGCACACCCACCGCAGCAGCTCCCGCTCGTCCACGGCTACGAGCCGCTCGTCCGGCAGCGCCGGGGGCACCACCGTCCGCAGCGAGTATCCCAAGAAGGGAAAGACCAAGATCCCGGTGAGGCTGGTGTCCAAGCGGGCCCTGATTGATCTCAGCTATCCGTTCGTCCAAGAGGTACGTGTCTCGGGTCGACCCGGGCTCGAAACCCCGTGCTCACATGCAGCCCAGGGAAACACCATCATTGTGCAGAAAGCACTGGGCCAAGAAAACATCGATGAACTCCTCAAGCTCAGTGAAGAGTACAACAAGGGTAGGTCCACGTATGCTGGCTGTGGTTGTCGCCAGAAGCTGACCCTGGCTATTCAGCCGAACAAGAGGTCGCCGCCGCCCGCTCCTCGGCTGGCAACATTATCGAAGAGCGCAGGGAGGAGATATTCATCCCACCAGCACCATTTCCGATCCCGCCGCCTCCCGCAACAGCCGCTCCACCTCTGGTTGTTGTCCCTCCCCGTGCTCCTCCGGCGCCCGTCATCGTCGACGCTGGTCCGGTTGAGGTGGTCGACACGACCAGGACCTTCATACGAGAATCGTCACCAGCCCGCACTGCTACGACGTCCAGCTGGGACTCGCACCACCACCGCCATCACCATGACGACCTTGTTGTCGGCCCTATAGTCGAGCGCTCCCGATCACGCTCGCGCTCTGGCCGCGACATCCGAGCTGAGATCCGTGCCCTCGAGCGAGAACTGGCGCACCGACCCAGGGGCGAGATTGGCGAGCGCGAGGTCATACGCACCGAGCGGCTGCCAGATGGCCAGCTCGTCGTCTACGAGGAAAAGGTGGAGAGGCAGGTAGCCGGGCCGAAGCCACCGCGGATTGAGAAGGACAAGAAAGGTAGGATGTCCATCAGCGTACCGAAATACCGATGAAGGTGCGCCCTGTTACAGTTGTGTGGCTTTTGCCGAGCGAGCGACTGATTCGGAACTGTACAGGACCACCTCCCAGGCTTGTCCGGGCAATGCTGAGCACCCTCACTTGAGCATTTTGAGTGACATTTTGGCAACGAAGAGGAAAGCTGAGGAAAAAACCACCAAATAGCGCACGTATTGCATGGATTTCAGGAAAGAGGGCAGTGGTGGGACACGAGGCGCCCTTGGTCGGATCCGACCGGGGCCAGCTGGGATTCTACGGCTTTGTTGGACTAATTTGGTGGAAGGATTGGCATACGARGTATAGACGCGACCATCTATTGGTCTGGCGGGCTGCGGTATGCATCTGGCTCATGTTTCGGCCCAAGCAGACTAACGGGACCTGGGGGGTTAAGGGACGGGACTGCCAAAGTGGAGGGGAGTCCTGGGGTAACGATATAACGACGATGCACTTTTCCTTGCTTCTCTTAGGACCAGGCGCAATACAAAGAATGAGTCATATCCCGGACAACGAATGTGTGTTGGTCGATAACGGGGACGCGACGCTTTGACGGGCGGCGCTGGCGGACACTGATAGGAAGGCCTCCTGGTTTGTGTAACGGATGCGAGTCAACTATCGGAAAACGCATCGGGATTGGAAGATAGAGAACTGCCCTTATTATGCAGCCACAGCGTGCTCTGACGAGGCCTTGCTGCGGTTCACCTACACTCCGTACATCTGCGATGGTTTCAGCTAGACCAGTCGACCACGCGTAGTCCGCACAGCCTGTTGGCCGACGTCGATGTGAATCCTCTCAAAGGTGCTTATCGAGTATTATTTAGCGGCCCCAATACAGGTATTGCGATGAGACAGTCTCGTGGGGGACATCACTTGATCACGGACACCACGGCTTCACTTTGGAGGGGTGGTCGTGACTGGATCATGGGAGGACCTGCATGCTAGGCGCATTGCTCGGGAGGACTCGTTGCAGGATTGTGTGTTCTTCCTGAGATGGACTTGGTGAGGGAAATATACTGCGCCGGCGGTCAGTGCACTTGCTTTGTCGAGGCCCGGACAGGAACAGAGACATCAGGTCGGCGCAAGCGCTGTGTAAGTCAACTTCAGAGTGCCGCGGCCGTGGATAACGATGCCGCCGACCAACAGCCCGTTGTACGTGAATCCCAAGAGAAAACAAATGGAAGCCTTCTTTGCCACGCATGACCTGCCCGTGATGGGTTTGGAGGCTGACTGTCGGCCGCTGGATGGAGGGACTTTCGCTGGCCAGATATGCGGTGCTACCCCAAGTCTGCATGCATCACCGTCATAGCACGGTGTCACCTCTGATTGGCGTCACGGGCACCACGCATCGAGGCTTGGTGCCGGCCGAGCGTATAAAAGAGACATGGCGGCCGCCATGACGGCGAGGACTCGACGAGCAGCCCGCCTTGGAGACCATCTTGCGGCTCGTGAGCAGTGCACTGGCTCGACGCTGGCTCCGGACAGGCGCTTTGGCGACGCGTTTGCATCGCGACTGACTGCACGGATCGCATCATGCTCATCGCACGGGCTGTCCTTGCCGCAGGCCTCCTTGCCGGCTCCGTGGCCGCGAAGCTGGCAAAGGTCGACCGCAGCAGCCGAGCGCCAAAGGCCGGCCAGAAGCCACTGCTCATCGAGCGGTCGGAGCTGGACCTGTCCCACTGCATGCGCGTCTCGACCGACGGCGCGTCGAAGCCCTTCAAGGCCGGCCAGTACACGGTGCTCGAGCAAGACGACGCCATCTGCGCCTCGCGCGGCGAGAAGCAATGGACGGGCACGGTGGACGTGACCAACGAGCACCGGCTGTTCTACTGGTTCTTCGAGAGCCGGGGCGACCCGGAAAGGGACCCCGTCATCGTCTGGCTCAACGGCGGGCCGGGCGCCTCGTCCATGTATGGCGTCTTCACCGAGATGGGCCCCTGCTGGCTCGCGAGCGGACAGAACGAGACGACGCCCAACGAATGGTCGTGGAACAACAAGGCCTCGGTGCTGTTCATCGACCAGCCGGCCGGGACGGGCTTCTCGTCGGTGTCGAGCGACGCGTTCCTCCCCAAGGAGGACCTCGACGGCGCCGAGGACTTCCAGGTCTTCCTCAACATCTTCTTCTCGGAGCTGTTCCCCCAGAAGGCTCACCTGCCCATCCACCTCGCGGGCGAGTCGTACGGCGGGCACTACCTGCCGACGTACGCCAAGCACATGCTCGACTCGCGGCGGCACGGGGCCAAGGGTGCCTTTGGCGGCCACGTCGCGTCGCTCATCCTGGTCAACGCGCTGATCGACATCCCGGCCATCGACCTCGGCGCGTACGAGCTGCTGTGCGTGAGCGACAACGGCAAGGGCATCCTGAACCAGACGGCCTGCGCCTTTATGCGCGACAACTACCCCGAGTGCTGGAAGCTGCKGCAAGGGTGCGTCACGAGCGGCGACCCCTGGGAGTGCGTCTCTGCGCTGGACTACTGCGGCGAGACGGAGTGGTTCTACGAGGGGGATCCCTACTACAGTGAGTCGCGTGCCTGCAATGCAGACGCTGCTTCCGCACAGAGAGACGACGATGACTGACCAACCATGGCGCCAGTCCACCGCCGGTGCCACAACAAAGACTGCGACGGCCCGCAGGACGGCAACATCACCGACTACCTCAACCAGCCGCACACGCTCTCGGCGCTCAGCCTGGCGGCCGACTTTGGCTTCTCGGCGGCCAACGAGAAAATACTCAAGCGGTACCTCGCGAGCGGCTCCTTCGGGCGGCCGACGCTCGCCGAGGTGGGCGACGTGCTGGACGCGTACCGGGAGCCCAGCCGCGTGGGCGACATCAAGGTGCTGGTGATGAACGGCAACGACGACTGGATCTGCAACACGCCGGGCAACAAGCTCGCGTACGACGAGGTGCGGTGGAGCGGGCAGGCCGACTACCGCAGCGGGCGGTGGCGCGCGATGCCCGCGGGCATCGCGGCCACGGGCGAGTGGAAGGGCACGGCCGACGGGCGCCTGGTGTTTGTGACGGTCGACGGCGCCGGGCACGAGCTGCCGCAGTGGGTGCGGCAGGGGAGCTACCAGATCCTGGAGCGGTGGCTTGCAGGCGGGTGGCGCGCGTACTCGTAGACGAGCACATGCCGATGGATGTACGGCTTCGGGTCCGAGCAGCAGCGGCTCCATTTCCTGCGGCAGAAGCACCTGATGCCGCGGCGCTGTCGGGTCCGTCCCGACATGGACAGGCGTCGTGTAAGCCAGCGTGGGGCATCCGGGGATGCGGGCGGAGGCGTTTCGGGGTGGGGGCGCCGACCACCGCGGACGAGCCGAGGCACATGATCGTAGCCTGAAGACTACGAGTATAACTTTGCCGGCGGGCGGCTGTGGGCGCCAGCCGTGTGCCAGGCAGGCCCCTTGCTGCTTGTCTCGCTGCGTGTCTCGCTGCTTGTCTCGCTGCGTGTCTCGCACCAGCGCGTCCGACATCGCCGCTTGCACCATGGCCGCAGCGGCCCCCCGCCTCTGGGAGCAGGCCGTGGCCACCTACGACGCCCACGCCATCGACGTCGTCGGCAGCCTCGCCGTCCAGGTCGTCTTCTGGTGGCTGCCCTGCCTCTTCTTCGCCTCGCTCGACGCCCTCGCGCCGGCCTTCTCGGCGCGCCACAAGCTGCAGCCGGCGCCGAAGCAGCCCCCGGCCGGCGACGTCTGGCGCGCCGTCGCCGTGTCGGCGCGCAACCAGGCGCTCGTCACGGCGCTGCACCTCGGCCTCAGCTATGCCTCGTACGCGCAGGGCCGCGTGCCAGCCGTGCGTGTCGACGCCGCGCTGCCCTCGGCCGCCAGCTTCGTGCGCGACCTGGCGCTGTGCGTCGCCGCGCGCGAGGTGCTCTTCTACTACGCGCACCGGCTGCTGCACGTGCGCGTCCTCTACCGGCGCATCCACAAGACGCACCACCGCTTCACGGCGCCCGTGGCCTTTGCCTCGCAGTACGCGCACCCGGTCGAGCACGTCGTCGCCAATGCGCTGCCCGTGGCGCTGCCGCCGCTGGTGCTGCGCACGCACGTGCTGACCATGTGGGCGTTTGTGGCCTGGCAGCTGGTCGAGACGGCGACGGTGCACAGCGGCTACGACTTCCTGCGCGGCGCGGCGCGGAAGCACGACCGCCATCATGAGCGCTTTGACGTGTACTTTGGGGGGATTGGGCTGCTGGACTGGGCGCACGGGACGGATGAGCGGGAGAGGGCCGAGGGGGAGGCCGAGGGGAAGAACAAGTAGGGACAGTTCTCGAAGACGAAATGTACAGACGTGGGACGGACAGCTGGGGAGGACGATGCAAGGAAGGCAATCTTGTGGTGGTTTGGGCAAGGCACGAGCGTATGATGCATGTGGCATGTGGCAATGAGGACGCAGAAAGCTGCTGGACTACGGAGGAAGCGTTTCATCAAAGGATAACCGTTCATCAAAGATATAACCGCACGCGGCGGCATCACCTCGTATGCCATAATGACGTCCCAGCCCGAGTCCCATCCGTCGTGTACGCCCCAGACTGCATCAGAGCATCTTCTTGCCCGCCACAACCCGCCGTCCCTGCGCCGTATACCGCACGTACGCAAACGCCGCGGCTGCCGCCATCGCCAGAACCACGACGTTCCCTGCAGCAAGCCGTCAGAAGCGCACGACCCGACACAGGACCACGCACGCGACGCACCGAGCACAAACTTGCCCACGCCGCCCGCGATGTCGACGGCGCCGCTGGCGATGTCGCCCGCCAGCGTAACGAGGCCCGTGGCGAAGCCGACGGCGGCGTGTACGACGCTGGCGACGATGGCGTACGCGGCGCCCAGCACGGAGGAGAGCAGCTCGTAGAGCGAGAGGAGGAGGTCGGTGGTTGCTGTCGTGATGGCCATGCTGGCGGCTGGGGTCGGTGCTGTAGGTGCGGGAGACTTGAGGACGTCGAGACTACTTGGGAAGACTACTTGGGAGCGCCGTGATTTATGTCAGGCCCGAGGTCGCAATCACAAGACAACGGCCATCAGCTGCCTTGCTCGGCACGCTAGTTGGGCGTTCTAGGTGCACCGCGACGGCTTGCAAGTTACATGATCGCGATCCCGTTCAGTGACGTCACGCGGGAGGCGTTGGATGCGCCGTGCTGCAGTCACTCTTGGGGGCCGGAATCGATAATACGCACATTACTTCGTAGGTTCTGTCTTGTCCTTGGGTCCTATGGGTGTCTC
Organism: Tolypocladium ophioglossoides CBS 100239; assembly: GCA_001189435.1. NCBI lineage: Eukaryota > Fungi > Ascomycota > Sordariomycetes > Hypocreales > Ophiocordycipitaceae > Tolypocladium > Tolypocladium ophioglossoides. The sequence goes on along the minus strand of LFRF01000045.1, from coordinate 165,543 downwards.
GGGCCCCGCCTTCTTCCTTTCCATCTCAAGCTTAACTGCCTACTACTCGCACCTACCATGCGGCTTGCCACCATCGTCAGCATGCTGGACACGCTGAGCACCGAGCTCGTCGAGCACCTTTCGGCTTCCCTCGACGGCCCGCAGCTCTCTTCCTTACGGTTCGTCTGCCGGTCTCTGCGCGAGAAGACGACGGCTGTTTTCGGCCGAGCCTGGCTCGGCACGGTCGAGACGGATCTCTCAGCAAAGAGTCTGTGCAGGCTCGAGGCGATTGCCGGCCACGACATATTCCGCCATTCCGTCTGCACGCTGCGCATCGTCCGAGTCAGGGGAGATGACTACAGGTACGCGCGGCGCCTGTATTCTCTGGCCGGGCCTCCCCCTGAACCGCCTTCGGCTCTCGACTTCTCCTCGGTGGCGGTGGTCTGGAACTTCCAGGACATATTGCGTCGCCTTACCAACTGCGATGCCGTTGAAGTTTGCGATCAGCTAGGCACATTTCCCGACGACAACGGGGTCGCCTTGGGCCTTGCCCCGAGTAATGTGCTCTACCTCGTCTTGTCTGCTGTGGCTACCGACTCGCGGCCTATTCAGACACTCCGCATCAACTTCGACCGGCACAGCCGATACCGAGTCGCAGAACAGCTGCCCTCGATTTCCGTCTGCTCGGACGTGTTCCCGTCTCTGCAGGACCTCCAGATTTCGTGGAATGTAGGAGAACATGTCGTCGAGCTAGCGGTGTACCTCATCACATCAGCCGTGAGTTTAAAGAGACTCTATTTGCATTTGGATACCTCGAGAGATGCTGGCCGTTTTTGGCATCGATTGGCTGCGGCACCAACCCTCCCGCCCATCGCTGACCTCAGGCTTGGTTTTATGGTCTCGGTGCCGTACACGGCTCTGGTCGGTGTGATTCTTCGGCTCCGGGGGAGCCTCCGTTCCCTGCATATCGGCCACCTTAGTCTGCATGACGGCGGTTGGGACTCTCTTTTCGGGGAGATGGCGCGACACGACTTCCCCTGCCTGGAAAGCATCGCGCTCTGCTTCGTCCGCGCTCCGCAGCCGCCGGACCTTTCCTGCCAAGGAAGTGCGTACTTCTGCCCCCTCCGGCTCAATCAACAGGTGCTGGAGAAGTGCGGCGGCGGCTTCGAGTTCGTGCTCAGCCCAGACCGCAAGAAGATGCGCGTCGGCGCCGTCCGATACACAGGCCCGCGCACCGGCATGAAGCTTGCCCTGGAGGCTCTGGCTGGCGACTCGCATTACCTCCTGTCTAATATCACCAGGTCGCCGAGCCCTGGACTGCCGAATATGAAGGGTTTCACGGGAGACAGGGTAGGCCGCGTGGTGCCTAGATTTGACCACAGAAAGACGTGGGATGGTGGAGTGAGTACTTAGCCTGGGTAGCTTCCAAGGACTTGAAGGCGACTTGCGACTACAAACACAATTAATTGCTGCTGAGGTGACTGTCCCCCATTGAACTGCTCCGCTCGGCAATGCCCGTCGTTGTCCGACAATGCGGGTGCGAGCCCTAACGACCACTTTGAGGCATTCACGTTATTCCAAGCATATACTTCGAACCGCGATTGCCTAATATCCAACCTATACGACACTGGCACCGTTATTTCCGACCGCTCACCTACCTCGGGGATCATATTCGATATTAGTCTCGAGCCCTCTATACCGGAAAAGGACCGACCCAAGCCGCCTGTGTCAACGGAAGAAACGTCTACAGTATACACGTCGCGTATACCGCCAAGCACGACTCGCACGCATCCCATCTTAGGCAATTACGACAAACGTGGGGCAGAACACTCGTATACACCTGATACAATTCTCCCACAAACGATGTGACTTCGCGTCTGATGTATCCATGCAGGTATCTACGAGAGCTACCAGAGTCTCGGGCAAATTCGACCCTCTCACGGCTTCTTAGGCGTGAATTCATACCGCAAGCATCCCGCATCGATATATCCTCCTCGGCCCTGATTGCCCGTGCCTACATGACGGAACTCTGTCAGTTCACTCCCCAGGTAGGATTGCACTTTTCAATAACTCACATCGTTGCCAGTTATCATGGAGCAAGGACACACATGTTATCGACGTGTCGGGCACCCCACTACTTGTGTCGACCGGGTTCCATGGACTCACCTTATCGTCAACCGACACGCACCCGTCCTTCCAAGTGATAGACATAAAGTAGGGGACGTCGTTAGTGACGGTGTGAAAGGTGATGGGCTCCTTTCCGGGATACATGAGGGTGTCTTCACGGGCGGTGCCCGTACAGACCCACCCCGCCGCGTCGTCCACCCACCATGAGTTGATGTCTCCGCCGCCCTGGTAAACGCTGGCATCATTGCAATGCCGCTCGCCGAGTGTATGATGCACTTTAGGTGTTTCCGTCGGTGTTTGTTCAAGGGACTTAGTAACGGTTGTGATTGTGCTCTGGGCCGTGGATTTGGCTGGCGGGTCGGGTAAGACGCAGACGCATTTCCCGGCGTCGCAACCATTATGGAGAGGGGCGTGGCAGACAACGGCCGGGGCACACTGGTAAGCCGTTTTATCAGTGCATACAAAGCCCGTTGGCATGCCCGTCGATGTGCTGGATGTGACAGTGCTCTGGGCCGTGGATTTGGCTGGCGGATCGGGTGAGACACAGACGCATTTCCCGGCATCGCAACCATTATGGAGAGGGGCGTGGCAGACAACGGCCGGGGCACACTGGTACGCCGTTTTATCAGTGCATACAAAGCCCGTTGGGCCTGCTGTTGGAATGCTCGTTGATGTGCTCGTACGCGTGCTAGTCGCGGTGGTGCTCGTGAGACTCTTGGTGACTGGTTCGCTTTGAATGGTTGTTTCGCTGTCGACCTCCACGATGTCGACGTACTTGGTGGGCACGATCTTGCACGCAGGGGCGAGGGTAGTTCTGGTGGTGGCTGTTTCACTGCATCCAGAGACGGCCTTGGAGCTAATTGTCGTGCACGAGGACGTGGCGGAGTTGGTCTTGCATGAGACAACCTTTGAGTGATGTCAAGTCAGCGTTCCGTGTGGACAAGTCGGAGGCGGCGTAGGTGAGAAGGATCTGCTTACAAAGTTTGTTACGGTCGTCGCTGAGCACGGCTTTGTTGTCGAGACTGTCGTGCCTTTAATGTCGCAGCCAAGGATAGGAGTGCAGGATGTGACCGTGGCTGCTCCGCGTGAAGCCGGCGTGGTGATTACACAAAAGGGGGCTGACTTGGTCTCACACTTGGTAGGCTCCGACGAATAGGTGGGAAAGCCGTCGTTACCGACCCTTGCTCCGGGTCAGTCATTCGAGGGCCGGAAGTCCTCCTGTTGGAGCCTTGCGAGGGGGCTTAACTTACCTGATAGGCGGCCATGGCGGTAGGCTGCCCGATATGGTCATCCCCGGCGGCAGCTTGATAGCACCTGGCGGTGGAGGGCCTCTGAAGACAGCAAATTAGTACCACTTGGGTGGTCGAGGAACACATGAGAAAGGGAACGCACGGGTAGATGCCAGGCGGCAGGTCCCATTGCCATCCGCCGATGTGGATGCCCAAGTCGATCCAAGATACACATATCTGCGGCAAATCAGCTACTGTGACTGTCTACCTTGAGGGTTTCAGAGCAAAAGGCACCTACCCAGAGGAACCAAGTCTTGCAAGGCATCTCGACTTTCCCATCCTTCGACCTCGGCTGCGGGACGTCTGTTGTGACCGGGACGATGGAAGCCTCAGGGGGCCATGTTGTGAAGATGGGTAGGACTGAGGTGCTGGAAGTGGTAACAGTTGTCTGCCGTGGCACTGAGGACGGCGGAACCGAGGATAGAGGTGCAGAGGATGGTGGCACCGCCGGTGAGAAGGTGAGGGTGGCTCCATCTGTGGTAACTGTCGTCGGTCTTGTCGGGATGGGGAAGGAGTCGGTTCCGATGATGATGAWCCCGCTGCTGGTTCTAACTGTTTGCTGGGAAACTGGCGGAAATGTAAACGTGAATCCGTCTCTGGTTGTTGTTACTGGTGTGGTGTGGCCAGTTGGTATGCTGAAGCTGTCGGTTCCAATGATGACCACCCTGCCACTGCTCGAGGGCCTCACAGACGTGTTTGGATTGACCGACTGAGGTGGCGGTGGCGGAAAGGTGAATGTCAAGCCATCAGTAGTGAGTGTCACGGGCGTGGTTTGTCCAGTTGGTACGGTGATAGTGTTTGTCCCGACGATAATGACGCCCGTAGTCGACGTGACGGATATGTGGGAGACAATTGTCTTGCTGGTTGGGGCCGTCCATGTTGTGGTATTGCTAGGGCCGCTGGTAGCCCCAGTATCTGTCGAAGTCCGTCCTGGAATGCCGGTATTGCTACAGCTTTGGCTAAGTGTAGACGTGACGTACGTTGTGTCGGTGAGACGGACAGTAATGGTAGTGTGCTGCGTGAGAGCTCCCTGGCCCAGTGCAGTTGAAGAGAAGAAGMAGAAGACTATGAGTAGTCGGAGCACGACAGCCCCTAACAAGTGGTCCATGATAACTAGAGCTCAAGTGTCTCTTAGGGATGGGAACGAGTCTTTSCTTGTGTTGAGGAAGGCAACAAGAGAGAGAGGCATTAGGTGCTCTGTTTAATGTATCTAGGCCGACAGGTATCCATGGCTCTTTACAGCTCGATCCGGGTCTACTAAGCTCTTACAACGGGAAAGAATCGAGACTCGTGCTATCCCGTCCATGACGACGTTTGTTGCTCAGCCCTCCTGTAATCATGGTGCTACCACCCTCCATCTGCAGACTCGAATTTGCGCCCGTATCCAATGCGATGAGCGCAGCCCCTGAAGCGAAACGATAGTTGTTCAAAGCGCTTATCTGGGGGCCGCGCTTAAGCAATGTAGCTATGTAGAAAGAGAGGCGGAACAGGTTGAACCACGACAAGGCTGCCGAGTAATCCTACGTAGCGTCAACTCAACGGCTCGCCCCCATACTCGTATGCGCTTACCCGTAAACGAGCGGCTTATTTATCTCAAAAGGGCAACAATGGGGGCGGCTGCCCGCGGTTTATTGGCCCCCAAGCTGAGAGAGCGGGAAGGCTCGGCTGTGCATTCAGCCTTTCGACGAGGCCAGCAATTAAATCCATCGCGCAGTATTGGTGAGAAGACAAAGTCGGATGCAAGCGAAGGAGTGTAGCATCGGCTCGGAAGAGCGCATTCCGTCTGCTGACGGCATAGAGGATATACTCAACGAAACTTGGCCTCGGTCTTATGAATGGCTGGATAGTATCCAGCACCTCAGTAACCAACCTAACAACCTAGAAGCACAACATATTATTGGTGAGAATACGAAACTAGATGTAAGCGGGGGTGGGCAGCATCGTTAGGAGGAGTGATTTGCATATGCAACCGAGCCTACTCTCGTTCCGATGCGGCCTTCACAATGTCTCCGAATCGGCTTGAACGGCCCCCATAGCTGCCATGACGGCTGTGTACATGTGATGGACTGTAAAATGCCATGGATGGCGAATTCAACCAGCCTTGAGGGAGGTTGACTGGTCCTTCGTGGTTCGCACATCCTTCAACTAGTAGTCCACTCCTAGCCACCTTCTGTGTCTCCTCACCTACATTATTACCCTCAGGTTGTCGCTTCGACTTTCAATCGTTTCAGTGTAGAACTACAACGCAAACTTCCAGTGTCTTTTCTACCATGAGAATCCTTAGTATCGCCTGGGCGGCGGCAGTCTTCTTCGACGCAAGCCTTGCCGACGGCTCGCGTCGCCGCGACAATGGCCACGCTCCCCCCCGAAAATGTGCCTTCACGCTCTCAGCTACGGGTGATGCTTTTACTCACCCAGCAGGCCAGCTGGGGGATGGAGCGCTCTGGTTGAACGGACCTCAGCCACCGGCTGATTTCTTCATCGACGGGCAAAAGGGCATCACGGACTCACACGGATTCTTTTGCTCTGCGGCAGGTTAGCCCTCTCCACCACTCGATCCCGCGGGTATAAGCAAAGCTGACTGAGTTTCACGATAGATGGTTACGGGCTTCAGTGCCAGTCCGGCAAGCCGCCAGTTCAAGCGTTTGCTATTGATGCCTCCTTCAAGCTCCTCTACAACAACTCGCCCCAATTCTACGCCTGCCCGGGCTACGATACTGGGTATGGAATTTTCGTGCAGCCTAAAGGCGACCAGAGTAAATGCATTGCCATTACTCTGAAGACGAACAGCTCCTGCGCTGTTCCGCCGCCTCAAAGCTCGCCACCCCAAGCCTCACTATCGACCGTATGGCAAACCTCGACGATCACGGCCCACACTACGCAGACTGTTGGCGTTGTAGCAACTGTGTGTGAGAAGCCCAGCGAGACGTTTGTAAAGTCCACCCACACCCAGAACGCCGGAGGCATAAGTCCTCGGGACTTGAAACCTCAGGACTTGAACCCTCGGGACTCGGGGTGAGTATAAAAGTACCACCGCCTAGAGTTATTGGCTTGGTTATAACACTTCTCGCAGGGCTCTCTGCGCGTCCAAAAACAAGCATGCGCTTCTTAAGCGAGACCCTGGCGACCTTAACAAGTGCTGGGAATATGTGAAGGATGAGATCAAACCCCATTTCGTCGCGCGGAATGAAGTCAAGACGTTCCCGCTGGACATGAACACGGATGCCATGTTCGCCACTTCCGAATACTATGGGTGCACCGTCATTGTCGTTGTCGGCAAGGGAAACATCGCCATTGCGCATCTGCCAGAGGGCAGCGGGAGGGCATGCCCCCTGGCCAACGAGCAGCAGACCGAGGAGTACATCAACAATAATCTTTTCGCAAAACTCGACTTCCCCCTGGTCGACGATTGCGACGATTTGTACGTCCTCATCACCGGGAGTGTGAAGGAGGATAAACCGAACAACGGCGTGAGGGCTCTCAAGGATTTCTTCATGAGCACCTGGGGCGTCCGCCCGGGTAATCTCCGTTACATATATTATGCGCCGGGAGAACCGACGGCGGAGTTCGGCAACCCTACAGTGCTCCATCCTGTCAAGGGACGGTCTCTCTTCCAGTGGTCCGGCTTTGGGATCAGCGGGATCATGAGCATCTACCTGGGGAATGAAACGCCGAGGCTAGAGGCCCACTTCAACTCCGACTGGACGCCTGCGCCCGGCGGCCCGACCTTTGGGCGCTCCCGATATATGACGGACGGCAATGGAAATAATCCGTGACCGGGTCTTTCAGTCAGGCTTGGGCTCATCACAGGGTTGCCAGCGGGCGGGATCTGCCCGGTGAGTCTCGTGTCCTTGCATCGCAGCTGTCTCTATATAGTTTACTTGGGTACCAGAGTCAAGTCATCAAGTTGATTGCAAAGTCCTATCCTAATGACCGATCATCGCACCATTCGAGTAATGCGGGTGAAAGCAAAGCAAGCGTGGTGAAACGACACATGTATAGTTTAGTGTATGAGCCACGTTTGCAAATCTCTCTCTGGCGCTCGAGGCCAAAAAAGATGAGCTAGATGGAGGGTTCTGCCGCAATCATCAGCTGCGGGGCAAACATATCGCCGGAAGACAAGACGCAGAGAATGCAAAGACCCGGCATAGAGAGCGAGAGAGCGAGCGAAAGCTGGTAGAACAAGTCTTGGATGGTTAACCTCGCGGCGCAAAACAGCGGCCTTGGACTTTGTTTTCCGGAACTATTCGGACGCGGCATCTCGGACCAAATGGAGACGACAAAGCAAGGAGGCTGAAGCCTTTGTCGCAGGTGGGACGGAAGCGTTGGGGTGGTTGTACGAGAAGCGCATGAAGCCAAAGACCGTTTGCTGGTGGAGTGGGACACATCAAGTCAGCCGTCTGTGACAAGTCAGCTCTGGCGCCGAGTTGAAACCTACTAGAGCATGCAGCATGCAGCAAACGCGCTGTCTTTGCTCCGCTGCAGCTGGTACTGGAGAAGCGATGCGGTCGTGATCCGTGAAGCTTCATGTCAGGACTCAATTCAGTGGCATGTCGCATTGACAGCCGGCTCGACCACTGCGCCAACTCTCACGCAGCGCCGTCTGGGTCCTGGTCCTTGGCCGGAGTATAATCAATGATCATCAGGATCCTCAGTGCCCAGCCAAGCTGACAGGGGCTGTGCAGCGCCGAGTGCCGATCACCAGATTGCCCAGGGACCAGGGTGCGGCGCCAGCTGAACGGCAGCGAGGCTTCCGTCGGGGCTCACAGCGCAACGACGGCGCCTCGCGCGGCCGCAGCCTCCAGCGGACGTCCAGGCACCAGAGGCAGAATTGCTGCCCGGCACGAACTCCGTCCTTGCATCCCCTCGCCGTCGTCGCGTTCACCAGCCGCGAGGATCGACTTCTCAGTGTGGGCGAGCCACGACCGTGACGGCTTCGCTTCTGCCCTTGTGGGCTGTCCCTCGCCATGATTGACACGCGCACGGCGTACAGCATCGCCTCGGCGGCGGTGCTGCTGCTGACGGGCGTCCCGACCATCGCCATCTTCCTGTGCTCGCTGTGTTTGGCGCGGCGGCACCGGGATCCTGCGAGGTCGTGGCTCGTGCTCTACAAGGCTGCCTTTGGCTGTTTTGTCCTGTGAGAACCTGCGCCAGTACTCCCCCAGCGTGCAAGCCGTCTGACCTTGCCCAGGAGCATCACCCTCATCTTCCTGAACTACCTTTTTGCCGTAGTGTATTTCCAGCTCTACGACCCGTCGGTGGCGGAAGGTGAAGGCAGCGTCATTTCGAACGTCCTCTCGGCGGAGGCCGAGACGAACATCGTCGGGTCCCTTTTCGATGCCTTCGCCCTCATCTTCGTCCTCGTCGCGCTCCTCCGCCTGGCCGCCGCCGCCAACCTGGTCCACGCCGGGAAGGACTCGCTCGTCGATAGGATAATGCTCTTCGGCGGGTATGGCTTTGCTGCGCTGCTGAGCATCCTCAACATCGTCGCCTTTGGCCTGAGCGAGCGGCAGTATGCTATTACGTATGGCACCAATGGCGGCGCCATGTCGAGCGCGGCCTGGAACCTGCTGAGATCTACGAACAATGTCACGTTTGCCATGTTCGTGATCCGGCTTGTCTTCAATGTCGCCGTGCTGGTCCAGTCAATCCTGGTTGCGGTGAAGACCAGGTCGGAGCCGCGAGTGACAACTGTTAGCTTACCCAGAACCACCCAGAACCGAGTGTGCGGTAACTGGCCACTGACTGCCTAGGCCACGAGATATCTCCTCGTCTGCTGTACTCTCCTGCTGGTGAAGACGGTGTACACTGTCACCTACTACGCCATATACATCCCCCTGGGAGACCCCGAGTCGGAAGCCACCGAGCAGCTCGCAGACTACATTCCATTCCTCGACACCCTCTTGAACTTCTGGCCCATGTTCATCACCTTCGTCATCCTATTCGCCTTGGGAGCCAAGAAGCAATACGGGGTGTGGGCAACCGAGCAGCCCTTCATGATGGTCCGTCCGGGGGGCGAGGGCATGCCGCTGCAGCAGGCGGGATACTTTGACTCTCAGGAGCTGCAGGCGCCGCAGTTCCGACACGAGCTCTCCGCGCAGTTTCGACCCGAGCTGCAGGCGCAGCAGCACTGGCAACAAGTTCCGTCGCAGCACCATCAGCAGCCCTACGAGATGAGCGTGCAGACCGGCTCCACGTCGTCGCCGCCGCMGCCGCCGCCGTCACATTTCGAGACCATGGGGTTGAATCACCAGGCAGATGGGACACCGCCTCAGACGAGCACCTTGCCGTACAACGAGAAGCCCTGAGGGTGGCCATCTAGGGTATATGTCTTTGAGTTTGATGTTGCAAATTGCTTCGGCGTTGGAATGTTAGCGCAGCTGGAAGAAATACCATGTAATTCGTCTAGTGCTCGATCTAATGAGCCGTCAAAGCCCCTGTCTATTCCCTTGTCTTCACCTCGTCTAGTCCACATCCTCTGCGTACTCCGGGGGCGCGACATACGGTCCGGCCTCGCCCATCGTTCCGGTGACGTATCTGCTCCGAGTTAGAATTGCTCATGCTGAATGGGCCTCGGACATACTTGGTGTGGCTGCCCCTCGCTGCAACCTGGCCCTTGCTGTTGGTGAATGTAACCGTCGTGTAGGCAAGCGTCTTGCCGACTGTTCTGTATCAGTGTCCGATGAGCAGCGGTAGACAGTCCAGGAGACGAACTCTTGTCACAAATGGCGGTGCCTTTGAGCAGATCACCCGGTCGTCCACCCGGTGCAAGATACGTCACTGCATCGAGTTAGCAGGGTGCAGGAAGACTCAAACGCTGGTGAGCTTCACCGTTCAGATCCGTGGACACTCCGGTTGCGAAGCGCCCCGTCGATGCAACCGCCAGCGAGCCGCCGAGGTCAACCAAGCTGGCCAGCGTCCCGCCGTGGAGAGTCTGGAGTCGGTTCTGAGGCAGAGTCAGGCCAGGTCAAACATGCCATGTTCGTCGCGGCTGCGCTCACGGTGTGGTCCTTGTGAATGTCCATCTCAAAGTCGACGCGGCCAGGAGAGGCGCTCAGCACACGGAACTGCACGGCCAGACATCAGCGACAGCGCGGGATCGTTGCGGATGGGCAGCACAGTACCCGTGGACCGAGCAGCCTAGGAAGTCTGAGTTACTGAATCCCCTCATACAGTGTGCTTTCATGCTTTCTGCGACTCAATTGGCCTCTAGAAGGAGGCAATCAGAGTTGGAGGGCATGTCCCCTTACCTSGGTTCCAGACCGGAGTCGGCCATGAAGGACCGCATCACCTGGACGGCGGTTAGCATCTCAACTTTCTCACGTAATGGCAATACGGTCGACTTACGGCCTTTGTGAAGCCTGTGGGAGACAATTTCTTCGCCATTGTGCTTGCTGATGCATCGGGTACGA
>LFRF01000045.1:107234-154656 GCA_001189435.1 Tolypocladium ophioglossoides CBS 100239 | reverse complement strand
TACGATGTTGCACTTCGCACTATTTTCCGGGCTCTCTCGCGCTCGCCTCGATTGCTTATTGCCAGAACTCACCCTCAATTGCCAGAGCTCGCCTCGATTACCAGAGCTCACTACAGCTAACAGTAGCCAGCCTCGGGCTCGCACAGTAACAGGCACCCTGGCACATCCAGAGGTGCACTTTCTTTTGGGCTCTGCCTTCGTATCCAGACGGCGGATTCCGAGGTGAGCCGGGTGACGCAATTATCCGACCTTGACCCGGGAGCTGCCTTCGCTCGCATCATCGCGAACATTTTACACGAAACCTGAGCTGCATCAGCACCCTCCGTCAAGCCCGACAGCCTCCATTTCCCGCTGCGCTGTCGTACTCTTGCCCTATAATGATATAGCGAAGGTTCCACACTGACGGACTGGTCTCGCCGCCAACATGTCTGTCAGTCCGACGCAGTCGCTCCAGCTCGCCGAGTACCTCGAGAAGCTGCCTGGGACGACCTTTAGAAAGCTCTACCAGCAGCCCTCGACGGCCTTTGCTATCTTTAGGCGCATGCTGCCGCATCTTGGTACGTGCGCCCCGGCCGGAGGCCTGTAAGCCGTGCGCTGACCTGTTAGCGAAAACGTTCGTTATGCGCATCCTCTACATGCCCAAGCCGATGCTCCTCAGCGACCTCGATCTCTGGGTCAGGCCAGATGCGAAACGGTACACCACCTCCGCTCGCAAACACGCAGGCCCGAGGCTGACCCCGCCGCAGGCAAAAGGACCACGCTCTCTCGACCCTCCGCGGCCTCCACATCATCCAGATCTCCGTACCGTCCAAGGAGAAGCCACAGGAGATGTACCTGACGGCCAACTTCAAGGCGTCCCTCCGGCTGGCCCTCACCGGCGGCGGCACGCACAACTCCTTCGGCGTTCCGTCCACGCTGCTCGTTCCGCCCGAGGTCGACGTCCTGTTCCTCGACCGATACGCGCGCAAGAAGTGGGAGGAGATTCTGCACTTCGTCGTGTCCAGCGTGGGATACAAGAGCGCCGGCGATTCTGCCGGGCCGAACAAGAGCGTTAAGGAGCTTCTGATCGCGGGCCGATTGGTCGACCGGCGGCCGAACGGGGCCGTCGGCATCACGCAGGCGGGCTTCACGTTCCTGCTGCAGGAGTCGCACGCGCAAGTGTGGACGCTGCTGCTGCTGTGGCTCGAAGCGAGCGAGAACAACAAAGCGGCCGGGCTGGAGACTGTGGACATGTTGTCGTTTCTCTTTGTCCTGGCGAGCCTGGAGCTGGGCAGGGCCTACGACACGAATGCCTTGACCGAGCAGCGGAGGAACATGCTGCCTTCTCTCCTAGACTTTGGCCTCATCCACATCCCTCCGCAGAAGCGGTCCATGTTCTTCCCCACACGCCTTGCGACGACCCTTACCAGCGGCGGCAGCAGCTTGCGGACAATCAGCGACGGCGTCGCCGCCGCAACAGCAGCAGCGCTGAACCCCTCGCATTCCGGTCCACTCGGGGGGAGCAGCGATCAGAAAGGCACCGTCATCGTGGAGACCAACTACCGCATCTACGCATACACGCAGTCGACGCTTCAGATCGCGGTCCTTGCGCTGTTCACCAAGCTGAACATGCGCTTCCCGGACATGGTCGCCGGCCGCCTCTCGCGCGCCTCCATCCGCCAGGCCATCAACTTCGGCATCAACGCCGACCAGATCATCTCGTACCTCGCCGCCCACGCGCACGAGCAGATGCACCGCACCGCCGCCCTGACGAACAAGCCCGTCCTGCCCCCCACCGTGGTCGACCAGATCCGCCTCTGGCAGCTCGAGAACGAGCGCATGAAGACGACGGGCGGTTTCCTCTTCCGCGACTTTGACGACCACAAGGAGTACCTCGACACGTCCAAGTTCGCCGAGGAGATTGGCGTGTTGGTGTGGCGCAGCGACAAGACGGGCATGTTCTTCGCGAACAAGCATGAGCAGATTCGGGATTACCTCAAGAGCAGGAAGCGCGCGGAATAGACAGGCTTTGGGCGAGTCTCGCCGGCAAATCGGCAGGGGCTTAACATGGAACGGCGTTGGGGCGCGTTAAAAACATCGCAGGGCCGTCATGAGGGCCCGCTAGGTAATTACGTGATTAAACATGTTGCGATGAGCAAGATCCGTCGTTGGGGTTTCATCGCCAGTCCATTTTGATATATCTTACGTGATCATACAAGGTCGTACATTATCATACAGAGTTCATACAAAGTGAGCAATCGGACCTTTCCTGCGTCCTTGTAAGTCCAAAGCTAATCCTCAAAAGCCAGTCCATTGCCTTTCCGTTACCATGAACATGTACCCTAAACCGTTCACCAAAATCTCACAAAGGAAATAAACAAACCAAGCCAAACCAAACCAAGCCGAATCAAGGTCCGAGTTCGTCACAGTATCATCGTATGAATCCAGCCTCGATATCGCCGTGGCTCCTCTCGCCAAAGGGTTCTCGCCGGAACCCCTGAGCCGTAGAGGCACCGCAACACGGCCGAAGAGCTTGACCGAGGCTGGAATTCACAATCAGCCATTGTTCAACGTCTCACCAGGACGGGTTACCTGCATTGGGGTCCTGCGTCTGGCTGCTGGTCGACTCCCGCCGGCTGGTCGCGGCGCCACGGCGACGGTCTCCGACAAGGCCCGCCAGCATTCGTCCGCCCTGCTGGGACTGTGCGCTCGAGGGGATCAGCAGGGGGCGGTTGTATCGCCGGGCAAAGTACTCTTGGAAGCGAAGCAGAGACTGCTTCGCCTCGTCCGTCGCGCTGAGGAACTCGAGCTGGGCGAAGATGACCAGCTGGATGGCGTCCTCCGCCGGGATGTCCTTGACCTGGTTCCAAGTGCGGCCCTGGGCCATGAGGCCGCTCTGGAGAGCCAGCAGCATCTCTGGGCCGCGGTCCTGGTTCATGTAGTGGTCGGTGAGACCACTGAGCCGCCCGGTCCAGTACTGCATGGGCTGGGCCGTGGTGATTTGCGCCGGGGTCGGCTCAGGGGTCGCCGAGCGAGTCGACCGGCCGGCAGACGCAGCCGACGGGCGCTGCGAGGAGGGAGCCGCAGACGCGATCGACTGTCGACGCGAGGGATCGGCAGACGCCGGCAGCAGCTGCTGCTCGCGCTGGGATTGCTGCGTCAGGCCGCGAGGAGGGGGCGCAGGCGAGCCCGTCGACAGGCGCCGTAAGTGGCTACTAGAAACCGCTGGCTGGAGCTGCAACTGCTGCGAAGGACCACAGGGAGGGATAACAGCCGGGGTCGACAGGCGCCGCGAGGGTCCAGCAGCCGAGGTCGGCTGGTGCTGCGACTGCTGCGAATTCCCGCGGGAAGTCTGCGTGCCTTGTGAAACGGCGGGCGACACGGGACTTCTCGGGGCCGCAGGCGGCGCTCGCGACGGTCCATGGCCACGAGCGGCCACGGGGGCTCGCGGTGGCCGTCCAGGAAACTGCCATGGCTCAGAATGAGGAGGAATGGGAGCTCTTAAAGGTGCAATTGCCTGCGCTGGTGCAGGCGGTGGTGGCTGCGGAGGAGTCGGCAACGGGCCAGGCAGCTGTGCAGCCACAGGCGTTCGCCTGGTATCGCTGAAGCGGGCATTCAGATTGTGACGCGAAAACGAGTTCTTCAATTCGTGCAGCACGTTCATGGTCCTGGACTTGGGCAGCTTGCTCGCCTGCCGGGGCGTCTGCGCAGGGTCCGGAGCAGGGTTGCCAGCTGTAGGGGGAGGCACATTCTCGCCGCAATGAGCTGGCGCTCCGCCAGGCAGAGTCGAAGTAGTCGAGCTGGTCGGAATGAGCGTCTTGGACGACTTGGACCTGCCAAAGGAGGGAAACGACGGCTTGCGCAGAAACCTGGAGGCGGCAGACTGGGCGGCCGGGGCCTGGGCTACGGTCGTGGCGTTGAAGGACGAGCCCGCGACGGTAGGGCTGGCCGACGGCCTCCCGCTGCTCGAGAAGCTCGCGGAGATGCGTCGCGTGGTGTTCATGGCCGCCGACGCTGCATCATCGGAAGAAACGGTAGTTGTCGGAGTCGAGTTCCCCGACCAGCCCTCGATCTCGTCAACGACGGAGAAGCTCGCGCCCCTCTCCAGCGCAGGGCCGCGAGAGTTCCACACAGCCCCTGTTGGGCTCGAGATGGCCGGCCGAGCCCTGTCCTTCTTGGGCATCTTGCGTCAACTCGGGTCTCGAAGTGGCGAGTAGCTTAGCCTGACGTACGTCTTCGAGCCGCAGAATGGCTCGCGAACGGCTTGCTTCGGGAGGCGTCGAGTGTAGACACGCGTGAGCAGCAGTGCCTGACGACGGGGCGCCTGTTTCGCAGGGGAAAGTGTCGGGAGAGCGGGCAAAGGGACTCGCCAACGGCGGAAATTGGCAGTGGCAGAGGGAGCAGATGGACGGCAGGGCATACAGCAGCAAGTCTCGAGAGGTCGTCGACGAGCGGCCAAGCGCGAACGGACGGGCGAGGAAGCCGTGTGTGGGTTCGCAGGAAAGAGGTTGAGCAGGCGATGTCAGATCCCGGGGCGCGAGCTGTGAAGCGAAAAGAAAGAAAACACGCGTGGCATTTAGGTGCCCGTCTGGCAACCGGCTGGACAGCTGTGTGATTCACGCTGCTAGGAGAACAAGGTCCGGCCAGGTCATCTGACCGCAGCGCTGGTCGGAAGGAGGCCTGGCAGCTGCTGCCAGTCGTGGCGGACGGAGTTGTATGCAACGGGCCAATGCTTTTGCGTCCTGACTGCTGTAGAGATCTAGGTAGAGCCTGTGCGGCCATCTGCTGTACGTACAAGAGACACCCTGCCAGCGTACCCAAGCGCCGCTCACTCGTCCCAGCCCTTGATCTGGAACCGAAAGACGACGTCGCCCTCCCCCTTGGGGATCGCGTGGCCGTTGGCGTCCCAGAGCGCGCGCTCGGTGAAGGTCACGTTCCCGTCCCAGTCCACGAGCATCACCGTCTGCCTTTGCGTGCCGTACATGCCCGTCTCGAAGGCGGCGACGGCTTCCGGGCTTCTGCCCGAGTCGGGGCGCTGCTCGGCCATGAGCTCCTCGACGGCCTTCCCGTCGCCGTTCATGGCCGCCCAGTCCATGCGCCCCTTGGCCATGGCCTCCTGCATGGCCTGGCGGTGCGGCTCGTCGCCAATGGCCGGCACGAAGATGGTGTGCTTGAGCTGGCTGACGTACTGCTCGAATCCAAACTCTGGCTGCCGTGGGGGCAGCGTGTCGGTGTCGAGGACGGAGAACAGCCCCTCGATGAGCTCCTCCTGGCTGGCCTTGTTGCTGACGGCTTCGGACACGACGCCGTTGAGCAGACGCTTGCCGGCCTTGACCTTGGGCCATGCCGCGGGGTCGTCGAAGACGGTGTTGCTGAGCCCCCAAGTCTCGCCGCGGCGATGCCCGATAAGAGGCACGTCGGCGGCGTGGCCCGCGCGGTTGCTGACAATGGCAATGCCGCCGTTGTTGCGCCTAAGCTTGCCGCTGACCATGGAAAAGCCCCCCACGCCCTTGACGCCCTCGTCCTCGACGAGGCGCCGCACGCCGGCCTCGATGCCGTCGTCGGCAACCCCCCCGAGCCAGGCCTTGACGATGGCGCCGCGGCTCTTGACGCCGTGGATGGGGTGGTTGGCGTCGTGCATGTCGAGCTCGCGGTAGTTCGTCAGCACGGCCAGGAAGCCCGTCTCCGTGATGCCGAACCACGTCCCCTTCTCTGCCCGCTGCAGGTCGCGCGCCGAGAGCACCTTGTGGCCCGCCGTGGGGTGCGCCCACCAGCTCGGGCGGGACGTCGGGCGCAGGATGTACTCATCGCGGTTGTCGATGAGAATGAGCGCATAGCCGGGGTGGGCCGTGGTGAGCAGTACGATGCACATGCTGTCGTGGCGGTCCTTGTCGGTGGTTGAGTGAGGATGTTACGAGCCGGGTGACGGCGACAAAGGGAGTCGGGCACCGACGTCGGCAGCATGCGGCTTGGGCAACGAACAAGACACTGCCAGCGGGGAGCAAGCCAATGATATCTCTCGACAAAGGTGCAAAGGGCTCCGCGCCAACTCAGCTCATGGTGGTGAAGAGTGGCATCACAGACGAGGGCAGCAGCCCGTCGGTGCATTCCCAGCGTCGTTTGCCTCTGGTGTGCGGCGGCCGACATCCGAGATCAGCCGACCACTCACGTTGTTTGAGTTGCAGTTCCGCCTCGCCTCACCTGCGGTGTCACCCTACCGCGTGGCGCCAGCTTCAGCCTAGCCACCGAGGGTGGCGCGACTCTGGGAAGACTCGTACGAAGTAACTCGTACGAAGTACTTCGTACGCAGCAGTCAGCGTCATCAACACCACGCGCTGCGACGGGCTCCCATCCCAGCAATTCCCACACATTATCCGGCGGCCGGCCCACGCGGCTGCGGTAGTGTTGAGAGAAGCATCTTTACCGATTTTAACCTTTTTTATTAAATACGTACGAAGTACACATATTTCAACTTTTGTGTGCCCATCATATCCCCTCCGCCACATCATTAGTGCATCTCCGTCTATGATTCCCCATCTTCCATCTTGTCTATATGCTTCGCATTCGCTACCTCCTGTTAAAGTTCAAGAACCGGCTCTACAAAATGCAGCTGTTAGCATCCAGACAATGGCATTGGGTACAGCACCGACTAACCGCTGTAAAGAGAATGACGAGGTTGCTGCCGATAAACGCAATGTAGATGCCCATGTCGCGCCAGCGGTGCGCAAAGGACATGTCGAGCGGCCGGTAAAACTCGTCGCCGACCTTGTACGGGCAGTACTCGCAGCTCCGCGTCTCGTTGCTGACGAGGTACCCGGCCCCCCCGTGGGCGAAAAAGGCCTGCATGTACTCGCCGCAGGACACGCCCTCGGGTGCCGTAAAGGCGTTGAGCTCGCCCGGCCGGCAGCGCACGCTCAGCCCGTGCAGGGCCGTGGTGACCATGCCGCCGATGAGGCGCGTAAAGGGGTTGAGCTGGTAGAGCCACGCGTGCCAGAAGCCGGGCATCTGCGGGGCGGGGATGGTGACGCCGCAGAAGAGGGCGAAGWTGATGATGATGAAGGGGTCGAACTGCGCCGAGATGCGCGGCGAGGGCGTCAGCGAGGCCAGCCCCTGGCCCATGGTGACGGCAAAGACCTCGGTGATGAGCACCATGAGGAACTGGTACCCCGCGCGCGACGGCGTGGCCTGCAGGCCGGGCATGAAGTAGATGCAGACGAAGAAGACGACGGCGCAGAGCACCGAGTAGGGCATCTCGGCCGCCGCCATGGCCGTGGCGAAGGTGACGGGCGAGTACATCTTGGACGAGGCCTCGCGGAAGAAGAGGGCGCGCTTGATGTGGAACATGACCTCGACCTGGCTGATGATGAGCGCCGGCAGCACCGTGACCTGGAACATGACGAAGACGGTGTACTGCAGCGACGCGCGCGAGTCGTCGAGGTCGAGGTACGTCAGGCCGCTGACGAAGGCCACCGCGAAGTGGTTGAAGAGGCGCGTGAAGAGGTAGTTGGGCGAGCGCCAGAAGGCCCGGAACATGCGTCCGCAGACGACGCGCAGTTGGTGGTGTGCCGGCGAGGCGTACTCCATCTCGAGCCCGTGGCCCGACTCGCGTGCCGCCACGACCCTCTGCTGCTTCATCTGCACGATGGCCTCCTGCGCGCGGGCGAGCTCGGGGCTCTCGTCCCAGACGT
Organism: Tolypocladium ophioglossoides CBS 100239; assembly: GCA_001189435.1. Classification (NCBI taxonomy): domain Eukaryota; kingdom Fungi; phylum Ascomycota; class Sordariomycetes; order Hypocreales; family Ophiocordycipitaceae; genus Tolypocladium; species Tolypocladium ophioglossoides. The sequence continues at coordinate 146,989 of LFRF01000045.1, read as the reverse complement.
CGGCCCAGTCGCGGTCGCCGACCCGGGGCGTGCTGCCGGCGCCGATGGCCTCGAGCATAAACTCGGCAACGTTGTCCGTCGGCGCGGCCTCGGCCCCGTGGCGCCTGAGATAGGCGCGCAGGATGTGCGCGTCCTCGCCAATGTCGCCAAAGTAGACGGTCCGGCCGCCGCGCTGGAGCAGCAGCAGGCGGTCGAACATCTCGAACAGCGCGGCGTTGGGCTGGTGGATGGTGCAGAGGATGGCCTGGCCGGCCGCCGCCAGCTTCTTGAGGAAGCGCACGATGTTGAAGGCGCTCTGGCTGTCCAGCCCGGACGTGGGCTCGTCCAGGAACAGCAGCAGCTCCGGCTTGGCCGCCAGCTCGACTCCTATCGTGACGCGCTTGCGCTGCTCGACCGTCAGGCCAGCCTCGGGCGTGCCGATGATGCAGTCCGCAATCGACTCCATCTCCAGCAAGGCGATGATCTCTTCGACGTAGCCGTGTCGCTCCGCGATAGGCGTCCCGTAGGGCTGGCGCAGGTCTGCTGAGAACCGGAGGGCCTCGCGGACCGTCTGCGTGGGCTCGTGGAGGTCGAGCTGTTCGGCATACGACGTAGATCGCTGAAACTGCTTCCCGGGCTTGATGCCGTCGACAAACACGTCGCCCGTGATGACGCCAATGTCCTTTCGAGACGCGAGGACGTCGAGCAGAGTCGTCTTTCCGGCGCCGGACGCGCCCATGAGCGCCGTCAGCTCGCCCGGCCGCACGTATCCAAACACGTTGTTGAGCAGACGCCGAGTGCCGCCGGGCACGGGCACATCGTAGTTGAGCTTCTCCCACGTGAGGATGCTCTCCGATTCCATCGTCAGGTCCGAGCCAACCTCGTTGGACTTGTCCTTGCGCCTGGCCTCCCTCTTCTCCATCAACTTTTCGTTGAGTGCCCGTCGCTCCTTGTTGGGCCGCTGGTAGACCTTGAACGAGTTGCCGCCCATGCCAAACCTAACCAGCTCGCCGAGCACCACGTTCATGATCAGGAAGAAGACGATGATGCCAAACACGATGCCCCAGTTGCGCCACAGGTCGCCGGGGTAGTACGAGAAGCCCTGGGCAATGTAGTCTGGGCCGCGCACAAAGGTGGTGCCCGACTTGGACCCCGGCAGCGTGCAGACCTGGTGGTTGATGTCGGTGTACTCGGGCCCCGCGGGGATCAGCGAGTCGGCCGTGCAAGTCATGTCGATGCGCTGGAACTCGTTCTGCATCAGGGCGCTGAAGACGAGGCCCAGCACGTTGACCCAGTAGATCCAGCGGAGCCACAGCTTCTCGGACTGGTACTGGATGATGTAGCCCGAGGTCGTGACGAACAGCGTGATGACGACGACGGCGAACTTGATGGCGTAGTCGAAGTCGGGGCTCACACACCCAATAATCCGGAAGAACAGGGTCATGGCGATGTTTCCGGACAGGATCATGAGATAGAAGGTGAAGAAGGCGCCGGCGTCCCGCACAAGGCCCGTCATGAAGTACACAATGAGGGAGAAGAMCATGATCTCGGTCGCTGCAAACGCCTGGTCGACAATAATCTGCCCGATCCAGAGCGCCGAGGGTCGGTGGAACGCGTACGCCTTGTGCTTATTGACGATGGCCCGGCCCAGCATGGTGCCCGCCAGCTCCGAGAACGCCTGGAACGCGTTGAAGAGGAGGGCCACAAAGAGCAGGCCCCCCTTGCTGAAGGCACTGGCGGACGTCTTGCCGAGGTTGAGATACAGCGTGCCAAGGACGACGGCGATGACGATGCTCCGGATCCACAAGAGGGTGAGGTTGAAGCGGTCCTGGATCTTGAGCGTGAACTGCCGCTTCATGAGCGCCCACACCTGCAGGTGGAAGCCGACCTGGTAGACGGACCGCTTCGAGGAGCCGCGCTTGCTCTCCTTGACCGCGGTCTGGAAGTCCTCGTGCTTGTGCTTTTCCTGCTCCAGCGCCACCTTGTACTCTGCAATCTCGGCCTCTATCTTCTTCTGGTGGCCAGAGCGCCGGAACGCCTCCAGCAGGGTGGCCGGGTTGTGCGGCGCGTTGTGCTCTGACCGGGCAGGGGCGTACTGTCGCTCCAACTCGTCGGTGCAGCCGGTCACGTAGTCGGGCGTCGTCTGTCGCGGGCGCGGCGCGAACCCGAGGCCCTCGAAGTAGCTACGGGCTTCCGTGGCAGGGCCGAAGAACACCTGCTTGCCCTCGTCGATGACCATGACCTTGTCGAAGAGCTTGTAGATGTTTTCCGAGGCCTGGTAGAGCGAGACAAAGGTCGTCGTCTTGTACATGTTCGTCTGGATGCGGAGGGACTTGACAAAGTCGAGCGCCGTGCTGGCATCCAGGCCGCGGGTGCTGTTGTCCCACGAAAGGATGCAGGCGTTCGTGATCATCATCTCGGCAATGGACACGCGCTTACGCTCGCCACCCGAGATGCCGCGCACAAAGTGGTCGCCCACGACCGTCTTCCGCGTGTGCTCGATGTTGAACATCTTGAGCAGCGTGCCGACGACGTGCGCCTTGAAGGCGGCCTTGGACATGTTGCCGGGCCGCTTGGCGGGCATCTTGGTGTCGAGGGCGAAGCCCAGCGTCTGCTCGACGGTGAGCGTCGGGTGGTGTATGTCGTCCTCGGCGTTGTACACGGCCTCGCCCCTGTAGCGCTTGAAGTCCTTGGCCGGCCACGGGCCGTAGAAGACGTCGCCCGTGACGCCCGTGTATCCATGGCGCTGATTGGCGATGGTCTTGAGGAACGTGGTGCAGCCGGACCCGGGCTTCCCCAGGACAAGGACCATCTCGCCCGGCTTGCACACGCCCTGGAAGTTGTCGAGCAGCGTCGACTCGACGGGCTTCTTGCCCAGGCCCAGCAGGTTGACCATGGGGGTGACGACGTCGAAGAAGTTGATGAAGGCGTTGGGGAACGTCTGGACGTAGTTGGCCGCGCCGCCGACGCCCTTGACCGTGAGCCCATCCCAGCATGCGCCGATGTGCTTCTCCTTGATGCCGACCGCCTGGCCAGCGTCCAGGTCTCCACGCAGCGCCGTCTCGAGGTCGAAGACGGAGTCACCGTCCGAGTTGGACGCCGGGTCGCGGCTCCTTTCGGGCTCAGCGTTCTTCCTGCTGTTCCTGTGGCTGGTCCGCGAAACACCAGTGAATTCACGCTGCAGGGCTGCAAACTCGGCCTCGGCCTGCTCCACGGATATGCCCGTCGGCTGGCGGGCCAGGTCGTCGTGCGGTCCATTGCCATACATGTCCAAGTCCCTGGCGGTCGAGGTAGAGTCGTGAGATCGGCGGCAGGCTGCCTCGACGTCTTCGGAGGAGTAGACGCCAGGAGGGGCCGCAGCTTCTGCCTTCTTGAACCGTTGTTCCGCCATTGTCGAGGCGATGTGCCAGAATCCGCCCCCTGGTACGGTGCTCACTGAAATTCGGGTCAGGGGAGGTCGATCGTTTCCCCAGCCGGGGTGAGGGTCACGTGCTGCAGGTTTTGCGGAGGTTGACGATATCAGATCGCTCGGGCTCGGACGAAACAGCGAAGAAGGTTTCAATTATGATATATACGAGGCGTCTCGACTGAAAATAGAGACGGCAACAGCACGGGCCACAGAGGAGGCTGAATATGAGACGGACGGCGGTGTCTCGACCTTCCCCGTGTCGTCGACGTGCCTTGCGTGCAGGCGAGAGGAGGGAACGGAGAAGAGAGGAAGAAAACAGAGAGACGTGGAAGGAGGCAACAAAAGGGAGGAGGTGCTCGAGGCACCGACACGTGGGGAACGGGACTAGGACAGCGAGATCTGCCAGGATCTCGCACGTTCGGAGGACACAATAACGCGAGCGCCGAGCCCCAGCTCCATCCACGTCCGGCAAGACGAAACGGGAAGGAAAAGAAAATCGGAAATAAATATGGAGCGCCAAGCAGTCCGGCGACGAGGCGGACGGGAGACAATGGGCGTGCCCATCGGATTACCAAGCAACGGCGGCCGCCAAAACGCTGGTGTTTGTGGAGAACGGCACCCGCGGCCAACTAGAAGACGAAGAACAAGGTAAAGCTGCTCCCCACAACCGGGCTTTTTAATTAGGCCAGGCCGTACTCCGTAGTTCAGGGACGATGCCTGCATCGAAGCCCGTCCACACCAACGGTTGGGGGGCTTCCACGGGCCGTCCGTCATCGGGGGGCACAGACGGAAATCTGTTATTCGCGATGCGGGATGCCGGTTGCATTGTGACCGATCGGCTTGTCCCTGGCTCGGTCGACGCACAACATTTCACTCACCTTCTTTCTCTTGTTCCTCGCCTTCTTCAACATGGCCTCACSGCCAGCTCGGATCCGATCCATGGGGTCGTTCGTCGGCCTCGGCCGCCACCATGCTGGCCCTCTGCAACGCACACCGACCGCCTGCCGCAGCGCAACAAGCCAGTACAGCACTGGCCGGCGGCACTGAGAGCGTCGCTGCGGGTGGGAGTTTACCGACAAAAGCCACCGACACCGTGGAACCAATCTCGACGCCTCGCTCATCAACCCCAGACCCTGCCGCCTGCTTCCGGGCCGAAACAAGCACCGCACCTTGAGCGCCGCTGCTCCGTGTCACGTTCTGGAATGGAAAAGACAGTTCCCGCTCTAGGCACCTGCCGGAGATACGGCCCGGGGTTTGCGATGCCGTTGCACGCGGCACAAACTGGGTTAGGGCTTCGGTGGAAACGGCGGGGATGACGGGCGAAGAGTCAGTTCGACTCATCCGACGTGCCATGCGACGGCCGCGCGGAGACAAAGAGTTGGTGTGGTCTGGGGTTGAGGCGTCCGAGTCGCCGAGACTGGCAGCGCATTGCACACCCTCCGGTACGTTGAGTCTGTTTGGCTGTTTCGCTCCCTCGTTGAATGTCGCATGTGTCCATCATCTGCTTCTTGTTTCTGCCACTTCATACTCCGTACTACATACGGACTTCGTCCATGATGCAGAACAATGAGTCCACCTGCTGCTCGCCTCGCCTGTCCGTGAATAACTGACCAGGTTGGTTCCGTCTCCGCTCCTCCCACTTGTCATGGTTCTCACTCGGCAGCTGCCGTGGATTTAGGCGAGCGGCGAACTGCGACTCCGCTCGGCAAATTCGCACTGCTCAGTCAGCTCATTGGATCCCCTTCCCTGCCCGTCATTGCTGCGCTTCACGTCAAACTTGATGGTGGGTCATGGGCACACATCTAGATCGCATTCTCACATGGGTGGGTTGTAATTGTCGAGAACGCCGAATCCCCGAACCAGTTCGCCTCAATCAATCCCGTCAACATCCAGTAATTCCCAGCCGTCATTCTCCAAGCAAGAAAACAACACTTTTGGCCTCAAACTTGCTTCGGTCGTGGTCGTCACGGGATAATATTTCGTGCCCTTGTGTCGCACCGCGAAACGCGGCTGTATGAAAGAAGCCGTCGTGCCAATAAACCCTCCCAGCTCCCCGATGAAAAGGGCAATTGCATGTCAAGTTGCCAACGCGTCGCGTCGCGGCGCCTGGACGCCGGACATTAAGCGCAACCGTTATACAAGACAATCGAACGCCCAAGGCCTAGTGCTTCCGAGACACGTTGATGGTCTCTCGCTGTGAGACAACGTGCGTATGTGTACCGATAGCAGTACTTCGTGGTGCACACCTTCCTGGATATCGCGAGCTTCATCTTCCTGGCGGCCATGCCGACGTAGCACACGGCCGAGCCCCGGACTGAGGCATCACGCCTTCTCAAACAGGTACATTTCCACAGATTCGTTCGCTCCACCCAGAACCGGCAGCGGCAGGACCTGCGTCTCCAACGTTAGCCACCCAGCTCCCGCCATCAGGTCAAACAGCGCCCGCTCAGAGGCATGTCTGGGCTTCGTCGCCAGAAAGACCCTGGACGAGACCGGCTCGTCGCCGTCCACCACCTGCTCCACGTTGGACGCATGCAGCGCAGACAGAGTCTCCACCAGCGCGGGCAGCATGTCGACGTTGTACGTGCAGTCGCTCAGCATGATCAGGTCCCAGCGCCGGCGCTGGACCTGCCGCCCGAAGCGACCCTGCCTGCCGTGGTCCCAGTTGAGGTTCTCGTACAGGATGTTTGCGTTGCCAAGCTGCGACCCGGAGCGGTTGTGCTTGAGGAGCGCAATGTTGGCCCGCGCCCGGCCCTCGGCCTCGTCGAGGTCCGTCATGAGGATGGTGCAGTCGCCCGCGCCGCGCGGGTACACGGCGCAGAGGCCGGTTCCGAGGATGCCCACGCCGCAGCCGAGCTCCAGGATGTTCATCGTCTCACTGTCGTCAAACATGCGTCGCAGCGCCTGCATGCACGGGTGCTGGCTCGACTCGAGCCCCGGGAACTTGTAGGTGCCCGCAATGGCGGACAGGGCAACCACGCCGGCGTCCCAGACGTGGCGGGCGATGCTCTCGCCAATCTCCTCCTCGACCTCGAGATACTCGGGCGGCTCGCTGGCCGCACTGAGGCGAAGCTTCCGCGTGGATATGTCGTTGTCGGCTTCGGGCCCGTTCAACGCCACCCGGACCGGCATCACCAAGCCTCCGGCACCTCCTTGCGACGCCTTCTCTCCCAAGGACGAAAGAATGCCCCGGACATCTTCTGCCGCGAAGGACGAGGCCGTGCCGACACAGAGCTCGACTGCGTCTCCAGACATCATTGCGTTTACCGCCATGGGCGGCAGGTCGTACACTGGCTTCGCGACTCGTCTTCCGGGTAGCCATTGCAGCTTTCCGTGCTCCGACAGCTCGCACGAGACGTTTCCCGTCGGCGAGTAAATGTCAGCAGTAACCACTAGGTCAATGGGCTCGTCCGGGCAGAGGAACGAATCGCCCAAATCTGTCGTGATTGTGAAAACAAGCTCCGTGTGCATCGCCCGCTGCGACGGGGCCAGCTTCGGCGGTCGAAGCAGCCGGATGTAGTGCATGGCTGCCGATGTGAAGTTGGCGTAGTGGGTAGCTGAACGTGTTGGTCGGACGGGCCCGGCAGAGTATCGTTACCGGAAGAGGAAAGGTTGCATGTTTACAGAGTCGAAAGGGAGTTTATTCTTCAGCAGGGTATGTGTTGCGCGTACGGAGTACTCCGCACATTCGAGATGGCGTCAATGAATCTGTGTCAGACGATGAATTTTCCCTCTCATCGGTCACTGAATTGCCCAGCGGCGGCTTAGTCATCACCGCCACAGGAGAGTTCATCGATTTGTTCCATGGACTTGTATCATGTTGTCGCTCTGAAAGAGAATTAGCCGATGTTCGCTGACAGGGAGCAGAAATTTAAAATCGGCAAGTAAATCATCCATGGCCATCTAAAGAATCTTTGTCAAGCTGCCGGCTGGATACTGGGGCCCGAGACTGCCGTGTGCATGGATCGCCGCCGCATCGGGTTCCACAACGGGAGCTCAGCTCCGTGCATCTCGAGGAACAACATGACATCCATGGAACTGTTCTACTGCCGCCTTTTTCTTGAATTTGCAAGTTATTTTCACTCTACGAAGTACAGAGAATAGCCATGCAATACTTACAAAATAGCACCTAAAAATAGCCCGGCATCTTCTCACCAGCCTGCCGCCACAATGTCGCCTTCTGCAGACTCCTCCGTCAGCAGCAGCATCGCTGGTCCGGGTTCGCCGAGTTCTACTACCTCTTCACGTACGAGGACAGCCGCAACCTGTTCCCCATCCAGTAGGACATTGAGATCCTTGAGGAGGTGTTCCGCGCCAGGGGCTGAGAGCTCGGTGTGGAAATTGCTCTTTGGCTAAATAGAGAGTTGCCTTGAATCAGATGTTGGTAAGCAGAGCTGATGTTCCCGGTGGCATTTACCCATTCAGGATATCGTATTAGCATATTCATACTAACAATGGCACTTTATTGGACCTATAGCATTAGCTTGTGCTCTCAATTGTATTCAGTTCGGGGGTCCGATCCGTACAGAGCATATCTAGTGTCAAGCTAGGGTAGAAGATAAGAGACATCTCTCCCTCGAATTAGCTAAATGTAAGTGCATATTATATTCACGCCTCACCCACATCTGAACACTGCCTCTATAAGTCGGCCGCGGCCAGCACGGGCTCTGTGCCAAAGATGCCTTCTCGGCAACCATCCTCCGCCCCCACGACCGCCGACCTGTAGCCTCTGCCCCATAACAAGCTGCATATGCCGCCCCCGAACCCGGCCCCACCATCACGCCCGATGGCCACTTCTGCGGCCTCATCGACGGCGAAGCTCCTGGCCGGCACGGAGGTTAGCTGCACGAGCCGAGATTAGCTCGTCCCGCATGTTCGGCTGTCGGGAGGCTACGGGGGCTGCATGGGCTATGCGCGGCCAGGCAATTGGCTCTCGTTCCAGAGGGCTGTTAGATCCCATCAGTCCGATGCCCGATCTAGCTGCCCTCGCCTTTCATGCACAAATATAGATCGTAAGCAGTGTTGCCAAACATGTGTTACTAGACACTGCCGACACGGCCGCCAAGGGATCCCGCCCAGAGGAGCCGTGCCGTGAGAACAGAACATCATCCCCCAGCCCCGTGCAATAACCTCTCGCATCCAACGGTACGACCGACGTTTGCAGGCACCCAGCAGCCCGACATGCACGCCCGCGGCTGACACGGCCCGCCATTGGCCCAGCCCCGCGTCCTTTCCGCGATATCACGGGCCGCAGGGAGGGTTGTCTGCAAGTCAGGCAAGCCCTTGCACATTAAGCGCCAGCCTCAGCACCCACGTTTCCATTTAGGGGCCAGCGACAGCCTCACTCGATCGAACCCCTCTTCTCCGCACCGAAATACATACTCGTGCACAACCACACAGGCCCAGCCGCCGCAGTTCACGCAGGTGCCGGCTCGCTGGACAGGGGTGTGGCCCGTGGTCAGCCGGCCGCGATGAAGGACAAAGACAGATGGCGTCTCCAAGTTCGCGCGTGGCTGGCTGGTATGGATCAAAGGATGGTTTGCGGGGAGCTGGCCGGTTCAATAGACTGGCTTACCCATGAAAGGCCCACCGGCGGGCCATGCAGCGCTGGCTCGCTCTCTCCGTGGCCGGGAGGGGAGTGTGCATGAACTTGCTTCTTCAAGCTTCCCAAGCGGGACGACACGCGTGTGCCAGTGACGTCCCCCCTCTCTCACCTGGCCTTCACCGAAAAAAGTGGCTGGGGAATCAAATCACACACAAAGTTGCCCCTCCCAAGAATAGATTACGTGCGGAGCTGCCGGTGTGATGGATGTGATGATGATGTTGCAATGGCCATCAAACGCGTCCCCACGGTGCAACATTGCCCGTCGCCGTCACCCGTCAGCCCCCGTCGTGCAACCTCAACGAGCCCAATCCCTCCAACCAGCAAGGCAAGGGAGAGACACGCGCAACCACCGCCCGCCCAGAGGGAAAAAAAGCACGGCACGCGGCATGCCCCTCTCTCCTGTCGCGGGCCTTCGCGGCCAGCTGAGGCTCCAGGTTCCTCGCTCGCTACCTGGCCCGAGACATGCAGCCCGGTCCCAGCCACGCGCCTGTGCGGCGAATCGCAGACCACCCACCGCTGCTGCGCGCTGCTGGTGGTGCAGCGGGTTGAGCAGCAAGCAGCACGCCCCCTGCGTCGAGCCCGGCCCTCTGTCTCGCCCGCCGCCTGGAGGGGAGCGGCACGACTCAGGCGGCGGGCGCGTTTGACTCGCGACTAGACGCCTACACGAGACCTACGCAGGTCTTGGACGCTGCGCAGGACACATGCTAGCTTTGTCGTCGTCAGCGGATGGGGGTGGTAGACGTGGATATGATGAGCGCTGGTGGCGACGAGTGTTGGTGGCGACGACGCGCACGAGAGTTCTGCCCGTCTCACCTGGAAGTCACGGGTTCGCTATCCCATGTCGTACTCGCGGTGCGAATCCGAACCGCATCCGCATCGCCTGCAGTCTCCGGGCCTGCCGCGCATGCGGAAGTGGCTTTTGTCGTGCCTTGCTTGTCCAACAGTCAAGAACGAAGACCGTCGTCGCTCTCCATCGCCACACGCGCCGGCTTTCGAGTCGCTGCCATGCACCTCGCAACTCATCTCGCAACTCATCTCGCAACTCATCTCGCAACCTCTCTCTGCGTCGCATCTGCGTTGCATCTCGTGGCGGGGCAAAGGCGGGGAGCGGCCCGCATCAATCCCCAAGCCGAAAGCATGACGCCCAGTCAGTTGTCTGTCGGAACTCTATTCGAGCTGAACCAGGATAGCTGGTCATCCTCCATCCCCTGCATGTACTGCGAGTACGGACCAGAGTGCGCGTAAACGTGCTTCACGGTGGCAAGATCCATCTCCCCGTGTCTCCTCCGAGCGGCATTCCGGTCGTGATGGTGGCGCGATTTAACAAGGCACACTAGTCATTCATTACCTCTGGCACAAACACGTACAGTGCACCAATGGGCATCATATCGGGCTTCGATATCTCTACTGGTTGCGCTTCTCAAGTATCCGTTTTTGTATCCATTTTTTATTCCATTAAATACAGTCCTACGCGGTGGTGTTGCCACGTCCGCATGTCCCGATACGAACTCACCACCTAAGCCCTCTCAAAAGGTAGACAACGTGCACGTACGCTGCCACCGTCCTAAACCGGCCATGCATGCGACCCGACCTTGGATAACCAAGTCGCCGCGTAGTCGTGGAAGCATCACTCAGACTCGGCCGTGTTGCGCGTCTGAGCATATCCCTTCCCATAAAATCTCCACAGCTGCGACCTTTGTAACAAAGGAAATGATTGAAAATTTTGGTCGACACACCATTGCCTCTGCTTCCCCTTGCGCAGCTTCTCCGCCCGCTTGTGACGCCTTCGATAAAAGCGCTGGGTATCTATAAATGGTCAAATGCCCTCCTGCCAACGTCCCTTCTGCGTTTGCATTGCTGGTGGTACAGGTCGCCCTTTGGTTGTCTTGCAAGATAAAAAACACAAAACCGTTTCTCCTGGGTCGAGGTTGAAAGAGTCCGAGGCTTTCAAGGGAAAAACAGAAAAAGAAATCCGCGTGGGCCAAGGGGTATCCAATGGAGTTCCACGGCTGAGAATCGTATTGTACAGCCCCCTTGGCCTGTCCATCCGGCATCAATGGGTCTTCCTCTGGCTCCACGTCCGAATCGGATCAGGCAAAGAGGGAGAGACAGAGAAATGAAATCTGTTCCAGCGACGGGTCCAGTCCGCCATTGGAAAGGCCGCTCCAGGGCAAAGTCCATGGGCTGGCCTCCTAGGCAGTGGGCTCCTTGAGGATCTCGGAACAGTTGGCGTCAAAGCGGAGGTTGAAGAGCCTTACGCTTTGCATGAACTTCTCCGTCTTGGCCAATTCTCGGTCGCGGCCGAACAGGGTGTCGACGAACTCGACACCCGAGTTCTTGCCGAGGCTGGATTGCTTCTTCCTGGCCGCCTTCAGCATGGGGGCCTCGCACGCTTTGAGGAGTGACCTCAACTTGTCCATGAGGCGCTCGCCAGCGTCGATGAAGTCGTCGACCGTCTCTCGGTTCTCCGCGCTACGCACGAGACCCACCTTCGCCTCCGCGTCCTTGATGTGGACGGACAGCTTGATCAGGAGAAGCCAGAGGTCGCCGGCCATGTCGGCAATCGGAGTGGTGGCGCCCTCGTGGTACACGGTCCAGTCGTAGATCCACTTGCCCAGGCTGTTGGCGTCGAACACGCTGCCCAGGAGCAGGATGGGCTCCTCGGTCGGGTCCCAGTTCTTGAGTGAGTACCCCTGGGGGATCTTGTGCCGACGGGCATCCGACTCGGTTGCCTTGGGAGGGGCCGGCGGCTTGGCCCGGTGGGCGTTGGACGGCCTGGTCGTCGCTGGCCGCTGGGGCACGGATGCCGAGGTCCGGCGGGCATGGGAATGGCTGGTAGGGGGCCGGGTTTGGGCTTGGGCTTGGGGTTGAGGCCGCGGTGATTCGTACTGAGCTGACCGGGCGAAGGCCGGATCAGCGTAGTATGCGGCACTCTGCAGGTAGTCGCCGTGATTAGTGTACCGTCCCCCATCATGGTAAGCTGGGAGGTGCGTGTGCTCGCGGCGACTCTTGGACCGTGACTGGGCAGGCAACACATACGTGCGCCCCAGCGCCTCGATGATCTCGTCCTCGTCGGATTCTCCATAGGGGGTAGAGGCCCGGACATAGGTATACGAGTGCCGGCGATCGCGCCTGGAGGGAGTCTGGTACCGGCCCGAAGGCCGGCGCGATGACGAGAAATCTTTGGCACTCACATCAACCGTACAGTAGTCCCCGTAGCTATTGTACCGTGGAGACTCTATATTCGTCCGGGGGGTGAAGGAGCCCTGCTGCTGCGAGTAGCTGTTTGCCCGGGAGTGGGCGGCGCGGGTGGCCGGTCGCCGGGGCGTTGCCGAGTCGAACCAGTTTGGCCGCGGGGACGGAGTGGGAGTAGCCGAAGACATTCGCGAATACTCCCACTCGTGGATCGGCGTCGATCCAGGTGTTCGTGGTGAAGGGTAGTTCATTGTCCTGCGCTCTTGCGATGTCCCTGTCGACATCCAGTCTTTAGCCGCCCCAAAACCTGCTGCGGCCGTTGTCGGCCAGGCGAACAAGTTTGGACGCCTCCGAGTGCTTCGTCGAGGCGGTGGCGTCGTTGGCGGTGGCGGCTGTGGTGGGTATTGTTGGTGTTGTTGTTTTTGCTGTCCAAGATCTCTGCCGCGCCGGGGAAGAGACGCGCGGGTATAAGGTGAGGGCCCGTCACCTGGGTATGTGGTCGGAAGAGTAGGGGTTAGAAAAGACTCCTGCTTCTGCAAACATGACCGATGTGTGGTGGGTATTTCCTCTGCGAGGAGGAAACTCGAGCCAAGTCGCGAGCGAGCCTGGCTTGGGTGGTGGCGATTTGGAGACGCTGGACACGCGGGGCTAGCGATCTGAGGCGTCTGTGGGCGGGAGAGAGCGGCAACGGCGACGTCGACAGCGACGTGCTTGTAGCTGGGTTAATGAACGTGCTGTGGAGAATAGTTGATTGGCAAAAGCCAAAATGTTGCGGCAGAAAGAGGGACGAGGTTGGGGTGGGTGTGAGTCGAGGTATATATTGTGTGGCAGCGGAGGAGAAGTCGGCCTCCTGGGCCCCCAGGCCAGACCGGGATGGAAACCTTCGCAAGCGGCCCAGAGGCTGGACCGGCATGCGACAGGGGGGGCAAGGGGCACGGATGGCAGTGCCTTGCTTGGCCTACGGTGCAGCGGATGGATAGATGATGGAGGGGGCGTGGCCTTAGCTAGTGCTAGGTCCCGTCTGCAGCTCCAGCTATTGGGCGCCGAGAGACAGCGTCTTAGTCACACTTGTGGAAGCTTCGGGTGCAAGCCACACAGTGCTGGGAGCTGCGCGCAGGCACGGTTCCCTCGATGGACCCTGTTGGTGCAGCGCCGGGCCCAATGTGCGACTGTCGATGACTGCTGCGTCGGCCACTGGCTGCGTGGATGATGAGCCGTGTGTCGTTTGTGGTCCGCTGAGCTGACAGAGGCGGCCCGCTCGCAATGTTTCGTTGGCCGGCGACTCGCAAGAGAGTACTCGCACTCGTCAGCGGCCAACGCCCGGCCGAGGGAGGACGATGCGATGATGACGCTGACTCGTTTGTCGCTGACGGCCTAGGGCTCGGCGGCGTCCAAGGGCGGGGCCGTTCTCGACCCTGGCAGCGGGTCGAGGGACCTTCTGTAAATTTGTTCGATGTTGTGCGATTGTTGCTTCGTCTCGAGTCGAGGGCTGGTTCGTTGGTGCAGGCTCAGTCTCTTGCCGTTTTGCCTCCCGGTCTCATTCCAGCCTCCCAGCGCCGCCTGAGGCCACCTCAGGCCGCCTGAGGCAACGGCAGTTGGATGTTCGACGCAGCGATATCGTGAGACCGACAAAAGCCACGTCTCTTGTCTCTTTTGCTTTTGCCACTGCCGGGCTTTGCTCGCGCCGACTTCCTCAACTCGCCAGCGCGTGCAAGTCAACGCAGCTGGCCTGTGCCGCGGCCGTTTTTTGCCTCCTCCAAGGCTGCAACAAATCCGCCGAGATCCCCAGCACCCCAATTTACTAACACGGAGTGCTAAGCGAAATGATGGAAGGCTGGCGTGGAATCCTGGCCGGCCGTCCACAGCGTTGCAAGGCAATTGTTTGCTGCAGAGCAGACAGGTTCGAGACGGATCAACGCCTGTCGTAGATGTCGAGCTGACCGAGCCTGGCTTGGAAAGAGGGGTATTCGACTGCTGCTGACTCGGTGCCGTCAACTCACTGAGTGCTCTGTGCTGAAAACGGGTTCACCAGGCGCTCTGACTGGATATTCCTGGCCGAAAACTCTGATCCGCACCTCTGCCCGCCGGTTCAAGGGAGCCTGGTCAGCAACAGGCAACGACCTTGGATGTATCCCTTGTCGAAAAATCTTTCATTCGAGGCAGTGCGGCTGTTGCTTCTGTCACGAAACGATAGTCATCTCCCCTAGGAACTTGATCTCCGGCCAACAGCCAAAGCTCCGAGGAGTTGCGCCGCACTGAGAATGCGCAGGATGTCGGCGCCGAGTGGTGGAAGTGCGCGTGCAATTGTTCGGTCCTGACCAGGGCCAACCAGCAGCTTGCAAGCGCCGGCAGACGGGTGCGATGTGAATATCGCCAGGGTTCCGGGGCTAGAGACTTCTGCCGGAAGCATACGCCTCTCTCTCAGACTGGTCGCGAACCGTGATGAAGGAAGATCGAGTGGCGATCAAACATCACAAGTTGAGACAGCGAGGGACGTTGCCAACTTTATAAGTCAATCGTTTGATCACCGATTACGTATGTGGCCTTGCCTTGAGGCCTTCCGAGCTCAAGATGGCTCGGTCAGCGAGCAAGCAACCAACCCATCACCGAAGCGTGACTGGCTGGCTCTGTGACCACGGCGCACACACGTTCACAGCTTCCGTGTGAGGGGCTCGCCGTCACATGCACGGGCTGGTAGTGTGATGGCAAGCCGCCGTGTGCCGCCTCGCCGACGCCCATTGGGCCAGCGTCAAGGCCATTGTGTGACTTCTTGTTCTTCGGTGCAGCAGGGCTGTGGTCGAAGGCCGTGATCACCCTCCCTCAGCCGGTCGTCACCATCACATTCTGGCATGCACTAACTTGAAGCGCCGAGGCGTCGGTCACGAACCTCAGCGCCCAACAGCCTCACGAAACAGAAGACAGAAGGCGCATTGTCAGCACAGTCTGGAGAGAATATGAACGTCCCGGCGGCTGCCTTGCAGCATTTGGGCAGCTGGCGAATGAGGTCGCTGGCAGCCAAAACGCACTGTTCGACGAACACCGAAGGTACGGCCATTGGCACAACGGACATCACGAGTCAACCCAATGCACCGCCAGCGGGCTGCAGACAATATGCTGCCTTGTTTCGCTCAGGCAATGCGTGAAGATTGCCGTCCTGCAGCCCTTCAGGTTCGTTTGCCTCGTCATGCACCGATCGACCGCCTTCTTCGCTGGTGTCGCCGTTGGGCTGGCGATACGAGGATTCCCGGTGCTACCCCGAGATGCACCCATACCTACTCGTAGGCAATCGCAACTGTTCTCGCTCAAAACCGGTGCATTGTTTACAACTGTGACGGGCGTGGAGAAAATGAAGAGCGGCATGGAATGGTCTCAATGTCTCACGTCTCGGCGCATCATCCATCCTTGACCGCAAATACGAGTACGAATGCCGTCATGTATTTTGTCCTGGTCCTGTCGGCCATTTCACGTCACCTGCATTTTTCAACCCCTTTCCTCCCCACTGACACAAAGACGGTACGAATGTGCTCGGAAGCTTAAAGTACGGGCACTCATTCCCATAGTGTCAAGCTTGACGCCACGAGCCCGAGCGAGATCCTGCGAGTTCCTGCGAGTTGCAGGTCAATGTTGCTTCGGATTCATGCCAACATGGTACCTGCTATGCCCATGCACGCTACACCTCTCTCATTATTGACAATGGGCAGCCAGCCATTCTGCAGTAAGCTGCAAGGCCGACTGAAGGAGCCGTGTGCGTCGGTCTGAAGCCAGGGCCGGCTGAATAGGAGTACGAGTAATCCTCCGTATCCGTATTTCGTGCGGTCTCGACGACGGTCCCAGCAATGGGTTACCGAGGTTTAGCGGCCGCAGTACCCTAGTTGCAGTGCATTGAACGGCATCGCATCCATCTGCTCGAGTCGCATGAGCTGCATCTGTCTGGGCCATTCCGGCGCACGCGATCCACCCGCGGGCGGCCTTCCGGGTCGTCTTCAGCCCGCCTGGGTGCAATCTCTTCCTCGTCCTCACGCAACTTGGTGAGTTGCAACGCTAGAAGGCCCACCGAGCGGGATCGTGCAGCCTGCGCAAAGTCCCGTCTGCCTCCCGTTTCCCGCCCGCCATGCGCAAGGTACGTCGCACTGTACGGAGCCGCGGTGAGCGATCCCGTCAATTGTATTCACCATCCGGCCGTTGAACGTCGACTTCAGCTCCCGCCTTTCTGATGCACACCTGCAAGGCTGTACAACGGGTTCGAGTGCCGCGTCTTCGGTTTCGTCCTGACTCGCCTTGGGGCCCAAAACCTGCTCGTAGCCGTTTGCCTGTCCGTCCCTCCGCGAGGCTTCACGAGTACCCCTCCGACGTCTCGGTAGCGCCGGTCGCTGTCGCGGCCCTCGAGAGGCTTGGTGGGGTCCCTCTGCTGCCACCCCTGGCATGATTTCTAGAAGAGACAGTCACAGACACGCACGCCCTCCGTTGTCTGATTAAAACGCTAGCTCGGTGGCCCGGCCGGTGTGATGCTGCCCCCTGGGCCTTCACCTTGCTGCCGGCCTTGGCCCTCGTTTTCGACAGGGAAAAATTTTCTCGTTGCCGTGTTGGCTTTCATTTCGCAATTTCATGGGGGAAACACAGCGCCCGACGATCGAGGCCACCGGCAGGCCGGCAGCAGCTCTCTGGGCTTGCCATGGACGTCGAGGCGCGAGGGCTGTGACTCATTGCCACGGCCGCCGCCCAGCCCATGTATTCTCTCCCAACATAATGCTACGGTGCTGTGTTGATGTCCAAAGGCGCCTTGCTGTCGAATGGCAGCGCGGGACTCTAGTCGGTCCCATCGTGATTGGCACGCCCTGCAGACACGTCGCTCGTGGCGGGAGGACGCAGGCCCCGCAGCGCCCGGATCCCTGTCGTCCCTAACCCCCCAACCTGGCTTTACCATTCGCCGCGACACGGACATCAAAACACCAGGGCTCCAGTTCCCACCAAAAATAGGAATCGCAGGCTCTCGTTTTGGACCTAGGAGGCTGCTGACCGACTCTTTGCGGCCTTTCGTTGCCCAGGTCCGTTGCCCACGTCTCGACTCTGGCACTTTTGCAACAACATGGCGTGGGCGGTGGAGGGCCTTGGAGGGCGTGTCAACAAACGCCGGGACAATCGACCCTTCGCGACGGAGCGGGCGCGGTAGGTACATGTACGAGTACACCCATACGCACGCTGTCATGCGCGGACCCCCATCTTCGAGGGCTAGGCATGCGAGGGCAGGGCATGCGAGGGCATGATGACGTCTGCAATCTTCAGCACTGCCGGCAGAGACGGGCATGATTGTCCGTCGACAAACGACAAACGCCGGGCAGTGAGCTTCGGTCCGGTTCCTGGTGCGACACTCTGTTGGTAAGCCATCAACTGCCAGAACATTCGCTGTCTAGCGCACCGCTTGCCTCCTGGCGTGTGCGAGGCACCCAAAGAGGTACATAGGCAGCACCGGTAGCACACAGGCCGCACGGCAGACACCAGATATCGTCTGCAAAGCCCCCGTCATGGCCTACCAGCCGTACCCTGGGCGGCCAATGGGCATGCATCAGCTCTCCCTCTTTGACGCGCATGGATGGATGTGCATCGTCTACGCCGTCCAGTCTTCACCCAGCGCAGAAAGATACCGTAGATCACGGTAGAAGTCGCGCTGCAGGGCTCGCTTCCACAACGAATGCGAGGATACCCAACTCATCCTGACACCTGCATGCCTGGCACCTACGCTTGTGGCCCTACGCACCAGGGCGCTTTTGCCATCGCCGGCACGTGTAAGTGAGGGAATGAGGAAGCACCGAGCCCCTCCATTGCCTCACACCCCTCCGGTTCCAGCTGCTGCAGAGTTCGATGCCTTACTGCAACCACCTCTCGTCACGGCCCACGAGAAGGGGCAATCGAGCGGACCTCTTGCCTGGCGGCCAAGCACGAGTATGTAACATCACGAGCTGGTCGAGTCATCCTTCGATTGGGAATACCGGGCCAGGTGTCGCCCGCCTAGCGTCTCGCGGAGCGGCCGTGTTGCTTATTGGGCAGCGATCGCGGCCTGTTTTGGTGAGTACACCGACGCCTGCCCAGTGCGCGTGGACGGACAAAGTACACACCAGTCATGGCACTGGATGGCGTGGATGTGAGTGATCTTCTCTCTTTCCTTATCACCTCTTTTCTTTTTCGTCTAGTGCGCACTGCAGTGATGCGCAGGGATGTTGCAGGATTTGTCCCGACGTGTCTGAGATACGATTGCCGACTGCCAGGCGCTTGATGCAACGTCGAGATTGGGCTGGCATGGCTCGCATGAGCCTTTGTCGTCTGTCACTACTCGTGTTAGTCAGCGCCACCGCCAGCCACGTGTGCCGAGGTGGCGGTGCACTGTGCGCTACCCGCCTCACGTGACCCGACCAGTCTGTCGGGACGACCCTTGCGCCACCCGGGGTTCCGGAGCCTGTGCTCCACCGCAACGGTTGGCCTCCCGTGTTGCCGACTTACACATGAGGGCAGCCAGTGACAACCACCAACTGCATCCAACTAGCTGCACGAGTGCATTCTTCGGCTCCGTCCCTGGCAGGCTGCACATTCAATTGGCTCTGCTTCGATGGAATCCTCGGCCCTGCTTTCTGCGCTACGACATGGTGCATGCGTGCTGTACGAGACGCTTCGCCACCGAACGCGAGGAGTCGCGATGCGTCATCGTGCGTGCTGCCTGCGCCTCGCCATCCGCGACGCGCAGTCACGTTCTCTGCCTGCGCAAGGCGCCTTGAATGACGACGCAGCTTTCTTCCTCACTGCGGTTTCTGCGATTCGTTCCAGGAGCAAGTCCAAGCTCTGGGCTGTTTCACCGTCGATGAGTCACGACTAAGCCCAGCCACCCTCGCTTTCGACGGTGCATCGCACACGACCACGGCCGCACTAGCGACGGCCTTTGCCTTCTAGGCATGTGCGGCAATTTCGTCGAGTCCGTTCGAAGGCGGAAACGACGCGTTCGCTCGTTCGTTCGTTCACGACGCCGTGCGGGGCACTGGCCGGCCGGGCTGCCTCGTCGACCTAACGACCGTGCGATATCTCACGATGCGGCTGTGCAGGCAGCAGGACGCAACGGCGTGCCCGGTAATGTCGCGGCGTCGACGAATAGCAGCGAGGGATGCTCTTGATCCCAAAATCCGGTTCCTGTCCGCGGTCGGGGATTGGCGGACATGGCTTTCACATGCAGCCATCTGTAGCATTGCGACGATCCGCTGGCATCTCAGCTTGGGTGCGGATCACCAATGGTGCAACAGTCTCGGCCTCATGACATGGATCCGGCCGGTAGAGTTCTGCCTGGCGCGCTGCACAGTCACGACCAGGTATGACTGCAGCATGCTGAGGCAGCGTTGACGGGAGAGTGGATAGCGACACACCCTTCAAGCGATAGAGCTGGGAGTCCGTCCCGTGAGGAGGAAGCTTGAGGATGTAAATGCAACGCCCTCGCACTGGGTTGGTGTTAAGGGTCGGGTCCTGGATCGTCGGGCATAGGCTTGCCGCAGAGCTAGCCGCAATGCATTACCCAAAGCTTCTGTTGACTCCGACCTAGATCAAGTGTGCTTGGCGCTCGTGGGTCTAGAGGCATGCCTTGGCTCGTGTGCTTTCCGTCGTATGTGCAGAGAGAGGCCATTTACTGTCACTACCCCTGTAATGCCAACATGGTTGGCTCGACAGAGCGTCTTGTCTATATCTTTTAGAGACTGGTTAGTGCTATCTTGACTGTGTATGCTATGCATGCCAACAAGGGGTTATGCCTGCGCTTGGCTCTGGCCCGGTGTCTTCATTCAAGTACAGTGCAACACCAATCGGTCGCAAATGTCGAAATCACACGGCATCTAGGGATCCCGCGAGCTGCATCAGCGATGAATGGACGGCGAAATGGTGGTCGGGAAGTATGTCCAAGTATCCTAAAGGCAGTGCAGTATGTTCATGTTGTGCCCTGGTGACTGCCCGTGGTTTTGCTGGCGTTACCCAAGCAAAACTCACATAAAACTTGCCGTGCGAGTGCAGGCACCCTTCATGAGTCTTGGCGATGCCCTCACCACGGCTGGAAGCTGGTAGCGCCTATAACTGGGCCTCTGCAGTGGCGACGATCAACGCATTCGTCCGCCTAGAGGCCGGCATCGGTAATGGTGGCAATATACGAAACTACCACAAACAATAAAGGGCACTCATCCGTCTCAGGTATAGCCATTGTGGAAGCGGAGAAGCATCTTTATTGGCCTCTTCCATCAATGACCATCCATGCTTGATGCCGGGTATCAAATGTAAACCAACGCGCGCCAAACCTCAGACTCCCAAACTCGTCGCTATCAAACACAAGAAAAAGACCCAAGCCCAATGCCACGCAAATCCTGACGACCATTAGCCGGGAACATTATAAAAGAAGTATGGAGACTCAAGGAAACCCACCAAATTAGAGAAGCAATGAAACGACTTCAACGCCATCAAGCCAGACACTAACTCAGAGCAGGGTGGTATTCCAACTCAGCGGCCTGAGTCGGGAAGTCAGTCTCGAAGCAGCACCTATTCCCCGTCTGGAGGCAGCCCTGGCAGCGAATCGTTTTGAGGTCCGGGTCGCAAGGCCTGCGGGCCACGATACAGGGCCTCTCGGCTTTGACGCAGCTGCAGCAGCGGTTGGACGGGGTTCTGACCACGGCGCCGGCCGGCCCGTTCAGGCAGCACGCCTTGATGTGGTCTGCGAACCTCCTCTTGTGCACGTTCCTGAGGCACCGGAGACAGCGATTGTAGTCTCTGTAGAGGTGGCCGTTGCTGATGTGCGCGTTGTCAGTGTGAGGGCCGCTCCCGGTGTCGTCCTCAGACTCCATGTCGTCGTCAGATTCGGTGTCGTCGTCAGACTCCATGTCGTCGTCAGACTCCACGTTGTCGTGAGACTCGCCGTTGTCGCTAGACTCGAAGTCGTCGCCAGACTTGACGTCGTCGCCAGACTTGACGTCGTCGCCAGACTCGACATCGKCGCCACCATCGTTCTCGATATCCGCCTCAGCCGTAAGGGGATATGGCGCAACCACGTCCATGTTGGAAGACATCTTTACTGAATGGTATGTCTTTCCCGCGTACAGGAACTGTTAGCCAGGTCCAATACCAGGTCTTGGTCTCCCAGGGATGGACAGCCAAGGCGACAGGACAGAGCCAGAGGGAATAGGCGATGCTCACCTTTGCGGGTTGGTTATCAGATCGATAGTAGAGGATGGGGCTTGCGGGGCTTGATGGTAATGTGTGAGATGTAGCGGGAACAGAATAGCTGTTGAGATGAGAGAACAAGCTGGTGTGGGAGCGAGGATGGAAAAGGGAGCACAATGGGAATTGGGCCTACTTATAGGGAAGCAGTAGACTTTTTCGGCAGAAATCACCCGAAGCGATGCTTTGTAGAAAACTCTATAGGCGATTTAGAAGGTTTCGGGATACATCAGGGATTATTTAGCCTCCCAGGAAGTCGCGAGGTCCAGCGGTTGGCGGAGAAACGCGGCGGTGGACGTCTCGTCACGTCCGGAGGGGATTGCCACTCCTTCCAAAAACAAGATAGAGGCTTTAGAGACTTCAAGGCGTAATAATTGCAGAAAAATTACTTTTGATCTCCTGTGTAGTTACTGACTGGATTTATGAGGGAGTGTCATGGGCTCCTGTCCCAGCTCTGCTCGTGGCGCGCAGCACGGGAGAGTACACTACACGGCAGAACCTTCTCCAAAGCTTCTTTCACAATCCAAAACTTGGCATGGCAAGCAATCGGCCCCTGGCTTTCTCGATACTGTGCAGTATTTTGCCACTTTGTCCCTGGCGTGCCCACCCTTTGTGATTCCCTTCGCCATGCCGCCCGTAAGAATCGCCCCGACGAACTACACCCATACAAAGTCCAGGGAACAGCCCTCTACGTTTACATCGAGTTAAAAGGCATGTAATGGCCATCACATAAATGCCCCTGCACCGGTACGCGAGCTGCTGGGCCTGGCCCTGGGAACAGCCGGTTTCCTCCTTCCGTGGAGTTCCACGCTGCCTCATAGGGCGCAGCCACAACGCACTCAAAGCTTAACAGAGCCAGTAGCTGCATCTTGCGTGTCCAAAAGCGGCAATTGATAGTCAGACGATTTAATCTGTTGCGCCGCTCTGCTTTAAAGTTCACGTCACCAACGCGCGTAAATTTGTCTATCTACACAGTCGCCGGCCGCCAGGCGTCGCTGCAAGGACCGGAGACGTTTTTCGGGGCAGATCAACTTACTCACCTCATGTTCATTTTAATTGTCTGCTTTCATGGGGGCCGGGGGGCCTGAAAGTCCATCAAGTTGCAAGTGGGGGATGGCATGGCAAGCCTGGACATGTGTCCCCGACCCTCACGGCTGTCATCGGCGGCGGCTCACGTCTTGTCTGTTTATTGACCCACGATGTTTACAGTTCGTGCGCATAAACTCTCCGTGGATCCACTGTCCTGTATGCACCATCGTGGCTGCCCGGTAACACTCACCTCCGCGGCGTGTCGGTCTCAAGCTTTCGATTCGTCTCCACTCGAAGTCAGAGCTTTGGTCCGACGTCTGCAGGCCAGGTGCTCATCTTCGTCTTCCATCCGTGGCTTTCTACACATGTTGCCGGTGCGGGGATATATCCCTGGTTTGGCGTCGGCGTACATCAGTAGTCACGAGAGAGAGTTCGAGATGTAAACATTGCACCATGGACAGGGGAGAGCCTCGCGTCAGACTTGGCCTCGGCCTGAGCAAAGATGGCGCTCTCGCTTGAGATTTGAGTATCGCAGTTGTTTCTTCTACCAGCGACGCTTATTCCCTTCAGATCCCTTGCGGTCCCCCTCACTCGGCGGCCAGCGGTTTGCGGCCAAATATGCTGCGAAAGGGAAAGTAGGAGTGGAAATCGGGCAGCCCATTGGCCTCTCGGGAAAGATCCTTGCGCACGTTGATGAGGAACATCTCGATCTGGATATTCGTCCAGCCCAGACCGTCACGGAACGGCCGCCGGGAGAGGCCTATCAGCCCCCACATGATGACATCCCGCAGCATGTGTCCGCACTCCTGGAGCCGCAACTTCTTGGGCCACGGCCCTACAGGGCACTTGAGATCTTGATAGCGCAGATCTTGGAAGCCGGCGGCGAGTAGCTCGTCCTCGACGAATTGGACGCTGTTGAGCTGGGATCCCAGTGCGGCCAGGCCGGCTTCCAAGTAGGCCAGGAAGTCCCGCCACGCGTAAGGCCCATCGCAGGAATCATCATCGCATGCAGCGACGTACTGGAACTCTTGCACTTCAACATAGCCTCATGGTTTTAGGTGACTGGGAAGCGGTCAGCGGGGTATAGACCCATGAAGCTCGGTATATTCGGTCACTTACTCATATACGCGCTTCCACATCTGTTTGCGGTTCTTGATGGAATGGCTTGTATGGCGTATGTGAATGTAGTCGAAGCTGTTCTCGGGATATGCCCAGCCTCCCTCATGTTCGATGTCATCAACGAAGAATTCTAGGTTCTCAGGGACCCAGTCCGGCTGAATGGGCGACAGGTCCATGCCGTGGAAATGAGAGTTGGGGTAGAAGTCGGCCACTAGAGCGGCAGTTGTTAGCTACCATCCCTACACGCTCAGAACATGTGATGATATCATGAAACTCACTCTCTACGCACCACTTTCCAGTTCCCGTGCCTGCTGAAGTCAGTCCTTGGACAACTCCTTGACGGCGCCAAGTGTCGGCATAGAACGGCACCCACCCAAGTCGAGAACCTCGACTCCTCGCTCAAACATCTTGTGAAAAGGTGCATAGAAGTAGCTGCCATCGCAGAGATGAATAGTCAAGGCATGCTTAAGGTTGTCGCGGAACTGCTCCGTCTCGTCGTTGGGGAACGCATACTGCCCAGCGTGGTAGGCGTGGTACCGCAGGTGTCCGTCAACGACATGCTGGCGAACGCTCGAGGTGAGGCTGTGGCTGTCATTGTCCATCTCCGTGGCGGTGCCGTATTCGCCCTGTTCGAGGCTCTGAAGGAGGGCGGCATCCCCGTCGGTCGCCACATCGATGGCGTTGGCACTGGACGAGGGCGACGCAGGCTCGGGATGGCGGTGACGGGGAGTTGCGGTATTGTCGTCCATTATGAACAGTGTCCTGCTCTCATGTGGCGATTTGTTTACAGATGGCGCTGGACAGCCCGGGACCGCTGGGTTCTTGAAGACCTTCACAAGAGCCCATGTGGTAAGTTTCCCGGTATTTAAAAGCCCCTCCCCCCAAGACCCCCTCAACTTATCTTCTCTTCTTCTGGCGTCTGCACCTCATCGGGATGCGGCAGCACAAGCCTATCCACGCTGCAGTGGAACGTCACTGGTGGTCCTCGCCCAACGCCTCGGTTCCAAGACGTGGTGCCAGCCACCGGAGGCGAGGCCGTGGACCCGGTACCGGCCCCAGGTTGTTGGCGGACGAGGCGTCTGGCTTGCGTCCTGCAGGGGCCCGGTTTGGTGATTGCCGGCATGTTGTGCAACCAACGACCATCGATATGGGCCGGGGTCAGGGAGTTGGGTTGCAGCTGCGGGATGTCGTAAATAGCTTTGCTGGGCGCTGGCAGCACGGACGATGGAGGCAGTTGGTTGGTGGGAGCGAATGCCGCATGTCGCAAGGGCATGCCATCGGATTGGCTGCCATTGGAGCAATGAATCGTGGTGTCGTAGACTTTGTCGTTTTTCTAGGCCTCGCGGTCTTCTCTTTAGTCACCGTATTCTCCCTTGTGTCAACGAAACTCCACGCGGGCCTGATGCTGAGAGGCGGTATTGGGTTGGCGGTGTTGACTGAGCCCATGCCGTGTGAGGCGTCGTCGAGATGAGAGTACCCCTCTTGTTTCTGAATTAGTATTTGGCAATGACTTGCTTGGAGGACTTGCGGTAAGGATGGGAATCTGCCAGCCCAAATTGCCAAGGAGAGGGACATGGAAGAGTCTAAGTCTCATACAGAGATGGATGCCGAGGGTGTCGATGACGGCGTTGAAGGGCTCCCGTGCGACCAACAACCCGCTCGGCCGGGTTAATAACTCAATGCCGACACGGGGATGATTTGGAACCCCGCGCTCTTCTCCAAGATCCATCACACCTTGTTCTCATACCATTTCGACAATGTGAACCATGTCTTGCGATATGCATCAAATCAACTAGTGTTCCTGAGGTGCCTTGTTTCCAACGAGCGAGGCGCTGAACAGCCATCTTGAAGAACACAGAGTAAACACCTCACAACCTGGCAGCAAGCAGTTCTAATGCATTACAGTCTTCGGAACGGCTATTCGGAACGGCTATACCAGTCTTGGATCGAAAAATGTCGAACCCCTACGAGGAGGGTCGCTGACGAAATTGAGCTAGATATTGACAACGAGGCTCAGAAAAATAGCGATGGCAAGCGCATTACTGTCCCGCAAGGAATGTGATCGGAACACTAGATCGCTTCAAACGCGGCAGGCACTTCGAGTGCATTTCCAGCAACGTAAATATCCTCCTGCAGTTCAATACGTGAACTGTTTGCTTACCTCAAGCGCAGACGTCCAATGCAAAGAAGTCTGTGTGTACTGTCACAGAGTCTTCACAGAGGCGGGGGCGTACATCGGACATTGAAGTGGCACCAGGACTTGCTCCAAATCAGGAGCAGGTATGTAAACTGGTCGTGTGAGGAGTTACGCAACGTTGCCGACAAGTAACTTGCTTTTGCAGAAGCCGACACTTGTAAATTGCCTGGTACGCCAAAGGCTTGAAAGAAGCAGGTATGCTAGCCAATGGCAGCTATAGACAAGGACCAAGATGGGTTGGAACCATGTCGGGGTTGCAAAGTTTCACGGTCCGTATCTTGGGGTCGTCCAGGAAGCAGAAACTCCTCGTACAGGAACCCTTTCTTGGGGATTCGGCCTCGTCTTATGGCTTGCGGCACAACTCTGTGGAGCCGGCACACCGTTTCTGTATGTAGGCATGATGACGCTTCTGGCAAGCTAGTGGCAGCGTGAAGAATGAAATGAAACGCTCTGCGGCCCAGTAGCAAGAAGCTTCAAAGTCAATCTGCCCGGTTCCGGCCTCAGCGCATGGGAAATGCGGCACGAGCCGTCGCTCCACAGGTAATAGGCCGGTGGATCACCCCATTTTAGTTCTCAACACCCGTGCTTGTCCTTTTCTGGGCCTCCTAGCGGCAGCCCAGTTCTCCGGATCGGCTTTGGCGTTGTGGGGGAAAGGCGGGTGCGGAAGAGAGGGCTGTATTGAAGCAGGGAAAGGGGTGCGTGCGACCCGATGCCGTCTCAGCTCGCACCCGGTCAGTTCTCTTACAATGTCGTTGAACGTGAGACAAGAACAGCATACGAGTAGTGCCGACGAAGCGGGCAGTGGATTCCAGGCGTCCCTTGAAAGTAGTTGCGGTTACGGGAGCCGGGGTGCCTCGACGTTCGGGACAGCCCGTGGCTTTGCTCAGACTGGTTCCGCAATTCTCGAGCCTGCCGAGGCTGGCTATGTGATATGTCTGTTTAGCCAGATTAGGGGTCTCTTCTTGGCTCGTGCTCATGCTTAACTCACAACTCCTCATTTCCTCGTCTAGCCCCGCTTCGTGCCATCCTCATTCCGCCGGCACATGCATGCTGCAATGATCTGCCTTCAGCGATGGGTAGCACCGTGCTCGACCAAGTCTCGTCGGCGGAGAGCCGAGGGGACATCAGGCTATCATTGAGCGCTCGCGCTGACAAATAGGGCTTGTCTGACGCGGCGACTGCCCTGTCCCGGCTTGGATCAGACCCGAGCGTGCGGGAACCCCAGAGTCGGCATGAGGGACAACAGACAACACCCTTGTGCAAAGCCGATCCTACAGGTACGGGTCGCACTGGAGGACAAGAGGACGATCCCGTGTTGTGGGAGGAAACGGCCCAAGCGTGTGACGCATCAGACGAGGGACTGTTCACTAATAATAGACAACCCCATCCCCAGCTTCCATGGACATGTACACGTACTTCGTAAGTCGCACGGCCAACAGTTACCCTGTGCACTGGACCTCTCATCCATCCCGCTCCCAGTCCAGCGGTGTGGAACGACGCCGTGTCGGGCTCGGTCTTCCATTCTGCTGGTACAAATACCTTCGTGGTGAGGCAGTCCTCTCATGTTCCCGGCACTCTGGTAGCACGGAGGCGCCAAGTTCAATTCCCATGTGGCTTGCCGTGCGGTCGTCATACAACAGAATACGCTGCTCGCAGGCGACAAAGTTTAGCCCGGTTTGTCAATCTCGCCTGGTATCGATTCAACGGTTCAAGGGCGGCGGACGCGGGCGAGGCAGCTAGCTGGGATCCGTCTCCCGTTTGCCTGTCCCCGTCACTCACTCGGGGAGACTTCTAGAACAACATTTTGAGTCACTTCCATTCGTTCTGCGAGTAGTTGGCGTGAGTTCGTGCCATCAGCGGGGAACAATGTATTTGCCGAGCGAACCCTTCCATCCTGCATCCTTTGCCGCAGCTTGACCTTGAACATGGCCTGTCCAAAGGGCCGTCACACACGGACTACGCCGAACAGGCCTTCACCAGCTCAATTCTGTTGCCTTTCTGCTGAAGATTCAAGGCATTCGGATCATTCTCTTGGGGGCCTATGCTTCACGCATGGCCAAGAAAGCGACACGAACTTCCATGCTCTGAACTCTCTGCAGGTTGGGCCGCATTCAATCGCGGACAATGGCTTCTATTCCTGTCCGAGAACAAGTGCCGCTCGAGCTCCCCCGCCAGTCTGAGCCTGTATGCCCGGGGTCACGACCAACATACTGTGTGCGACACTTTGAGAAACACAGCTCCAACGGGACGGACCCGGCATGTTGCGGCAGCTCATGTACCGTGAATAGTAGGTATCCCGAGTTATCTACCATGGCTTTGCAGGCGCTTAGAACACACAGATCGAATCGAATGGGTCACATAGACCTAAGCCACATCAAGTATTCGAGTACAAAACAATAACTGCTGGCGACGGGCGTGGTCTGGCCATGTTTACCCCTTCTTTCCCCTCATCCCATGCGCTAGGTACCACCGCACCTCGCTCACACGGATTGTTAGTTCTTCTGTCAGTCGGACGGCCGTTGACTCCACACTGCTGCCGCATACAGAAACGGACATGCGTAACAGAACCAACGTCGTAGCCTCAATCATGCCGTTCGCGTCTGACTGGTCATATCACGGGCAATCCGTTGGTTCACATCCTTGTGCCTCCTCACCACCACCAACAGCTACCTTGTGAGCACGAACCCATACGTGGTTCTCCTATTCCCTCCCCCAGAATTCACTGTTCGCTCGTCCATCTCTCTCGTTCGCATTCCGGGCACCATCCTCGGCTATTCTCGGCTACCTACATGTCGCAGCTTACACGGTCCCGGTGCCGCCTCCTCGGGTGACAATCGCTGTGGGCTCCCGTACATTGTTCCACAACGAGTCTCTCTTTGCGAATCCCGTGCCGCCCGTGAACTTCACCGGTCAAACAGTCTCCCCCGTTGAGTCCATGTGCATGTATCTGTCAGCCCACGCTACCGGGTTTGTGCTACATGTACTGGACGGGGGCGTATCCGAATATTTCGGCGAAGAGCTGTACCGCATTGTCGGGTCGCCTTGCCCGCTTTGTCTCACTTTTCTCGCGACACAACATCTGTGCCTCTTCAGAAACTGGAGGCAGCCCAGTTGCAAGCAGCTCTAGGGACTTTGTCCGCCCATCACTTGCGCTGCAGGAAGTTATGTTCTGGCAAGCCTTTCCATGCACCCCGAGGTTGTGAGACAATACAGAGCACAAAAAGACGGCAATGTGTAACAGTTGCAAGCTGCAGCGTGACCGTCGGCCGTTTCTGATTACTACCGTTCCTAATTACTGCCTTGGCCCCAAAACTGGTACATTTCCCGTTCAGTGGCGATCCAGCCCAGCCAAATACCTAATTATATGTGTGGCTTGATTCAACTCCCTCAAAAGCCCATGAATTAAAAATGTTCTCAAATACGCCCAAACTGCTCATTTACAGCATAAAGATCAGGCCAACAGCGGCGCCAAGGAAGTTGAAGGCAGCGGCAGTTCGGTCAGAGCCAGCCACCTGGACAGGCGGCCACTCGCCCGAAGGCTGGGGGGAAGCCTCCTTCCCCCTACCGCCAGTGGGCTTGGGCATGGGAGGGGGAGGAGGGTGAGGGGGAGGAGGGACGTGGTGCTCCGGCTTATGCTCAGGCTTCGGAGGAGGAGGAATAGGGCACTTTTTCTCGCAATGATGCTGAGGCTTGCACTCCTTCTCGTGGCAAGGAGGCTCGGGCCGGCAGCGGTCATCGCAGGGAGGCTCGGGCTTGCAATCCTCGTCGTGGCAGACAAACTTCTTGTGGCACTCGTTGCCGAAGCACTGCTCATGCTTGCATTCCTCGCCGTGGCAGACAAACTTCTTCTCGCACTCGTTGCCGAAGCACCTCTCGTGAGCACACTTGCCGTCGAAGCAGACAATCTTGCGCCTGCACTCCTCGCCCTCGCACTGGGAGAAGCGGCACTCGTCGTCCTTGCAGATGACGAGCTTGCCCCAGTCCTCCTTGTTGTCGCAGACCTCGGGACGGCACCTCTCGCCCTGGCAGACAATGCGGTGATGTTCGCACTTGTCGCAAGGGCGCTCCGGAGCGCAATGGTCTCCGAAGCAGACGATCTTCTTCTTGTGGAAGTCAGGGATGGGGCAGATTTCCGTGGTGACGGTGACAACATCGGTCGTCCTGGATCCCACAGGGCAATGGGGGAAGTGGGGTGGGCAAGAGGTGATGGTGCCAGTCGTCGTTCTGGTGATTGTTTTGGTGATAGGAGGTTCAGTCATCGTGGGCCCACGACGGACGTACACGGAGAGAACGACAGTAAGAGGCACGGACTGGCGGCGAGACAACCCGGGTCCAGCGCGGCCACCGCACGACTCCCTCCTGTCACCAGGGCATGGGATGTCGCACATTTCCGGGACAACCCTGCGGGTAGTGGCTTGGTCGAGCTCCTCACCGCAGTAGCAGTCACTTGAAGGGCGTGTTAGCTTCATGCTTGAACTCGACTCGCCATCCATAAGGAACTTACGTGTCGTAGGTACCAAAGAAGCGCGTGGGGCAGCTGGCAGCGCAGAACTCGAGCGTCAAGTCGTCAGTCGAGACGATCTTCCTGAAGGTCGGGAAGCCAGCCGAGGAGCCGGCGCAGCCATAGAGCTCGAAGTCGCCGACCTGAGGCGGCAGGCTGTTCCCGCCGGGAGGGGGCCTCCGGGTGGGCTGGG
Organism: Tolypocladium ophioglossoides CBS 100239; assembly: GCA_001189435.1. Taxonomy (NCBI): domain Eukaryota; kingdom Fungi; phylum Ascomycota; class Sordariomycetes; order Hypocreales; family Ophiocordycipitaceae; genus Tolypocladium; species Tolypocladium ophioglossoides. The sequence continues at coordinate 116,534 of LFRF01000045.1, read as the reverse complement.
GTCCGCGGCCACCAGAGGTGGTCGTCTCATTGTTGAAAGGGGCGGCTGCCAGGGCCACTTGGCCTGCGCCCAGGGCGAGCAGAACTGAGCAACGCATAATGACAGTGGGTGTTCCGAAAGAACGAACTGGGGAGGGGGTCTAACGAATGACAAGCGCTCGGGGCCAAAAGTGAGTGAAATCGAGGCCAAGTAAAGGGGTGTGGCGAACAACGACGAGAGGAAGCAGGGCCATCAGGGAGAGGCTGTCATTATTTATAACGCGAGAAAGTCCCGCCGCGACGCGTGACGGATCAGCCAGCCGCCTCCTTTTTCGAACTCTATTTTCGAACTCTGTTTTCGAAGAATGCATCAGGCACTGGCGGGTTCCTGGCAGGTTCCTGAATGATGATTCATGGCTTCTCACTGCGCCAGTCAGTTGTCTGCGAAGAATGTTACCATTGCCGTATTTGGGCAAAACCGTGTCTCGCCCCGCGTCTGAGGCCCGCAAAACCTTCCAAGGTGGGACCAGGGTCGAAATGCCTGGAATTCAGCCTACGGCAGAGTGGAATTCAGTCTGCAGCCCGTCGGTGGTACTTCCACTCGTAAAGGCAAATTACCCTGCATTCCAGTCGACCAACCGCTCGCGAAGAGTATGCATGTGGATTCGCAGGACTGGGTCCCGGTAGCGGACCGTCGGCATCATTCAGGCGAGAAATCCGTTGAGATGCCGCCGCATAGCTGCACGCATTGCCAACAACGGCTTTGTGTTGATGCCAGTTCTTGGCCATTGATGCGCTTGGCACAATGCTCAGGTCTCAGTCGACTGTACAGTGCGTCCAAGGCAGAGATGCTGCAGATCTGTCTGGGACAAGGCACAACCGACTCCGGCAGTGTCAGTTGTCCCGAAGAAAACATCAGGAAGTTGGGGATCGCAAATATGCGCGTCCTCATCCTAGAGAAGACTTTTCAGCAGACAAGAGCAAAATGGAGCCGAAGCTTGTGATCGAACTGCCAAACACCCCTTGTTGAGCCCCTTAATCCTTCTGAGGTACCCAAGTAGTTGAGGCATACTCTCAAATTTGAACGCTCGCGTGACACACGAGCGATCTACGTCGCACTGTCTTCGCGTCACGATGCGCATGTTGACATGCTCGATGAGCAATGACGCTTCTTGGCGTTGCATCAATTTCGCTTTCCAGTGGCAGTCGTTGGCAGTCTGGTGAGCCTCGTTTGCGACTTGGCTGAATCCCATTGCGAATGGTGACGTGATGGAGGAATGAGACGAGAGGTCGCGAGCGAACACGACATGCGACCAACATGCGGCTGGCCGGGTTGTTCCGTCTTACTCCCGTGTAAGTGGTGTAGGGTAAGTGCGGAGCCAGTGGCATTCGCACATGGTAAGCAAAAACAGGTATTACGAAGTAGAACATCGTTAAATTGTGACAATTATTCTATTGTGGTAAGTGCATATTTGATTGCACTTTTCTGGTTGGTTCGTATTTCTTGATTGATGGTCGTTGTTGCGTAGTAGAACCCGGCGTCAAGGGTAATTGTCAGAAGATATTGTCGTTCGGCTCCCGTACATTCAACGGTCAAGTACATGCTTCAGACGAGTGCAACTTTATTTTCACAGTATAAAAGACAAATTAAGAGGAATACAGTTATCGAGCGCGTGACTTCCTCCTGCCTTAGGCAGTTCAATTTTGCCCTGTGGTGGCCGTATCGCGCACCAGGAGGCATTTACGCCTCATTGTATTGTTACGAAGGAGATGCAGTCGCAGCCACACGAAAGGTTACAGGGTTCAGGGATATGACAACAATGGTGTACATAATCCAAGACATTTGAAACGGTGAGGCAAAAACACATTGACACGGCTTCTTTGCTTGCAGACCCCAAGACACACAATGTGCGAGTCTCACGCATGCAACCACGACGGGCAAGGTGCTCGGCACTCGCAAGGCCACAGAATGTGAACTCGCGCGGCCAAGAGCCTCCGCAAGCCAGGTTCGAGGCGTGGGAGATTGGGTGGATACTACCAGCCACCTCATCAAAGGCAAGGTTTTCTTCTGCTTGCGGGCTTTGGACTTCGTATTCGCGAAAGAGCTTGTGCCAAAACGGAATGTCTCCTTGGAATTCGACGTGGCTTCGTTACACTGCGTCGCGAACTGGAATGTGGTGAGACAGTGCGCGCCGAATCTTCAGATGCCGCCCCTGTCATCCCGTCCCTGTCATTCCGTCACTCTCATACCTTGGCGGGAGCCGGTATGTAATTGGTCCACAACACAAAGTTCCTCATGTTTTGTTTGTTTGTGATGTGAAGGACCCGGGGCCTCTCCGTATTAGTATCATGCCAAGGTGCGACGAGGAAACATCGCCGATCCAGTCTTTGTCGTGGGACTGGCACTGACAGTGAGGCCTGCTGTCATTATCTTGCTGCTCGACACAGGACAGGGTTGCGGCCATTGGTGCTCCAGTGCTCTCTTCGCAATCGACTCGACATTGACCTTCGACATCAGTCATGCCCTCCCGCCACCGCCGACTACACAGCTCTTTCCTCGGTGGCTGAGATCCGAACCCACAAGAGAGACGTAGATGGCTCAAGGGAAGCTTCCCAAAACCCATGTTCCCCTTGTCGCCGCTGCCAAGGTCAAAGAAAGGGCCTCCTGATGTTAGCCCGCCCATCCAAACACACACCATGAACCAGCAATGCCGAATGTCGCCCGATGAATCCAGCCCGACAGGAAAGACCCTCAATTGGATGACGAAGACCTTGATCATCCGGCCAATATGCGGGGAAGCGTTGCATTGCCGCGAGCGATGGTCCGATTGGTGACGCCACAACCCCGAAGAGAGGAATAATTGAAGAGAGATTCACAGTCAAAGCGGATTGTCCGACTGCGGAGTTGGGAGCACTTTCCGAACTCCCACGTATGAGGTCTGTCTGTTTGGTCTACTCCGTACAGCTTTGCAAATGCCAAGCGGTGCGCTCATATAAAGCCGAGGCAGCGCTAAAGCCAATCTCTTTCATTCTTCCGATATCATCCTGACTTACACAAGCGCCGACCATGTCTCCCCACACGCTGCCATTCCACGCGGACCACATCGGCTCCCTCATACGGCCCTCGTCCTTGTCCGAGCTTCAGAGCCGCGCCGATGCGGGGGACATCACGTCCGCGCAGCTCCGCGACGGCCAGCGCGCAGCGATAGCAGACATTGTCAGCAAGCAGCAAGCCCACGGCGTGCGGGCGCTGACGTCCGGCGAGTTTGATCGCAAGTACTACTTCTCGGGCTTCTTCGAGAAGCTCGACGGCTTCCGCGAAGTGAGCCCCGTGCCGTGGGAGCTGGCCCGGCTGTCCGCGCCGCCCATCGCCGCGCTCAAGAAGGCTGGCCTCCAGTACCCCATGGCGGCCGTGTGTGAGGGCAAGATCCGCCACGCGAGCAGCCCGTACCTCGAGAGCTGGAAGATGCTGCGGGACGCGGTGCCGCGGGAGCAGTGGGCCGCGTGCAAGTTCACGATGCCGCCGCCGTGCTACTTCCACCTCCGGCTGGCGCCGGGCAAGTGCTACAGCGCCGACGCGTACGCCAGCGACGAGGACTTCTTTGCCGACCTGGCCAGGGCGTACCAGCAGGAGCTCCGGACGCTGTACGACGAGGGCTTGCGCAACGTGCAGATCGATGACCCGACGCTCGCGTACTTTTGCCCCGACGAGATGCTCCAGGCGCTGAGGGACGACGGCGCGGATCCGGACGCACTGTTCGAGTTGTACCTCAAAGCGCACAACGACTGCATCGCGAATCGTCCCGAGGGCCTCCACGTAGGGCTCCACGTCTGCCGGGGTGAGTTGTGAATCTCGAACGTGTACTCTCGCCACGGTCAGCTAACACGGACAGGCAACTTCTCCAAGTCGATGCACTTTAGCGAAGGCTCCTACGAGAAGATTGCCCAGCGCTTCTTCACCACGCTCGACTACGACACCTTCTTCCTCGAGTACGACAACCCGCGGTCCGGCGGCTTCGAGCCGCTGCGATTCGTGCCCCCGGGCAAGAACGTCGTGCTGGGCGTGGTCACCACCAAGGACCCCGTGCTTGAAGACGCCGAGGCCATCAAGAGCAGGGTGCGGAAGGCAGCGCAGATCATCGCGGACGGCCAGGGCCGGCGCGTCGACGAGGCGATGCGCAACCTCGGCATCAGCCCGCAGTGCGGGTTCGCCAGCGTGGCGGTGGGCGCCGACGGCATGACCGAGGGCAGCATGTTTGCCAAGCTGAAGCTCGTCGGCGAGATTGCGAAGGACTTGTGGCCTGAACATTCCTGAAGATGTCGAGATGCTATTCGACGCGTGAAAGTCGCGTGGCCATGCTTCTGGAATTGCACCACAATCCAAGTCGAAGGGCATCAATAAACCCGTCTTTTCTTAGTCTGAGCCGGCTTCGAGCGTGTCCGGCCTTTTGCTTAACAGTCATGGACGACTGTAGCGAGCCCAGGCGACGATGCTTCAGACGAGAGCACGATGAGCATCCAATGTTAGTAAACGCCAAGTGTTATCGATACGTGGCAGAATCCTGATTGCGGATCCCTGACGGTCAGCCTTATGGCCTACGTGTAGACGGTTCGCTATCTATTCGCTGACGACCTGTATTCACGACGCTAATGGTGGACGTTTCGGCGTCTAGCACTTCTCCATCAGCCGCAAGCCATCAAAGCCTGGATGATGTTAGAGTAGTGCTGACGAGGACAGATTATCGGCAAATCACATCAAGGGGATGGCCGACGGGCCGGCTCACGATACGAGTTGTGGTGCGTTTGCCACGCGACGGGCACTTACAAAAGGGACTAGGTTTCCGGGCTCATGTGGCCGTTAGCCGCTGTCGTCCAACGTTCTGTCAACTCATCCTATGTCTCCTCCGAATCTCTTCCGTCGCTCACGTCTCCTCGGGCCTATATCAACTATACTTGCCTTGGCGTTGACAGCTTCAGTCGCCCGTCATGCTCTTCGTCACGGACAGCATCAACCCGGACCGGAGCGCCAAAGGCCCGCGCATCCGCGTCATCGGCCGGCCTCGGCGATGCGCAACCTCGTCCCTCCGGACGGCCCTCGAGATGCCCAGCATGGGCTGCTTCCTCATGGCGCACGTCGCCCCCCATAGTATTACTTATAATATATATATAAAGTATATATAGTTTAAAAAGTAAATTAATTAAAAATACTATAAAGACTATTTTTATAACTGTCTTAGGATATTAAGCGCTTTAGAGTGTTCTGAAAGAGTGCAAATGGAAGATTAAGCCAGGCGGACAGAGGCACATCGCGCTGCGACAACCAATGATGCTGGATAGTGATCGGGGCTTAGAACGGGTTGAGTTTGCAAGGCATATGCCCGTCGCTGTATCCCAAACTTTGATTGTGTGATCGCCTGAACCTGATGCGAGCCGCGGCCATCTGCTGAGAGTACCACAGAGCTCACCCAGTTGACATGGCCCTCGAGGGTCTGCAGGCATACGCCCGTCGCTGCACCCATACCTTAATAATATAATCATCTGAACCTGATGCAAGCCGCTGGCCATCCGCCGAGAACACCACTGAGTTCAACGGAGCCGCTATTGCCCTCTAGTCGTCTGCAGGCACACGCTTATCGCACACCCCACACCTTGATTGTGCGATCAACCGAGCCTGATGCGAGCCGTTGGCCATCCGCTGAGAACGGCTGAAGGGCGTCTTGAAGGAGCCAAGTCTTATAACGGCCGATTAGTGATGCGACAGTGGGAAAATTGGAACGTGATAGATTAAGTCGCGGCTCCAGGGCTGAGTAACATTGCTTCCTCGCAAGGCCGTTGGCGCATGCCTTCATCTGTTATGACAAGCTATGAGACACCGAACAGAGCATAGGAATGAGTGATTGAAAGAGCCTTGATTCTCTATGTAAAGGTCGGAAAAGAAGCGACTTAAATCATGCAAGGAGCGGGCGATGAATGTGGGGCTGCATGCGCATTAATCAGTGCACCCGTTATTATCCGCAACATCTGTCTAAACACATCCTGAGACGCGACGTACCGTCCGGTCGCCGCCGCAATCTCGCACTGCTTCTTTGACTCCTCCAAGCCGACATCCTCGAGGCCGCGAGAGACGTTGAAGCGGTAGTTAGTAGCGGCCTTCGTCGTCGAAGCCGGACTTGTCGCGACGAAACTGCTTCGCCTCTTCTCTTTCCGTCGCCAGTCGTCATCGCGCACGGGCCTCAACGCGAGTACCGTCCCGATAACTGACACGAGACATTACGGTATCACGTGCATCTTTAGACTTCCCGTCTCTGATTTCTGTCCTCATGCCACTAAGCGAATCGAACTGCAATTGGCGTCACCGTCACCACCCTTCTCAACCCTGTCGCTAGAGCGAAACTGATCAAGATGGCCCAAAACCGCTTCGCCAGCAAGGGCAAAGAACCTATGCGTCCCGAGTTCGATACCGATACCGATACCGATGCGCGAAACGACTCCATCCACGCCCCAGCATCTCGGCCACGTTACATGATGGTCGGTAATGGATCAGCCACAGAGCATGCAGCGCGACTGCGGAATATGCTGGACGCCGATTCAGGCTACGAAGGAAGTGTAGCGGGCCAAGAGCACCACGCGACGACCTCGTCGGGGTTGACATGGGGTGTGCCTCAGAACTGTACCCAATCTGGGGCAGTGCAGCTACACCAGTTGTGGTACAACGCTCAGCGAGCGACACTCAACAGATCGATCCTTGAAGCCTCGGATGTACTTCAGAGCCTACAACAGTTGAACACGTCGTGGCCGCTTCATTACCCTTCCGTTCAACAAGCGAAATCCGAGAGGCCGTTTGTACGCCCAGGCATGTCGCATCTACACTCGATGATGGGAAGCCTCAGCAGCTCCTTGCCCGACCCAGACTATCCTCCAGCTCTGAGACGGTCCACGACTTCCATTGACAACTCGTCAGCTGAGTCCAGCCGAACCGCTGAGAGTCGAAGCACTCCCGAACCCCGCCTAGTTTCACCTCGAATCGCACGAGACTTCTCAATCTTGAAGCTGGATTTGAAAATAGGGACTCTGCATCAAGCCGAGCTGGTACACTCCCTTGAGAGGGGCTCAATTGCGTCTCTTCTCGAAGGCAAAATTAGCTCGAGCATGAAACATCTGCTCTCGCTTCGAGAGCGCATCATGGATACCTCGAGCAAGGTCCTCATCACTGGCGACCTGAATGCGGGAAAATCAACGTTCTGCAACGCCCTGCTGCGACGTAAAGTCCTGCCTGAAGACCAGCAACCATGCACGGCTATATTCTGCGAAGTTTTAGACTCTAGAGAGAACGCTAGAATCGAGGAGGTACATGCTGTGCACAAGAACGCCACTTACCGCAGAGTCGACGAATCGACATTTGATGTTTTCTCTCTGAAGGAGTTGGAGAAAATTGTGACAGACAATGAAGCTTACACCCAGTGCAAGGTTTACGTCAAGGACATTAGGCCAGCCAACGAGTCCTTGCTCAACAATGGAGTTGTGGACATCGCACTTATCGACGCACCTGGCCTAAATTCGGACACGACGAAAACAACCGCTATTTTTGCTAGACAAGAGGAGATTGACGTGGTTGTATTTGTTGTCTCTGCGGCGAACCACTTTACTCAATCTGCCAAGGAATTCATCTGGGCTGCGGCTGCGGAGAAGACTTACATTTTCGTTGTAGTCAATGGCTATGATACTATTCGGGACAAGGAGCGCTGTCAGAAGTTGATATTGGACCAGGTCGCTGGTCTCAGCCCACGCACCCACAAAGAATCATCCGAGCTTGTTCATTTTGTTTCAAGCAATGCGATCCCAGTTGGAGTTGGGAGACCTGGAGGGAGCGGCAACGGCAGCTCCGGTGGCGGAGGCCGAGGGGACGATCCCGATAACCACGGCGAGAGCAGAAGCGAGGACAATGACAAAGCCCGAGACTTTGAAACTTTGGAGCAATCTCTACGTCGTTTTGTGCTAGAGAAGCGAGCCAGGTCCAAGCTAGCACCTGTGAGAACCTATTTACTGAACATCCTCAACGACGTCCATACGTTGGCTAGCGTGAACGAAGAGGTTGCGCAGTCGGAGACGGAGCGAGTCACCAAGGAGCTCAAGGAGCTTGAACCCCAGATTAAGTCAAGCTGGAAGACTAGGTCTGAAGTTGGCGAGAAAATCGATCGGAACATCGAAGACACTTGCAGGGAAGTGTATAACCAGACTCGCGCCGCCCTCAATACTGCTGTCACCCAGGTTGGAAAGACTACTTACGATGTACCCTACCCCGGTGTCCTTGGCGCTTTCCAATACGCCGACGACTTGACGAAGGCAATGCTGTCCCATGTTGCCGACGCAGTTACCAGTTGCGAGGAGTACGCCAGATGCAGGACTGCGCAAGGGGTTAACACCATCAAACAGCTCGGCCTGATTCATACTGGAGATGAGCTCCAGAACCTCCAGTTCCGGCCAGACGTCATGTTTCGGCGCAAGCGCGATACCCTCGTGCGCCAACTTGACATTTCCATCGGGGTTTGGGACTTTGTCGACTGGTCAGTGCTCTTGCAGCGCCAAGAGAAGGTTGTCGGGTCTGGTGTTGCTCTCACCGTCGCAGGCACCGTCGTGTCGCGAATGATGGGGATGAACACATGGGTGGATCAAGCTCTGACTACGACCCGCGTCTTGAGCAATGCAAATACTCGGCAGCTAATTCTCCCCGGAATTTTCATTGTTGGTAAGTGGAACGTAGATTTGCCATTTTACATGGCTTTGGCTGACTGCTCTTTTAGCTATTGCCGCATCAGCATTTGTCCTGCAGCAGATTCCAAATTCACTACATCCACGGCTAGCCAGTAAGATCTCAGCACAGCTTTCGGACCTCGACTACGTCCATACCAATTCGTCTCGGATTTCGTCTTCAGTTCGCAAGGTTCTTCGCTTCCCTGCTGACAACATTCGCGAAAACTTAGATCAGAGCGTCAAAGATTTGGCCAAAAGACGGGATGAAGCAGTCAAGGCTAAAACCGAGAGTGTACAGGTCAACAAAGACCTCCGTGAGCTCGTAGGTAAAAGTCAACAGCAGCGGAGCAAAGTCGAGGCGGTGAATCTGGATGCACCTCCGCCTAACGTGCACTGATTGAGAAGCCACATTTTTTACGATAAGAAACAGTATTTTCTCAAGGGTGTACTTAGGTAAAAGATTTAAGATAAATAGACCGCTAAGTAAGTAGTTTGACGGGGGAGAACGCACACACCGAAAGGACACTGCGCGGCTGGCAGATTCTTGTACTCAAGTCTCTCGGGGGTCAAC